>CM038676.1:114591727-115070460 GCA_021605205.1 Aegilops longissima
CCTGTTTTTTGATATTTTGATGCCATGTTAACTTGATGCTAAGAGATCCATGCATATTTTGAGATACTTCATAAGGATGTTTTGTTATACATGTCTTGCTCTATCCATCCATGCCCTTGTTTGCAATTATGGAGTGCCATAGCTTGAGTCAATCGAGCTCTACTTTTGCTATAAAATGTTCTGGCAGATTGTTTACATGTTATTCAATTTTGCCAAGGTTGTTGTAGTTGATCCGTGTATGCTATGATGTTGTTCTTGCCATGTATAGCTTCTATGCCATGTCTTCTTACTGTTAGTTGCCTTGCCATGCCATTTATTGCTCTGTGGTGAGTGGTTCAAGCTCACCAACATGCCTACTGTCGTTGTTCCTGCCATGTTCAAATCTGTAATATAACACCATGTTTACATGGGTGCCATCATATTTTGATCCTTTTTGGCTTATGGTCGAGTAAGGGACTTTTGTTCTATGCAATTAGTAGATTCATACCATGCCTTTGTTTGCCATGTTAAGTTCCTGTAACATGTTGTTTCATAGCTCTAAACATTGCAACTTTGGTGTTATTTACGCAAAGTCTGAAGCTGTTATTATTTGCAATCTTGCCATGTCCTTTTGAGCATGTTCTAGTGATTTCGGAGATAGCTCAGTGTTCATGTTTTGTAATGCTTTACCTGTACATCATGCCCATGCCTTTTGTTTTTATGTTGAGGTCCTGTAGCATGTTGTTTTGATGCTTGCAATATGCCTACTTGCTGTTTTGGACAGATTGTTGCTATGACTTGTATAGAGTGTATGTGTTGAACCGTTGCTCCGTTTTGAGTGTGCTCTATATGAAACTTGCTTGATTTTGCATGTAGTTTCATATTATCATGTTGCATTCATGTTTTGAGGTGTTTTCTTGATGTTTGTATGCATTTTACATCAATGCCATGCTTGTCTTGTTTTGCTCATATCTTCTAGGCCGTAGCTCCGAATTAAATGAACTTTATATGTAACTTGACTAGAATTTCGTGTAGATCATCGTGGTGCATCTTAACTTGCTGTTTAACAACTTGAACATAAGGTTTATTCAGATCTGGACCAATTTTGAAATTTGCATATGAGGACTTACGGAATTGTTATATGTTGTTTAGGCCTCATTTAAACTTGCCTTGATGTGTTGTTCTTGTTTGCATCATCTCTTGCCATGAGTAGCTTCATGTAGTCTTGTCATGCATCATGTTTGTTGTGCATCTTGTCATGTTCATGTGTGGTGTGTTTACCATGTTGTGTGCTTCTTCTTGTTAGTTCTGTTTAGTTGCGATCGTGAGGATTCGTTAAATCTCACGCTTGGTTAAACTTCATCCGTTCATCTTCTTCATGGACTCGTTCTTCTTCCTTGGGGATTTCAGGCAAGATGACCTTCTACTGGATCTCACTACTATCATTGCTATGCTAGTTGCTTCGTTCTACTCGCTATCTTTGCGCTACCTATTACACTTTATCAAGCCATCCCAAATTGCCATGTTAGCCTCTAACCCTTTTGCACCCTTCCTAGCAAACCGTTGTTTGGCTATGTTACCGCTTTGCTCAGCCCTCTTATAGCGTTGTTAGTTGCGGTGAAGATGAAGTTTGTTCCTTGTTGGAACATGGAGATGTTGTTCCTTGTTGGAACATGTTTACTTGTTGGGATATCACAATATATCTTATTATTAATGCATCTATATACTTGGTAAAGGGTGGAAGGCTCGGCCTTATGCAGTGTTTTGTTCCTCTTGCCGCCTAGTTTCCGTCATATCGGTATTATGTTCCCGGATTTTGCGTCCCTAGCGGTCGGGTGATTTATGGGACCCCTTGACAGTTTGCTTTGAATAAGACTCCTCCAGCAAGGCCCAACATTGGTTTTACCATTTGCCTCACCTATGCCCTTTTCCCTTGGGATTCGGAGCCGAGGGTCATCTTTATTTTAGCCCCGGACCGGTGCTCCTTGAGTGTTTGGCGAACTAGAAACCTGTGCGGCGCCCCTCAAGGCAACTTGAGGTCTGGTTTTAGTTATACGGACTGCTCATCCGGTGTGCCACGAGACGAGATATGTGCAGCTCCTATCGAGATTTGTCGGCTTTGTCAGGCGGCTTTCTTGGTCTTGTTTTATTCTTGTCGAAATGTCTTGTGGCAGGATTCGAGACTGGTCGGGTCTTCCGGGGAGAAGAATATCCTTCGTTGATCGCGAGAGCTTATCATGGGCTAAGTTGGGACACCCTGCGGGGTTTAAACTTTGAAAGCCGTGCAGCGGTTATGTGGCGGATGGGAATTTGTTAATATCCGGTTGTAGAAACTTGAAGTTGATCTTAATTAAAATACACCAACCGTAATGCGTGTAGTGAGTGTCTCTTTTCGGGTTGATCGAGAGGAGAACACGGTTTACGAGTTATGTCGGCGTAAGTAGGAGTTTAGGATCACTTCTTGATCATTACTAGTTGGCGACCGTTCCTTTGTTTCTCTTCTCGCTCTCATTTGCGTTGGTTAGCCACCATATATGCTTAGTCATTGCTGCAACCTCACCCTTTACCCCTTCCTTTCCTTTAAGCTTTGCTAGTCTTGATACCCATGGTAATGGGATTCTTTGAGTCCTCGTGGCTCTGAGTTACTACACCACCAGATTCAGGTACAGGTTTGCGATGATCATGGCGTGAGGCGATGTTTGCTTGTATTGGGTTCCTCTTACGCTTCTTCTTCGATCGGGGATAGGTTCGAGTCGGACTGGGCTAGCTTGAGGTGGATGTCGTTTGAGTTTTGTTTATGTTTCATCCGTAGTCGGATGTTGATCTTATATATGATGTTGATGTATTCTTGTGGCATTTGTGCCTTATGTATATCCCCATCTATTATGTAATGTTGATGTAATGATATCCACCTTGCAAAAGCGTTTCAATATCGGGTCTATCCTTGGTGGGACCGTCGAGTTCCTTTGGATAGGGTCGCATATTAGGCGTGACAAGTTGGTATCGAGCCTCGGCCGACCTAAGGCCCCCTTGATTGATCGTGTAGTTTGGCCGTTGTTGAGTCTAGAAAACTGTTTTGAGTCTAGTTATATCGGAGATAGGAATTCTTTTACTCCTCACGCCTTAAATCGCTCTGGTAAGGAATCTTGGCGTGGGTGTTTGAATTACTCCTCTTCCCCTTCAAATTTTCTTTAGGTTCACGCAGTTGGTTTTTCGATCGTTGGCCCTCAGCTCTTTTTATCGGTGCATTTCTCATCAAGTTGACTCGAGCCTCTTCATCTTTCGTTCAATCCCGGTTGTTTTTCCACCGCCCACCCTTTTCATCTGGAACGAGTTAAATGTCAGTGTCGATCCTACTCGTGTGAAGTCTTTGCTTTCTTTCCTCAATGATTTCAACGGTGTTTTCTCTTCAAGATATTCGTCGGTTCCCCTTCCAAGTTGTCTTTGTTTTCCGCCCTCCACCCTTTTTCTCCCGAACTTTGAGTCTGTTTCGACAATCAATTTCATTAGTGTGGAGCCTCTTGGATCTTGCCCAATTATCTCAACGGTGAATTCTCGTTTTGTACGACATTCTTCATCTCTTTTCTTCTCCGATGGACTCAATTCAAGTTTTTCGGGTTAATCATATTCTTTTCCTTCGAAGTGTTTTCCTCTTGCTCGTTCCTCCTCTCGCCATTCTTTCATTCCGGAGTTCCGAAGACATCTCAGGAGACTCGTCTGTGTTTGAATTAATTCGAGGTTGTCACCTCATTCAAATATTTCAACCGTTCCGGTGCATCATCTATCTCTTCAACAATCCGTTCCAACGGTGTTTTTCTCTTCAGTGGGCCCTAACCCACAGGTCTTTTCCCAGGATCTTACCTGACTCTTCTAATTATTCCGGAACTATTCCCAAATTCCTTTCAAAGTGTGGCGTAGAATGGATCCCATCGATCGGATGCTTTTCAAGATCGATTTCAAATCATTTCATTGTTGACTCAACCTCTTTGCTTTTCATTCTCGGAGTACCTCAGTTATTTTGGTGGTGTTTATCGTAGATCCTTCAAGACCGTCGGAGAGTTTTCTTCTAAATCTTGTTCGTTCTCCCGGAGGTTCATGGTGCTAGCTCGATGTTATCATATCTAGTTGTTTCCAGTTGTGCAATTCTTTTCATCCATCCGGAGTACTTCAGGTGTTGCTTTCGCTCTCGATCATCCGGAGGTTATCTTTTCGGAATATTTCTCCGTTCCAAGTTTTCAGCTTCGTTCGTCTCAATATTCTTCCGGTGCTTCGTTCAAGTGTTCTTTAATCAGTTCTTGATCTCTTTGTTCTTTTGCATCTAAATCCCCTCTAGCATATTTGTTCTTCTAATTATTCCCGGTGATTCAGTCTCTCTCATCAGTCATTTCCAAATTCTTACGGTGGCTCGTTCAAGATTCTTTTTCTTTGTTTATCATATTAATCCATTCGTTCTTTTCAACCTACCGGTGATTCATGAAGTCCTTCTCAAGTTTGCGATATGTCACTTCTCAATTCTTTTTCAAGAAGAATAAGTTGCATGCGAAATCCATTGCTTGTCATCAATTTAATTTGATGAAGGAAAAGCACACAATAAATCTTATTCTTATTTCATCAAAGTGATTAATCTTTTTCTTCGGAGTTTGTTCTTGATGAATAAATTCTAGTTCAAGTGTTCTCATCTTTTCTTTTCGGAGTTCAATTATTTCCTCGACCATTTCGTCGGAATCCCCATCTAAATCATCATAAGGCTCATCTTATTCTTTCATCCTTCATTCTATCTCATCATCTTTTATTACGGAGTTCTTCACGGTGGTTCTTCATGATTTAATTCATTCTTCAAGAGTTCATCAAGACTTTGTTGGAGGAGTTCAAGTATCTTTTCTTCTCGCGTCTCGAAGTGTAATTAATTCTCCATATTATTTTGAAGTGGAGTTTTGCATTTCTTCGTTCTTCTAAGCTATCCAATCATTTCCATTTGTGGTCGGTTATCACCTTATAATTTTGAGATGTTTTCCATAAGTCCACTACAAGCTTATTCTTTAGTTGTTGATTCTCTCAACAACCGTTGAACTCCTTCCTTCTAAGCTCATTTCATTCCTCTTTTAATTCTTTAGGAGGTTTTGTGTCATGTCTTCATCAGGTTTCATTCCATCTTCTTAAGTTCGTGTTCTATTCCTCCATGTTTTAAGCGGAGTGCTGCCTAAATCCTTTCAGTCTTATTCATTTCTTATCTCGTTTGAACCGGAGTTGTTTCTGAGTCTATCATGTTTCCATGAGCTTTTGATTCTCGTCATTCTCGTCGTTCCTCTCTTCTACTCGAGTGCTCTCGATTCTTTGTTTCTTCTCTTCAGTTCTTGTTTCACCTCATTCCTTTTTCTCTTCCGTCTCGGTCCTAAGATCTCGGGACGAGATCTCTTATTAGTGGAGGAGTGTTATAGCGCCCGGATTCGATCGCGGTGTCCTTGATTATTCGCCGTCGTTGCCATGTCATGTGCTTGCGTGTTGCACTTTGCCATGTCATCATCTGCATTTTTTTATCATGTCATCATGTGCATTTCATTTGCATACATGTTCGTCTCATGCATCCGAGCATTTTCTCCGTTGTCCGTTTTGCAATCCGGCACTCCTATGTCTCCCGGCGCCCCCTTTTACCTCTTTTCATGTGCGGGTGTTAAACGTTCTCGGAATGGACCGACGTTTGTCAAGCGGCCTTGGTATAGCACCGATGAACCGCTGTCAAGTTCGTGCCATTTGGAGGTCGTTTGGTACTCAGCAGTTAGCAAGGGTAATGCAAAGCCTCTTTGTGTGCAGCCCAACACCCCTTCCAAAGTGGTCCAAAACCAGCAAACTCCCTCCATGCTCTCGATCGTTCGATCACGATCGCGTGGCAGCCGCACCTCATTTGGAGTCTCCTAGCTCCCTCTACCTATAAATATGTGTGCACCCCGGATTTTCGCGCGGTCAAAACCTACCTAACCTTCCCCGCGCCGCGGACATTTCATCCCGCGGCGGCGGACATATCCATCGCCCGGCCACCTCACTCCGGCCAATCCGAACGCCGCATCACCACCGCCGCCTCCGCGCCCAATGGGGAGCCGCCACGTCACGCCGCCAGCGCCCTTTCATGCGCCGCGCCCGGCCGATCCGGCCCGCCGGGTCGGTCGGGCCTCGCCGAACCCTTCGCGTCCTCGCCGCCCGATCCGCTTTCGCTTCGCCCGCGCCAGCCGCCAACCCGCCGCCCGCCAGCGCACCAGCAACTCCGCCGCGCGCCGCCGCCGCCTCGGTAGAAACCGCCCGCCTCGCCTCCCGGTGCGCCGCCCAGCGCCGTGGCGCCAGCGCCTCGCGGATCCTCTGCCCGCCCGCCGCCCAGCGTTGCGCTGGCAGCGCATGACCATGACTCCGACCTCGGCGCCGCCATAGCGTCGGCCCGCCCGGCCGCGGGAGCCCGTCGTCGCCCGCCATGGCGCCCTCCCCGCCGGCGCCCGCGTCCTCCCGGCCGCGAGCTCCTCTCCGTCTCCGTGACGCATCTCCGCGAGATCCGGATGTGCCTCGTTATCCGTCGGTTGACTTCTCCCCTCCCCCTCTGAAATCCACCAAGTCCCAGAAATTGTTGCATATTTTATTGCATTTTCATCACATCATAACTCTCTGTATATGGCTCGAGCTCATCTTGATGCCGAAATCTTTGTTAGAAGAGTGCTATGTGATGTTAGTTTCTGTTCTTAAGAACTTGCACTTTGTCATTTTGCCATGATTGATGTGTGCATCCTATGAACTTGAGTCCTACATGTGTTTTGTAATATGCCATGCCATCTTTCAGGGTGTATGCCATGTATTTTTGTGATCAATGTGGTGACTAGCACAAGCATGCAAAGTAGGCTTCTGATGTTGTTGTTTTCAGCCCTGTTTTCTTTGATATTTTGATGCCATGTTAACTTGATGCTACCAAGAGATCCATGCATATTTTGAGATACTTCATAAGGATGTTTTGTTATACATGTCTTGCTCTATCCATCCATGCCCTTGTTTGCAATTATGGAGTTCCATAGATTGTTTACATGTTATTCAATTTTGCCAAGGTTGTTGTAGTTGATCCGTGTATGCTATGATGTTGTTCTTGCCATATATAGCTTCTATGCCATGCCTTCTTACTGTTAGTTGCCTTTCCATGCCATTTATTGCTCTGTGGTGAGTGGTTCAAGCTCACCAACATGCCTACTGTCGTTGTTCTGCCATGTTCAAATCTGTAATATAACTTACCATGTTTACATGGGTGCCATCATATTTTATGATCCTTTTTGGCTTATGGTCAGTAAGGGACTATTGTTCTATGCAATTAGTAGATTCATACCATGCCTTTGTTTGCCATGTTAAGTTCCTGTAGCATGTTGTTTCATAGCTCTAAACATTGCAACTTTGATGTTATTTACGCAAAGTCTAAAACTGTTATTATTTGCAATCTTGCCATGTCCTTTTGAGCATGTTCTAGTGATTTATGGAGATAGCTCAGTGTTCATGTTTTGTAATGCTTTACCTGTACATCATGCCCATGCCTTTTGTTTTTATGTTGAGGTCCTGTAGCATGTTGTTTTGATGCTTGCAATATGCCTACTTGCTGTTTTGGACAGATTGTTGCTATGACTTGTATAGAGTGTATGTGTTGAACCGTTGCTCCGTTTTGAGTGTGATCTATATGAAACTTGCTTGATTTTGCATGTAGTTTCATATTATCATGTTGCATTCATGTTTTGAGGTGTTTTCTTGATGTTTGTATGCATTTTGCATCAATGCTATGCTTGTCTTGTTTTGCTCATATCTTCTAGGCTGTAGCTCCGAATTAAATGAACTTTATATGTAACTTGACTAGAATTTCGTGTAGATCATCGTGGTGCATCTTAACTTGCTGTTTAACAACTTGAACATAAGGTTTATTCAGATCTGGAACAATTTCGAAATTTGCATATGAGGACTTACCGGAATTGTTCTAGGTTGTTTCCGGCCTCATTTAAACTTGCCTTGATGTGTTGTTCTTGTTTGCATCATCTCTTGCCATGAGTAGATTCATGTAGTCTTGTCATGCATCATGTTTGTTGTGCTTCTTGTCATGTTCATGTGTGGTGTGTTTACCATGTTGTGTGCTTCTTCTTGTTAGTTCCTGTTTCGTTGCGATCGTGAGGATTCGTTCGTCTACGCTTGGTTCGGCTTCATCCGTTCATCTTCTTCATGGACTCGTTCTTCTTCCTTGCGGGATTTCAGGAAAGATGACCGCTACCCTGGATCTCACTACTATCATTGCTATGCTAGTTGCTTCGTTCTACCGCTATCTTTGCGCTACCTATTACTGTTTATCAAGCCATCCCAAATTGCCATGTTAGCCTCTAACCCTTTTGCCCTTCTAGCAAACCGTTGTTTGGCTATGTTACCGCTTTGCTCAGCCCCTCTTATAGCGTTGTTAGTTGCGGTGAAGATGAAGTTTGTTCCTTGTTGGAACATGGAGATGTTGTTCCTTGTTGGAACATGTTTACTTGTTGGGATATCACAATATATCTTATTATTAATGCATCTATATACTTGGTAAAGGGTGGAAGGCTCGGCCTTATGCAGTGTTTTGTTCACTCTTGCCACCTAGTTTCCGTCATATCGGTATTATGTTCCCGGATTTTGCGTCCCTAACGGTCGGGTGATTTATAGGACCCCTTGACAGTTTGCTTTGAATAAGACTCGTCCGGCCAAGGCCCAACATTGGTTTTACCATTTGCCTTACCTATGCCCTTTTTCCCTTGGGTTTCGGGCAGGGTCATCTTTATTTAGCCCCGGACGGTGCTCCTTGAGTCTTGGCGAACTAGAAACCTGTCTGGCGCCCCTCAAGGCAACTTGAGGTCTGGTTTTAGTTATGCGGACTGCTCATCGAGTGTGCCACGAGACCGAGATATGTGCAGCTCCTATCAGAGTTGTCGGCACATCCGGGCGGCTTTGCTGGTCTTGTTTTATTATTGTCGAAATGTCTTGTGGCGGGATTAGAGACTGATCGGGTCTTCGGGGAGAAGAATATCCCGTTGATCGCGAGAGCTTATCATGGGCTAAGTTGGGACACCCTGCGGGGTTTAAACTTCAACCCACGAAGGGTAGCAGTTCTTGTGAGTCCACGGAGGCTCCACCACGAAGGGTCCACGAAGAAGCAACCTTGTCTATCCCACCATGGCCGTAGCCCACGAAGGACTTGCCTCACTAGCGGTAGATCTTCACAGTAAGCGATCTCCTTGCCCTTACAAACTCCTTGGTTCAACTCCACAATCTTGTCGGAGGCTCCCAAATGACACCTAGCAAATCTAGGAGACACCACTCTCAAGAAGTAACAAATGGTGTGTTGATGATGAACTCCTTGCTCTTGTGCTTCAAATGATAGTCTCCCCAACACTCAACTCTCTCACGGGATATGGATTTGGTGGAAAGAAGATTTGAGTGGAAAGCAACAGGGAAGGCTAGAGATCAAGATTCATATGGTAGGAATGGAATATCTTGGCCTCAACACAAGGGTAGGTGGTTCTCTCTCAGAAAATGTGTATTGGAAGTGTAGGTTTGTTCTATGGCTCTCTCCATGAATGAAGAGTGGGTGGAGGGGTATATATAGCCTCCACACAAAATCTAACCGTTACACACAACTTACCAATCTCGGTGGGACCGAATTGAGAAACTCGGTCCGGACCGTTTCAGCAAATCTAGTGACCGTTAGGATTTTGATGGGACCGACATGCAACTCGGTAGGACCGATATGGTTAGGGTTAGGGCATAACGTAATCTCGGTGAGACCGATTACACAAACTCGGTGAGACCGATTTTGGTAATAAGCTAACCAGAGAGTTGGTCAGCTAAACTCGGTGGGACCGATTCGCTCATTTCGGTGGGACCGAAATGTTACGAAAAGGAAACAGAGAGTTTACATTGCAATCTCGATGGGACCGATCGCTCATCTCGGTGGGACTGAAACGTTACGAAGGGAAACAGAGATATTACAATCCCATCTCGGTGAGACCGAGATCCCCATCGGTGAGACCGATTTGCCTAGGGTTTGTGGCAGTGGCTATGCCATCGAACTTCGGTGGCGCGGATAGAAAGAATCGGTGGGGCGAGTTTGACTTTTAGTTTAGGTCATATGTGGATGAGGGAAAGTAGTTGAGGGTTTTGGAGCATATCACTAAGCACTATGAAGCAAGAACCTCATTAAGCAACACCTCATCCCTCTTTGATAGTATTGGCTTTTCCTCTGAGACTCAATGTGATCTTGGATCACTAAAATATAAAATGTAGAGTCTTGATCTTTGAGCTTGAGCCAATCCTTTTATCCTTAGTATTTTGAGGTCCACTTTTCCCATCCATTCCATGCCATTCATTGAGCTTTTCACGAAATATTTATCTTGGAATAATGTTAGCTCAATGAGCTATATGTTGTTAGGAATTACCAAAACCACCTAGGGATAGTTACTTTCAATCTCCCCTTTTTGTAATTGATGACAACATATAGATCAAAACTTCGACAAATGATAATAAGAGTGAAAAACATTGTCGCTTTGAGAAGTCTGTGAAAAGCAAAGATCCCCTAAATTTGTGCATAGTTTAAGATTTGCTTTGGACTGCAAATGCACAAGAGTTAGGGTCATGGGCTACTCTTCCATGTCACATACATCTTGGTGGGCGCTCAAAATAATAGAATACATGCACTCATCACCAAGCAAAGTGAATGATCATATAGAGATAAAGGATAATGTCATCCAACAAGCATTAATGTAGCATATGATCAACCACATGATCATCCAAGTATCCACTGAGACATAAAGTATCTCAATCAAGAAAATAAAGTTCAACCACCAAAGCAGAGAGAATAAAAAACAATGCTCTCTCTCGAAGCCTATGATCTATACATTTTCTCCCCTTTGGCAACAAGTTACCAAAAGTTCATAGAAAATGCATAGCACTAAATCATCTCTCAGGCTTGATCTTGGTGGAGGTGTAGGCAGAGCGCCAGGGCGAAGGCATCGAGTTGATGTGGATGGAGCTGGTGGAGTAGGTCTTTGGAGCTGGTGGCCTTGAAGCTATAGCTAGTGCGAGATGAAGTGGCTCTGGTGTGCATCCTTGCTTGCGGTGACCTCTGAGCTCTAGGCACTCTAGCAAATGCCTTAGTGGTTGTCTTGCCCTTCCTCTCCTGCATATCATCCTGAAGTTGCTCAACAACAGACTGGATCTTAGTTACCTTGACATCCATGTCATAGAACTTCTGCTCCATGATCCTCTCCAGGCTCTCCTGGTTTTGAGTCAAGGTGGCCAGCCCTTCTCAATCCTCGAGTGGATGCAATCAAGTAGCCAAGTTGATCCTGTTTGCTCTTCAAGAAATCTTGAGATGCCTCTTCCATTGTTGGCATCTTGGCAGCCTTCTCGATCCTTGCCTTCTCCTTCTTCGCTTGTGCTTGCACAGAAGATGGTTCATCTTCATTCATAACCACTTGGTTGTCCTTAAAGTCTGGATAGATAGGCATGTGCTCCTTGTCCAACAAGTATGTGCCAATGCCCATGTTGGAGTTAATCAGCTCCTGGATCTGTGGGCATACCCACAACTTCTCTCTGTCCTCTTGATAGTTTCAACTATAAGACTCATGACCTTGAACTTTTGTGGCACATCAAATAAGTATAGCAGATTTATTGCATGGCCTCGATCATGTTGTGATCACGACTTGGGCAAGAGGGTGTGCACGAGGATCGATTAATGGTTGGCAGTCTGACGAGAAGGTAATGTCTTGATCCAAACTTGTGTGATTCTATAGCGACATCTGGGATCTCCTTGTACATATGTGCCATAGTGTTGTGATCCATCTTCTTCTTGGCATAGACATCCAAGTCATCCTCTTCCTCCTTAGGTGCATTGATCAGATTAGCCAATTCTTCAATTGATGATTGGTACCTAGTACCTTCAGACATCCATACTATCCTGCCATCTGGATAGAAGTGTACTATGGAGTAGAATTGCATTATTAGCTCATCATTCCATTTTGTGAGCTTCTGCCCAACAAAGTCTGCCACTCCACAAGCATTGAAGCTGTCATTGTGACGCCCTCGATTCAATCGTACACTAATCATGCACGCAAATGTGTACGATCAAGATCAAGGACTCACGGGAAGATATCACAACACAACTCTACAATAAAATAAGTCATACAAGCATCATATTACAAGCCGGGGGCCTCGAGGCTCGAATACAAGTGCTTTCGATCATAGGCGAGTCAGCGGAAGCAACAATATCTGATCTGAGACATAAGTTAAACAAGGTGCCATAAGATGGCTAGCACAAAGCTGGGATCTGGATCGAAAGAGGAGCAGGCCTCTATGCAGGATCCTCTGAGTCACTCTGAGTGGTGCGTCGTGGTGGGCTGCGTAGTAGTAGGCGCCTCCAGTAGTAGTCGTCATAGGCGTGGTGCGGCTCACTGGCTCCATCGTGCATGCTTTGCGATGTCGAGTAGAGTAGGGGAAAAAAGGGGAACAAAGGCAGCAGTGAGTACTCATCCAAAGTACTACATAAGCAAGAACTACACTACATATGCATGGATATATGTGTAAAGGCCATATCGAGTGGTGAGCTGCAGAATGCGAGAATAAGAGGGGATAGCTAGTCTTAGAAGACTAAACTTATGGACACTGTCTTGCCAGAGAGAAGAGGACAACGGAAGTCCTCCAAGTAACAACATATAGAAATAATCCTACCGGCAATCCCTGCTCATAACCACTGGCGAGGCGACCACCGGTTATATCGGCACTTGGAAGGGTGTGTTTTATCAAGTATCCGGTTCTAGTTGTCATAAGCTCAAGGTACAACTCCAAGTCGTCACATTACGAAGATCACGGCTATCCGAATAGATTAACTTCCTGCAGGGGTGCACTATCTTACCCGGCCGCTTGATCCCATTTGGCGGACACACTTTCTGGGTCATGCCGGCGCGGAAGATCAACACGTCGCAGCCCACCTAAACTGTGAGAGAGGCCAACCGCGGTCTAAACCTAAGCAGCAGTGCAGGCCCATCGCCTGAGCACACACACACGTTGCGTCTGTGGCGGAAGCAGACCTAGCCTAGCGAGCGTTCAGTCCAATCGGCGCGCGCGCTCGTCGTGACGTCTGAAGTGCCGGTGATACCACGGCGGGATACCCATAACTACTCCAGCGTAGATGGTTAGTGCGTATAAGCTCGTAGCCAACTCAGATCAAATACCAAGACCTCGTTAAGCATGTTAAGTATCATGAGCGCCGAGCAGGGCCAGGCCCACCTCTCTCTCTGGCGGTCTCAACCTGCCTGTCGCTCCGCCACAAAGATCCACTCGCGGGTGCTCCATCGGCCGACCGTCTTTAGTCTCACATGTATCATGAATAAGCATATAACATATACCGTGATCAACTCCCGGTGATCACGGCCCGATAATATATACGGCAGACGGACAAGAAAGTAGGGCCACGAGATGAAATTACTAGCATCCTATACTAAGCATATAGGATTGAGATAAAGGTAACAACGAAGTTACAAGGGCAGGCTATGCAGCGGTATAGGAGTATCAAAGCAGTAACATGCTATACTACTCTAATGCAAGCGGTGTGAAGATAAGAGTAAGCGATATCTGGTGATCAAGGGGGCTTGCTGGTTGCTCTGGCAAGAGAGAGGGTCGTCAACACCGTAGTCGAGCCCGGCATGTGCGTCGGTCTCGTAGTCTACGGAGAGAAGAGGAAGAAACAATGAATACAAAGTAAGCAGATGCATATCGATGCATGACATGCCAAGCGATGCTAAGCGTGCCCTAAGCGTGGTATGAAAGTCTTGGTTGGGGAAAACATCAGGAAGTTTTCCGGTTCGGACGTCTGTCGAGACAGATGAACGGAGAGGAAAGTTTGCAGGTTCGATAGGTTAGGCGTGTGGTGGGCGAGCGGACTGCGTATCCGGGTTAGTCTCGTCGTTACGAGCAACTTTCATATAGAAAACATTTTCATCAATTCACGGTTTAAAAGATATGATTTTCTAAAGATTTAAATCATTTTACGATTTTAATTATATATTTAATTCAACCTTATCCAAAAGCATTGTGTCTTGGCGTAGGCATGACATCGAGTGATGTCGGCGAGGTCAATGAGTGGTTGACCGATCCAAAGCCGACATGGGGACCCACATCATAGGCGATGGGTTAAGCAGTTTAAACTAACCTAAAATTAGTTAGAAATCTCTGGGCCCACATCGGTGTCTAGTGGTTTTAGTTAATTAAATTAATTAATTAGCAGTTTATCTATTTATTTTTATTCGTTTATGACATGGGGCCCGCATGTCGGTGGCTCTCTTGCCACGTTGGCGGTTGGTTGGAGTCAACCAGCCAACTAGGACCGCGAGGCCTTGGCGATGGCTCTGGGGTAGCCCAGGCCGGCCCGTCGGCGGTGGCGGCGGCTCGGCAGCCGGCGACCAAAATATCGTGAAGGCCGGGCCTCGCATGGTCAACTCGGGCAGCCGTTTGGTAGCCGGACCCGCGTTAAAGCAGGGGCGGTGGCGCATCCGGTGGTAAAGGCGGCGGAGGTTGGCGGGCGGCGGCGGCGGCGGCGGGCGAGGTTGAGGCGCCCGTCGAGTAGGTGCTAAGGGGCGCGGGGAGGAGCTAGTGCACGGGTGGCCGGCAATGACGGCCACGAAACGCTTCGTGTGCTCGGGTGAACATAGCGATGCCTGGCGATGGCGGCAAGCTATGCGGCGGAGCTGCGTTGAGTGATGATGGCGGCGGCTCGTCGGTGGATCCGTCTTGCGGGGAGGCGAGGAGAATCACGGTGGCTCACCGGGAGCCGTGGGGAAGTGGCGGCGTGCTCGGGGGGGCGAGTGGCGGAATCGAAAGCGATGGCGGCGGTGCCGAGAAGAAGATGAAGGCGGGCGGAGATGTGCGGCTCCGTCCCCAGCAGCTTGCCGTGAAGGGCGTGGTCGGCGGCGGCGGTGCTCGGAAACGTGATGGCGGTAGCGGTGTGGCGGTGGCGCGACTATAAGCGCAACCATGGCGGCAGCTGGCTTTTCGGCGAAGCGGCGGAGAGGTCGCAGCAGGGGGAGAGGAGAAGGCGGCTAGGGTTCGAGTGCGGGCGCCTTGTAGGTCGGCGAGGCGCGGCGGATGGCGTGCGTGGCCATCAGCGACCGCGGGTGGCTGCCAGCGTCCACCTCCCTCTGTGAATAGAGGTGGAAGGAGAGGGGCGAGTGGGGTGGGCGGCCTGGTTGGTCTAAGGCTAGCGGGCGCCCGGTGAGGAAAGTGGGTGGGCCGTGGGAAGTGGGCAGGCGAGGGCAGGTGGGGAGGGGGCTGGTGGGCAGGTGTTTCCCTCCCCTCTTTTCTTGTTTTTCTTTTCTTTTCCTTTTCCTTTTACTTTTTTTTATTTAAAATGCGAGCATTTTACAAAATTTATGCACCCACCATAATTAGGTTAGCTATTTTAGACAACCCCGAACATTTTAGATTTTGTTTTGAAACTTTTTATCGTTTGTTTTAGTTTTGATTTTTGTTTTAGAGCGGGTTCGAATCAAAGAGAGGTTTGCACGATAACGAGGTGATCCTTTGTTGCATAACCATCCGGATGTTACAAATCTCCTCCACTACAAGAAATCTCGTCCGAGATTTAGGAGGTAGAAAGGAAAGAGTGCGGGATATTCATCTCGTAAGGCGATCCTCGCGTTCCCGGTGGCCGTCTTGAGTGATTCGACCCTTTGGACTTTGAGGAACTTGATCGCCTTCGGCGTGTGCGGCGTTCAGCAGTCGAGAATGCGGACGGATGCTCTTTATAGGAGAGGTCTGTTGCAATTCGAGCACTTCATGGTCCCTTTGCTCGGATTGGGTCCTTGAAGCAGCGTCGGAGTTGTGACACGTGGAACACATCGTGAACGAGAAAGGTTGACGGAAGCTCCGGTTGATAAGCCACTTTTCCGCCTTTCGAGAATAGTGAAAGGGCCAATATAGCGAGAGCTAACGCCCTTGATCCGGCGGTGAGCACCCTTCATTGGTGTAGCGAAGGTAGGCCTTTTCGCCAGAGTTGATAGACCATGTCTTTGTGATAGCGGTCATAATTACTCTTTTGAGGGTGGCGGTCTTGAGATTCTCGCGAATAATGCGGACTTGTTCTTGGCATGTTGGATAATATCCGGACCAAGAGTGGGCGTTCCCGATTTGACCCGATTCGAGAGGGTTCGGCACTTTCGTCCATATAACACTTGAAGGGGCCATCTTGAGACTAGCTTGATAGCTATTATTATAAGAGAACTCAGCATCGGGGAGATTCCTCCATTTCTTGCGAAGGAAGCGACACAAACTTCGAAGCATGTCTTGAGAATTTGGTTGACACGTTCAACTTGCTCTTGGGACTGCGGATGAAAGCGATCTTGAAAGATAAATGAGTCCCCATAGCTTCTTGAAAACTTGCCAGAATCTTGAAGTGAATAAGCTGCCACGGTCGAGCCGATAACGAGTGGAATACCGTGAAGTGAAACAATTACGGACATATAGAGCGTTGCAAGCTGGCTAGCGGTGATCGTTTCTTTGACCGCCGGAAAATGTGCAACTTTAGAAAGCCGATCAATGGCGACAAGAATTGCATCATTACCTTTCTGCGATTTGGGGAATCCAGTGTGAAGTCCATTTCAACATGGTCCCATTTCCATTCGGGAATAGAGATAGGTTGCGAGTTCAGCGGGCCTTTGATGTTACCTTTGATCTGACGGCAAGCGTCACACTCGAAACATAGCGAGCAATGTCACTTGCTTCATATTAGACCACGAGAATCTCGGCGAATGTCTTGATACATCTTTGTACTACCGGGATGGATACATAGAGGCGTATCATGAGCTTCTTTCATAACCTTACGAGTCATATTCAGATTTTCCTTCTTACGGCACCACTAAGCGGCCTTTGAAGTACAAAGCGCCATCATCGGCAATAGTGAAGGATGAGGTTTCCTTTCTGATGTCTTGTTTAAGCTTGTAGACTTGAGTCAAATCCTGCATTGTCTTTATGGTGCCACGAGATCGGGTTCAACAGCCCGAGGTATAAAGGGAACCACAGGGAACAACACGGAGATTCATCTTTTGGAACTCCGGAGGAGGGGCGAAGTGCACCGGAGGAACAATATGGAGGTTCACTTTCTGAATTCTTCAACAAGTGGGGCTGAACTTTGTGAACTTGAAGGTGGTTGCGATAAGACTTGCGGCTCAAGGCATCAGCCATTACATTAGCCTTGCTGGCGTATAGGAAATACCAAATCAAAATCTGCAGCAGTCTCCATCCATCTCTGGCAGCGGAGGTTCAGGTGCTGGCTGAGTAAGCAGATACTTCAGACTTTGGTGGTCGGTGAAGATCTCGCATCGATTACCGAGAAGGTAATGTCGCCCTTTGCTTTAGTGCATGAATGGCGGCAGCAAGTTCGAGGTCATGAACTGGTAGTTCTCCTCGTGAGGCATAGCTGTCGAGAGGCATAAGCAACCACTGCGCTCTTGCATTAGGACACCGCCTAAACCTTGACGAGATGCGTCGCGATAAATGTGAAGTCCTTCTTAGTATCGGGAGGAGCTAGCTTTGGGGGGGCGTCAACTTGTCTTTGAGTGCTGGAAACTTCCACGACATTTATCATCCATTGGAATTTGCGCCCTTATACAGCAGGTTAGTCGGAGGCTGGCAATCTTGGAGAAGTTCTCGGCGAATCGCGGCAATAGTGGCGAGACCGAAAAACCGACTTATGCGTTCTTGGAGGAGTCAATCGAGAATAGCTTGAACTCGTTCGGGGTTGGCAACAATACCATCCTTAGAGATGACATGCCCAAGATAGGTTACTTGGGAAGCCAGAATTCACACTTGGAGAACTTGGCATAGAGTTGATGCTCTCGTAGCTTTTCGGCACAAGGCGAAGATGTTGACATGTTCTTCTTCATTCTTGGAAAAGATCGAGGATATCATCCGGATAAACCACGACGAACTTGTCGAGGTAATCCATGAATATATAGTTCATCGGCGAGAGAAGGTGGCTGGAGCATTGGTTAAGCGAAAGACATGACGGTGTACTCGTAAGAACCATAACGAGTCACAAATGCGGTCTTGGGATATCCTCCTCACGAACACGGATCTGGTGGTAACCCAACCTCAAGTCGAGTTTGAGAACAGCAGCGAACCAGCCAATTGATCATAAAGATCATTGATCAGGAAGAGGATACTTATTCGAATGGTAGCTTGATTTATAGGGCGGTAGTCTTGGACCAATCGGTTTGTCCCATCCTTCTTCTTGACAAAGAGAAGGTGCTCCCCAAGGTGAGCAACTTGGGCGAATAAACCGCTTTGAAGAGATTTGTCGATTTCCTCCTTTAGCTCAAGGAGTTCATCGGCGGCATCTTGTATGGTAAACAGCTATAGGAGTGGTGCACGGTTTCAAGTCGATGGCGAATTCGACAGCTCTAGCGGGGAATCCTGGAAGTTCTTGGGAAAAGGCGTCTTGGAAATGCATAAGCAGCAGAATGTTTTCAATTCCCTCGAGGGTGCGGCGTTCAATGCATTCAATGCATAGAGCCTTGCCTCGGCATCTTGAACGAACGAGCATTGTAGCTACGATTTCATCGGAAGGTGTAGCAGATGGGCCGGTCTTAGTGGCATAAGCGATTGGCGCGTATCGCTTTCAACCAATCCATCCCAAAATGAGGTCGATGTTAGGCGTCTTGAGGATAATGGGGAGGCATAGAATTCCAGCCCTTGATTTCCACGGGGCGTCGGCGCCAACCATGGAGGTTTGACATTGTCCCAATGGGGTTTTACCACTACCGAAGAGTTCATCTCTTCACACTTAACGTCGTGTTTGTATGCAAAGTCTTGAGACATGAATGAATCGATGCTCTGAATCGAATAAAAGCAGATCTGAGTCTTGAATTCACGAGTGTACCCATCACGATGTGAGCTGGTCTTGAGCTTCGTTCGGATCAACGTGGTTGCTTTGAGCTTGCCCATAAGACTTGCCGGTGTTGTTCTTGATTACGGTTGTTTCCACGGCCAGTTCTTTGGAAGGGCGATTGATTACAGTTACGGTTGCATTCTCTAACACGGTGCCTGGCTGTCACTTTGAAGCATAAGCCATTATTGGGAGTGGGAGCAGGGCTTGGGGTGGTGGAGCTGGAAGCTTGGCTTAGTTGTAAGCGAGGCGAGGTGTAGCATAGATTACGCTTTGAAGCGGTGCATTGGTGGTACATCTGTTGGGAATCCATATCTTGCGCCTGCGAGGCGGGCCCGAAGATGAGCCCGTGTCGCAGTTGCGCTGTTAGAGCTCTGGTATTCCTGCAGACCAGTTTAGACATTGATAGCTTTGTTCACCAAGGTGGCGAAATCAGCAAAAGTCGTGCACTAGAAGTGCGAGCTTGATGTCGACTTGAAGACCGTCACGGAACTTCTCTGTCTGCGTGCATCGGTTGCAATATCCTCTTGACATAGCGAGACAAGTCCAGAACTCTGCTGATAAACTATGATCTTGTTGCCTTGGGTGAGGTTGCGAATTCACGCTTCTTCGGTCCATGACCCCTTGAGGATGAAGCGGGCACGGAAGGCAGCTGGAAGTCTGGCGGTGATGAGTGTTCCAAATGGCGGAAATGCGCTGTGGCTGTCCCACCATTGAGCTGCGGGTCCCTTGGGAAGAAGGAAGCAAAGGTGACATAGTGGCGGGGCTACATCGAGACTCCATCTCATAGGTGATGTCACGGGCCGATCATCGACATCCGATGGCTGAGTTGAGCTGCGGTATCTGCTGGGGTTGGCGTATGAAATCCTGCGAGTTGTTCCGTTTGGGTCTTTGGTGCATATTGGGGCGAGGCGAGCCATCATATTCTCCATGGTGGCGATTCATCTCGAGCTATTGGATCATACCAGCCATGTACTCGAGGCGGTGGTGGGAAGTTGGCACCACGACCACGACTTGCTGGCCTAACCATCCTGCTATTATATAACGAGGTAGTTCAGCATTTGAGAATTAAGCAAGAGGCGAGAATCATTCATGATGAAACATGCATAATAAGCGAGCATGATGGGAACTACATAGTAGTTGGCATATCTTACAAGAGGAATCATGCATAGAGTTCGATACATAGAGTCGATTACATAGACTACTACATCATAGGCGGCGCGAGCTCATGGCGAATACATCAAACACTAACAAGCAAGTCTACATCGGTTCCGCATGATGCTGCGGAGGTAGTGTAGCTTTGAAAGCTGATAGTGCGGCGGTGGATAGTCCTCCACGTCGGTGACACAGGGGCGCGGATACTCACGGTGCTGAATCCGGCGTCGGTGGCGAGAAAAGGACCAAGTCTTGGAGAGTAGCCTCCCGTCGCCAGCCAGACACCACAGGGCATCACGGTCTGGCTGGGTAGATCGCGAGCGGCAGCTCTCCGGACGGACAAAGGGTGCATCGGCGTCGAGCGCAGTAGAGGTCTTGACGGGTGATGTACAACTTCGTGGCGAAGAGCTTCGGTTAGCTCGATCCAGCCCATCGGCATGCGAGAACAAAGTTACGATGGTGGAAGGGCTCTCTGGTAACGATGGTGTAGGCAGCGGTGTAGTAACCCTCCTCACCAACATCGGGCAGCGATGCAATGTGCACGAAGGGGAGGTGTCAACTCTCGATACTACTGCGAAGGCGTGTCGAGCAGCATAACGACATTGTGGACTGCCATATCGATGGTCACTCCAACACCATGTGCGGTGTGCAGCACGATAGTGGACTCATACTCCGAGTAGAGGTGGGCGATGGCGGCAGTCTGCTCTGGTTATAGTCTGGTACTCCTCATAGGCGGTGTACTCGGGGTGCAGCGATAACCCGATGGGTCATCATCTCGGCTAGCACATGAGTGATCCCGAGCACCAATGGCCGTCGTGTGGCGCCGACCTGCCTCATGGGTTCCATCTGAAAACAAATCGTTTCAAAGGAGTCAAATGACGGTGTGAAATTGCTCAAATACAATTCCAAAACAACTAAGGCTATATCCAACTTTGGGGTGAATGCGGTCACGGGATCCTAGTGATAGTTAGTAAAATCGTTTAACCCGAGTAGAAGAGAGTTGAGTCGAGTAAAGGTCGAGGTAAAATATCCTAGTACCACCCGATGGCGGCGTGGGCCCGTAAGGCACACAGCCAAGTTAGTAAAAGTTTTGCAATGTCTAGACTCGACTTGACCAAGGGTGTGGAAGGGGATTCCTACTGGCGATCGGCTCGATACCAACTTGTGGCGCCCTCGATTCAATCGTACACTAATCATGCGCAAATGTATGCGATCAAGATCAGAGACTCACGGAAGATATCACAACACAACTCTACAATAAAATAAGTCATACAAGCATCATAATACAAGCGGGGCCTCGAGGCTCGAATACAAGTGCTCGATCATAGGCGAGTCGTGGAAGCAACAATATCGTCTGAGACATAAGTTAAACAAGGTGCCATAAGATGGCTAGCACAAAGCGGGATCTGAGATCGAAGAGGAGGCAGGCCTCATGCAGGATCCTCTGAGTCACTCACAGTAAATGCGTCGTCGTGAGCTGCACATAGTAGTAAGGCGCCTCGGAGTAGTAGTCGTCATAGGCGTGGCGTGCGCTCTGGGCTCCATCGTGCTTGCAGCAATCGAGTAGAGTAGGGGAAAAGGGGAACAAGGCAACAGTGAGTACTCATCAAAGTACTACTTAAACGAGAACTACACTACATATGCATGGATATATGTGTAAAGGCCATATCGATGGGTGAGCTGCAGAATGCGAGAATAAGAGGGGATAGCTAGTCTTAATGAAGACTAAACCACGGACACTGTCTTGCAGAGACGAAGAGGACAACGGAAGTCCTCAAGTAACAACATATAGCAATAATCCTACCCGGCAATCCCTGCTCATAACCACAGGCGAGGCGACCACGGTTATATCGGCACTTGGAAGGGTGTGTTTTATCAAGTATCCGGTTCTAGTTGTCATAAGCTCAAGGTACAACTCCAAGTCGTCCTGTTACCGAAGATCACGGCTATCCGAATAGATTAACTTCCTGCGGGGTGCACCATCTTACCGGCACGCTTGATCCCATTTGGCGGACACACTTTCTGGGTCATGCCCGGCGCGGAAGATCAACACGTCGCAGCCCACCTAGGCAGCTGAGAGAGGCCAACCGCGGTCTAAACCTAAGCGGCAGGAGTGCAGGCCCATCGCCTGAGCACACACTGCACGTTCGCGTCTGTGACGAGCAGACCTAGCCTAGCGGCGTTCGATCCAATCCGGTAGCGCTCGCTCGTCGTGACGTCTGAAGTACTTTGGCTGATACCACGGCGGGATACCCATAACTACTCCAGCGTAGATGGTTAGTGCGTATAAGCTCGTAGCCAACTCAGATCAAATACCAAGACCTCGTTAAGCGTGTTAAGTATCCATGAGCGCCCGAGCAGGCCAGAGCCCACCTCTCTCTAAGCGGTCTCAACCTGCCTGTCGCTCATACAAAGATCCACTCATGGTGCTCCATCGGCCGACCGTCTTTAGTCTCACATGTATCATGAATAAGCATATAGCATATACCGTGATCAACTCCCGAGTGATCACGGCCCGATAATATAGCAGCGAAGACGGACAAGAAAGTAGGGCCACAGATGAAATTACTAGCATCCTATACTAAGCATATAGGATTGCGGATAAAGGTAACAACGAAGTTACAAGGGCGAGGCTATGCAGCGGTATAGGATTATCAAAAGCGATAATATGCTATACTACTCTAATGCAAGCGATGAAGATAAGAGTAAGCGATATCTGGTGATCGGGGGCTTGCTGGTTGCTCGGCAAGAGAGAATTAAATCAACACCGTGGTCGAAGCGGCAGTGCGGCGTCGGTCTCGTAGTCTAGGAGAGAAGAGGGAAAAACAATGAATACAAAGTAAACAGATGCATATCGATACATGACATGCCAAGCGATGCTAGGCGTGCCCTAACGTGGTATGAGAAGTCTTGGTTAGGGGAAAACATCAGGAAGTTTTCCGGTTCGAACGTCTGTCGAGACAGATGAACGGAGAGGAAAGTTTGCAGGTTCGATAGGTTAGGCGTGTGGTGGGCGAGCGGACTGCGTATCCGGGTTCGTCTCGTCGTTACGAGCAACTTTCATATAGAAAACATTTTCGCCAATTCACGGTTTAAAGATATGATTTTCTAAAGATTTAAATCATTTACGATTTTAATTATATATTTAATTCAACCTTATCCAAAACATTGTGTGTCTTGGCGTAGGCATGACATCGAGTGATGTCAGCAGGTCAAGCCTGAGTCGGTTGACCAGTCAAAACGACATGGGGACCCACTGTCATAAACGAGTGGGTTAAGCGAGTTTAAACTAACCTAAAATTAGTTAGAAATCTCTGGGCCCACATCGGTGTCTAATTAGGTTTTAGTTAATTAAATTAATTAATTAGCAGTTTATCTATTTATTTTATTCGTTTATGACATGGGGCCCGCATGTCGGTGGCTATATAACGCCACGTTGGCGGTTGGCAGGTCAACTTGACCAACTAGGACCCTTGAGGCCCTTGCGATGGCTGCAGGGTGGCCCGGCGGCCACGTCGGCGGTGGCAATGACTCGCGGCCGGCGACCAAAATATCTGTGAAGACCCCGGGCCTCGCGGAATTGGCTCGGGCAGCCCGTTTAGGCGCCGGACCCAGCGTTCGAAGCAGGCGGTGGCGCATCCGGCGGTAAAGGCGGCGGCGGGGTTGGCGGGCGGCGCCGGCGGCAGCGAGGCGAGGTTGGCGCCCGTCGAGTAGGTGCTAAGGGGCGCAGGGAGGAGCTAGTAGCACGGGTGGCCGGTGGCGGCCCGAAACGCCTTCGTGTGCTCGGGTGAGCATAGCGATGCCACAATGGCGGCGAAACTATCTGGCGAGCTGCGTTCGGCGGCGATAAGCGAGCGGCTCGTCGGTGGATCCGTCGCGAGGCGAGGAGGAGATCACGGTAGCTCACGGGACCCATGAGGAAGTGGCAGCGTGCTTTCGGGGGGCGGCGAGTGGCGGAATCGAAAGCGATAAGCGGCGGTGCCGAGAAGAAAGATGAAGGCGGGGCGGAGATGTAGCGGCTCCGTCCCCAGCAGCCGTGAGGGCGTAATCGGCGGCGGTGCTCGGGAAACGTGATGGCGGTAGCGGTGTGGCGGTGGCGCGACTATAAGCGCAACCATGGCGGCAGCGGCGCTTCGAGCGAAGCGGCGAAGAGGTCGCGGCGGGGAGAGAGAAGAAGCGGCTAGGGTTCGAGTGCGAAGTCGCCTTGTAGGTCGGCGAAGTGGCGGATGGCGACGCGTGGCCATCAGCGACCCGCAGGTGGCTGCCGGCGTCCACCTCCCCTCGTGAGCGAGAGGTGGAAGAGAGGGGCGAGTGGGGCTGGGCGGCTGGTTGGTCTAAAACTAAGCTGGGCGCCCGGTGAGGAAGGGCTGCTGGGCGAGGGAAGTGGGCAGGCGAGGGGCAGGGTGGGGAGGGGGCTGGCTGGGCAGGTGTTTTCCTCCCCTCTTTTCTTGTTTTTCTTTTCTTTTCCTTTTCCTTTTTGTTTTTTTATTTAAAATGCGAGCATTTTACAAAAATTTGTGCACCCACCATAATTAGGTTAGCTATTTTAGACAACCCCTGAACATTTTAGATTTTGTATTTGAAACTTTTTATCGTTTGTTTTAGTTTTGATTTTTGTTTTAGAAGCGGGTTCGAATCAAAGAGAGGTTTAGCACGATAACGAGGTGATCACTGTTGCATAACCATCCAGGATATTCTGATCATACACACCGAGGATAGTGTTCTTCATTCTCCTTGATCTATTCCAGTTCACCCATCTCATGTCGCACACTATTGGCTTCTTGTCCATGAGAATTGTCTCATAGAAGTCCTGTTGCTCCTTTGTGTGGAACACATAGTCTACAACAGTTCTCCTTCTATTGGCATATGGATCGACTCTCTCCATAGCCTCAATCCAGAGTCCTTCCGATCTTCATGTTCTCAGCTCTGGGATGGGCATCATTATGATCTGGATTTTTGGCTTCAATTTTCTCAAAACATGTGACTCATCATCTTCTTCTTGACAACAGTTTAGAACCTTTGGGGCCTTGTTCTTCTCGGCATTGGAATGTTCTGGTACTCCTCTTAGGTGCAGTCTTGGGTTTGGAGGCAGCCTTGGGTTCTACTTTGGGCTTTGATGAAGCAGCCCACGACCTAATGGCATCACCCATAAGCTTACGAGCTTTGGGTGCTGGTGCAACATCCTCTTCTTCTTCCTCCTCTTCCATCATGGAAGGATTTCCAATTACTCGACCATGGTCTTCTTGACCCGTTCCTTCCTCTTCTTCCCTTCTGTGACCTCTTTGGGTTTAGCTTCCAAAGATGCTTGAGTGGAGCTCGGCTTTAGACATGGGTTGTCTTCTGTTGGCCTTTTGGTCTTGAGACTGGCTTGATTCTGCTGCTGAGCCATATTCTTTCTTGAGCACCTTCTTCTTGGAAGTGGCTTCATCCTCAAGCTGCCACATAGTCTTCATCCTCGGATTAGAGGTTCTCTTCTTCTGGCCCAGTGGCAGCTTTGGGTAGATTGCTTGGGGTGCTCTGCTGCCCTCATCATAGCTGCTAGAGGGACTAGTGCCCTCACTCATGTGAACCTGCTCCTCTTCCCTGTTACGGTTGTCACTTTGATCGGGACATATTGCAAACAACGACAACAAACCACAGTGAGTAGATATAGATGAGATAGAGTGGATGAGCATCACAAAATCTGAGAGGTTTTGCAAAGAATGAGTCAAAAATTAGTTTTAGTTTTCCCAGAAAGCATTTCGGATCTCTTGATTTGTAAACTTCGGTGATACGAAGCAGCTTTTGGAACCTAAACTAGTGTACTCAGTTAGTCAGAGTCCACAGTTGATGGCACCGAGGCACTCTGGTTTCACAAAGTCCTAAACTTGGTCACACTGATTTGCAATTCTCGGTCGGACCGAGAATTACATGTGCAATGGCCTTAGCTGAATCGGTGGTACGAGTTCTACAACTTCGGTTGGTCCGAGATGGTTTGGTGAAACCTAACCTAAATTTTCAATTCATCTCTAATCTCTGAGTGTTTTATTTGGATAAGATAGTTTCAATCGTGGCAAGATTCATGGCAAACACAATGTGCTAGGAATCGGATAGGGATAGCACAGCGATCGAGTTCATACCCTAGTTTGGCGATGAACTTCGCTCTGGCAACAATAAGCGGGGATGTTTCCGTTAATGGCGGAGACCAGACGGGAGGCGGTGGCGGCGAGGAGGGCGATCCGGAGACCCTTGGCGAGGCGGGCTGGCCTGGCGAAGAGTTGGAGAAAATTTCCATTTTTTGCCCGTGGGTATATATAGCCCAACCACATCGGTGTGACCGAGTGGAACAACTCGGTGGCACCGAGATGCCTCTTGCAAGCAATTCTGACAACTCGGTGTGACCGAAAAGTTCAAATCGGTTGCAAAGTTGAAAACCTAGATCGACTTAGTGATCTCGGTATGACCGAAATGGATGAATCGGTCGGGGCGAAGCAGATAAAGAAGTTTTGGAAGTTTAAGTCTATGATGAATCGGGGACTCAGTGCTCCTCACCGAGTGGTTGAATCTGAGTTGATCAAATTTTGTGATGTAGCATGAATAGAGTTTGAGGCGAGAAAAGCATAGATAGCTAGAGAAGGTTCTTAGGCATTCTTGTCCATCCACTTAGCAAAAAAAAAAAACAATCAATCAAAACAACAAGTGGATGTCCTCGAATGAGTAAAATATGCAACCAACATGCTCACACAATAAAATGGCAAGTGAAATATGTGGCGAAGCATGCACAACCAATTCTAGCATCTATCAAGCAATTGGCGATGACTGGGTCATCTATATATGAGTATATTGACTTAGGAGTCAAACGAGGACATTTGATCATAGGTCATACTCATCGTTTAAGCTCAAGTGGGGTTACCACTTTTACATAATGCATTGTTGTGTTCACACCATTATAGTTGCTTTGACTCAATTCTTAGAGTAAAGCTCCCCCTAGATGTGAGATCCCCCCTTAGAGGGATGAACTAACCTTGGGTTTTGTCGATGATGACTTCATGTAGGTGTTGAAGATGTAGATGCTCAATGTTGATGTAGATCATTTGGAGCAATCCTTTGGTGTGAGTTGCACTTTCAATACCTACAGGTTAGTCCCACAAGGAACAAACAAGGATATCCATAGACATAGAGTGATGCACACACAAGATAATGTCTATGAGAGCATTAGGTTACCTTGTCCCTTGTCTTACCAACAAGAGGGTTTGTGACTCCTTGAACTAGTGCAAGATGTGGAAGTTGATTGCACTTGTTCTTGCCAAAATGATATGAGTGAAATATGTTGGTGGAGTCACCTTCAAGAACTCTCTAGTTCTTCTTCTTCGGGATCCACATCATCTTGATGGGAATCCTCGGAGCTGTAGTCGTACTTGATGAAGTGGAACTTGATGTAGTCTTGGGAACCCACTTGACCAAGGCCTTAGGAGCTTCTTCAAATGCATCAATTTCTTCTTGAAGCTTGTCCTTGCCTTTTTGCTTGTGGTCTTGTGGTGGAAGATCATCTTGAGCTTGTGTCCGTTTGAAAGAGGTAGGATCATACTTCTCTTGTTGAGGAACAAACTTCTTCTTGGGGTATTGATCTTCTTCCCACTCAACTCCATTGGCATTGAACTTTCATTCAAAACCAACACCTTGATTCTTCGGTGCCTTCCTTGCTTGTGTACAATTTCCTCAAATTGCTTACTCCCGCAAGGCTCTTGTAAACACCTTTCTCTATAATTCCCTTCAATAAGCTATTTTCTTGCTCAAGTGTAACTTGGCTAAGAGAATCATTAGTGGAATCAAGAGAACTACTAGAAGCAACAACATTGGATTTAGCATGATTATTGTTACTACTAGAGGAAGAATCCTTCTTGTTCTTGTTACTAGACTTGACTTGAGGCATGTAAGTAGATAAGAGTAAGCAGCTTGGCATGTAAGAAGAACTTTTCTTGCGAAGATCATCATTGATTGCCTTTAAGAACTCATGCTCTTGCTCAAGGTTGATCTTTCCAAAGCATAAGTTCTCATGAGTCCTTAAAGTTCTCGATGATCTCCTAAGATAGTTTCATGAGCTAACTTAAGAGTGTTTAGTTCTTTAGTTAGAAGATCAATCTTCTCCTTTCATTTCATTCGTTTTATCTTGATTAGCATGATTAATTGGCGTTTCATCATAGTATTCATCACTAGAGTTGTCAACAAGTAAATCATCATCACCTAACAAGTCATCTTCATCACTATTGAAATCAACATACTGGGGTGTGTTACCTTTGGACCTTTGGCCATGAAGCATCTTCAATTCCTTCATTTGGTGAATCAAATATGTCGTAGGAGTTGGTTGACACAAGTGCTAGACCGGCAACACCTTCATCTTGAGTATATTGGTCGGAGTGATAGCTTCTCTCGGAGTGATTGTCGGTCGGGCGGATACCCATTCACCAACATGAGCTTGATGTCTTCGTTTTGTGTAGCTCTTTGATGAATTGTCCTTCCTTTCCGAATCCTTGCTTCTCCGTGAGGGTCTTCGTTCATAACGATCATCTCTACTCCTTCTTTCTCTTGGTGGTGATTCTTCTCTTCTACTTCTTCTCTTTGGAGAATCTTCTCTTCTTTTGTAGGGTGTCATACACTCATTGGAATAGTGTCCGGGTCTCCCACAATTGTAGCAATTGCGCTCTCTACTAGAAGATCTTTTGTCATTGTATGATGTTGACTTAGAGCTTCTTTCTTTGCTTCTACTCTTGTAGAATTTGTTGAAGTTCTTCACCATTAAGCTCAATTCTTCATTGAAGGTTTGTTTCTCACTTGATGATGTGGGGGCTTCACATGAGGCTTTGTAAGCACCACTTGATTTGTTGTGAAGTTCCTCCTTATCCTTGAGTGGCATCTCATGAGCAACAATTCTTCCAATGACTTCCGTTGGCTTGAGATCTTTGTAATTGGGCATCATTTGGATGAATGTGCACATGGTATCATATTTTCCATCCAAGGCTCTTAGGATCTTCTTGATGATGAATCATCGGTCATCTCTTCACTTCCTAAGCGGCAATCTCATTTGTGATAAGAGCAAGCCTAGAGTACATTTCAGCGACACCTTCACCATCCTTCATTTTGAACTTGTCAAGTTGACTTTGAAGCACATCCAACTTGGATTCCTTGATGGTCGGTACCTTCATGCATATCAATCAAAGTATCCCAAATTTCCTTTGCATTCTCAAGGCGGCTGATTTTGTTGAATTCTTGAGGCACAATCCGTTGAAGAGGATATCACAAGCTTGAGCGTTGTATTGCAGCATCTTCAAATCTTCATGGTAGCTTCACGGTTCGGTTCTCTCCATCAAAGAATTCACCTTGCAAGCCAATACACACAATAGCCCAAGCAGTGGGGTTATGTCCAAGAATATGCATTTTCATCTTATGCTTCCAACTAGAAAAATTAGTACCATCGAAGTAAGGACCTCTACAATGATAATTTCCCTTGCTAGACGCCATACTCTCCTAGGTTGTGAAACCAAGGCTATGACTACCAAAAGCTATGGAAATCAAAGCAAATGGAGACCAAAGCTCTGATACCACTTGTAGGATCGAAAGTATGTCTAGAGGGGGAGTGATTAGACTACTTGACCAAATAAAAACTTATCCTTTTCCCAATTTTAGTCTTGGGCAGATTTTAGCTATCTTAGCACAAGTCAAGCAATCTTAACACAATTCAAGCAAGCATGCAAAGAGTATATGAGCAGCGGAAAGTAAAGCATGCAACTTGCAAGAATGTAAAGGAAGGGTTTGGAGAATTCAAGCGCAATTGGAACACGGATGGTTTTTGTCGTGGTTCCGATAGGTGGTGCTATCGTACATCACGTTGATGGAGACTTCAACCCACGAAAGTACTTGATTTACGAGTCCACGGAGGCTCCACCCACGAAGGGTCCACGAAGAAGCAACCTTGTCTATCCCACCATGGCAGTAAGCCCACAAAGGACTTGCCTCACTAGCGGTAGATCTTCATGAACTAGGCGATCTCCTTGCCCTTACAAACTCCTTGGTTCAACTCCACAATCTTGTCGGAGGCTCCCAAGTGACACCTAGCCAATCTAGGAGACACCACTCTCAAGAAGTAACAAATGGTGTGTTGATGATGAACTCCTTGCTCTTGTGCTTCAAATGATAGTCTCCCCAACACTCAACTCTCTCTCACGGGATATGGATTTGGTGGAAAGAAGATTTGAGTGGAAGCAACAGGGAAGGCTAGAGATCAAGATTCATATGGTAGGAATGGAATATCTTGGCCTCAACACAAGGGTAGGTGGTTCTCTCTCAGAAAATGTGTATTGGAAGTGTAGGTTTGTTCTGATGGCTCTCTCCACGAATGAAGAGTGGGTGGAGGGGTATATATAGCCTCCAAACAAAATCTAACCGTTACACACAACTTACCAATCTCGGTGGGACCGAATTTAGAAACTCGGTCGGACCGATTCAGCAAATCTAGTGACCGTTAGGATTTTCGGTGGGACCGACATGCAACTCGGTAGGACCGATATGGTTAGGGTTAGGGCATAAGGTAATCTCGGTGAGACCGATTACACAAACTCGGTGAGACCGATTTTGGTAATAAGCTAACCAGAGTGTTGGTTAGGTAAACTCGGTGGGACCGATTCGCTCATTTCGGTAGGTCCGAAATGTTACGAAAAGGAAACAGAGAGTTTACATTGCAATCTCGGTGGGACCGATCGCTTATCTCGGTGGGACTCAAATGTTACGAAGTGAAACAGAGAGATTAGAATCCCATCTCGGTGAGACCGAGATCCCCATCGGTGAGACCGATTTGCCTAGGGTTTGTGGCAGTGGCTATGACATCTGAACTCGGTGGCGCCGGATAGAAAGAATCGATGGGGCCGAGTTTGACTTTTGGTTTAGGTCATATGTGGATGTGGGAAAGTAGTTGAGGGTTTTGGAGCATATCACTAAGCACTATGAAGCAAGAACCTCATTAAGAAACACCTCATCCCTCCTTGATAGTATTGGCTTTTCCTATAGACTCAATGTGATCTTGGATCACTAAAATATAAAATGTAGAGTCTTGAGCTTTGAGCTTGAGCCAATCCTTTTATCCTTAGTATTTTGAGGGGTCCACTTTTACCATCCATGCCATGCCATTCATTGAGGTTTTCCTGAAATATTTATCTTGGAATAATGTTAGCTCAATGAGCTATATGTTGTTAGGAATTACAAAACCACGTGGGATAGTTGCACTTTTCATCACGGCCTCACGAGGCGCCCGGGACCAGCCATAAGTTGTCTTGATGGGCGGCGCCCATCTCGGCAAGCCCGAAGGGCATCTGACGTAGCTGTGTGGTGGGCCCTCATAGCGGCCCCTGCGTGATGGCAGAGCGCTCTGAGATCTGGCCTGTTGAGCCACTGGGGCGTCGGCCGAGAGATGCAGCCCGACATCCTCACTGGATGGGGTGATCGCCCCTGTGGTATTTGTTGCCGCGTGTGGCTCTTGCTTCTTGCAATTCTTGGGTGGTTTTGGTGATGAACTCGTGGGTGTTGGGCACTCCTTGCCCCGTGCTCTCCCGTGGGAAACGCATCATGGCTCACGTCTCAAGTGGTGCCCAGCGCCTCCCTCGTGAGGTTGGCAGGTCGAGACCCTCAAGGAGAGCCCAGAGCCCTGCGAGGAGGCGCGAGGCGCGCCTTCCTATGCGATGGAGGAAGGCGCCCCCGGAACGAGGGCTGATCCTGAAGTGGCTCCTGACGCCGCGCCATCTCCTTGGGGCCCTGCGCGGCACAGCAACTTCTTCTTGGGGATGGTCTCCGGAGGGCCTTCACTTACGGTGTCGGGGTCGTCGATTCTTGCGGCTTGGAAAGCGGCGCTCAAGAAACACCGCATCCCTTTCTTCTGCAGGACCGTGATGATTCCTCCGCTTCTGGCATCTTGAGAGCGTTGTAGCCATGATGAATGACTACCATGAACTTGGCCAGGGCTGGATACCCAAGGATGGCATTGTATGGCAGGCGGATGTGCGCGACGTCGAAGTCAATGTGCTCGGTGCGGTAGTTGTCGCGCTTGCCGAAGGTGATGGGCAAACAGACTTGCCCTATCGGTGTGGTAGAACCATCAGTCACTCCTGAGAAAGGTTTGGTTGGCTGGAGCTGCTCATAGGGCACTTGATGGTTGTCGAACATGTCGATGGATAGGACGTTGAGCCCTGCGCCACCGTCGATGAGAGTCTTAGTAACTTGCACATTCTTGATGGTGGGGAGCACACGCAGGGAGTGCGCTGCGGTGGCCGCGCTTGAGCTGGTCTGCCGAGTTCAAGGTGATGGCACATTGGGACCACTGAGCAAGCGTCGGCCTCGATCTTAGGAGAACGCATTCAGCTCACGGCGAACAGTTTGAAGATCTTGGTTTGAGAATTTGGGGCTTGTCGCCGCCAAGATCTAGCGATTACCTGCGGCTCCTGAAGCTGACCCCTCGTCTGGTGGTGGTCGTCGTTCCTTCTTGGTGGCGGCGGTGGGGAAGACCGGTGTTGCCATGGGGGCGATCCTCACGAGGCGGGTCTCTCCAGGCGCCCTCGCGAGGTTTGTCCTGCCAGCGGTCCTCACGAGGCCGATCGCGCCACTCCTGGCATGGGCCGCAGTCGTCCCAGCGTCCGCCTCCACGTCCTCCTCCACGGCCGTAGCCTCAGTCATTGCGCTCGGGGCGTCGACCGTAGCGTACTTCTCGTATGGCCCTGAGCTCTTGGCAGCCGCTGGTGTTGTGGGTGTTCAGGTTGTGGAAAGCGCGAAGCAGTCGGCTGTTCTTGGGCGACTCGGGGTGATCTACGCCTCGCTTGGTGTCGGGCTCGCTGCGAGCACAACCGCCTCCTTGCGCTTCCGTCCTTGGCCTTGGTCTTCTTTTCTTCGCTCCTGCGGTGGCGAGGCGCCCTCCTCAGCTCTTGCGCACTTGGTTGCCAGGTTGAACAGCTCACGAGAAGTGCAGAGTTCCTCGTGGATAGCCAGCTCTTCCTTCATCTTGATGTCACAGACGCCGTCGGGAGAAGCGCGGAGATGGTGGCCTAATCGTGACCTTAGGGATCTTAGGCGGGTGTTGTTGAAGCGGCTGGATGTACTACGGAGAGTCTCTCGAGGCTGTTTCTTAATCTTGGCGCAGGTCACCCTCGGCGGTGGGCGATCGCGAAGTGCCACTGGAAGTTGGCGGCAAGCGGTTGCGCATCTTGCCCAGGAGGAGATCGAGCCATCTGCAGGTTCGAGGCCAGAGCAGGCCCCATCCTTGAAACCATGGAAACCAGTTCGCCATGACTTTTTCGTCATTGTTGGCTGCTTGATGCTCAGCTCGTGAAACTCTGAGAACTCCATAGAATTCGGCGGTGCTGTCATTGCGAGGAGGCAGGTCCGGCTTGAACTTGCCTAGCAGGCGGCGGCTTAGCGCCTTTCGGGGGTGAAAGCGCGGCAACCCCCGTGGTTGCAGGGCCCGCTTCGGGAGTGGAGCTTGGTCTTGATAGGGTTCATCTTTGTGTCGCTGCTGCGGTGGTGCTTGATCTTAATGAGTGGCGCGAGGCGCCCGGCGCAACCTCTCGCTGACATGGATTTCTGGCAGCTTCTTTCTTGTAGCGTCTTGGCCGGGCGAGTGGATCACGCGCATGAGTGCTGCGCCTTGGCGCTCAAAACACGTCTTGGGGTGAGCTGGTGGAAGCACGCCATGAGCCCGTCGCCCGTGGCTGGTTGAGAGGAGGCGGGGAGTTGGATGGCTGTTGGAGAGCCCCTGCGGCGGCAGACGAGCTTCGGCGGCAGTCGAGCCACTCCTCGTGAGCGTCGTCGGCGAGAAGCGATAAGCGAGAGCTCATTCGCCCGCGATGAAACGGCTCGTGCCTCCATGGGGCGCGCGATCTTGTGGGGGCAACTAGCGAGGGTGGCGATGGAGTGGCGGTGCGGCCATCTTGCACGCACCGAAGGATCTGCGAGGGCGCTGCTGCTCGTTCCCGCCGGGCGGTGGCGGCGTTAGCGGCGAGGCGGAGGCGGCGAGGTGGCCCGCCTCACGAGGACGTCGGCGGCAGCAGGCGGAAGGCAGCCCACGCTCAGCTCGAGCACGGCGAGTGTCGCCATGGAAATAGCGAGCGATGGAGCAGCGAATCGATGGAAGAAACCACAATGCACCCCTACAGGCGCCAAATGTCGGATGTGGGGTTAAAGCAAACCCTTAAGGTTGAACAACTTTGGGTCTTGTGAAGTCTTTCCCTCTATTGAAAGTGCTAGTTATCGACTAGAGGGGGTTGAATAGGCGATTTTTATGAAAGTCTTCAAAACATGAAAGTTTCGAAGACAAACATGAAAAGTAAACCTATAAACATGCAGCGGAAGATGAACTACATTAGACAAGCCATAGTCAAACAAGTATGAAGCTAAAGCATGATGACTGATAGCAGCTAGGTAGTAGGATCAGGATAGAAGATAGTATGAAGCCAATCAGAACAAGTAGTCACACAGTGAAGTCAAACAGGTAGAGCAATCAGGCAATGACTTCACAAAGACAAACTGTAAGTAAGGAGAGTAAGAGATAGAACCAGTGTGTTGTGAAGACAAGGATTTGTTCGACCAGTTCGATTCTTTGTGACAAGCTGTATGCGTGCAGTTAGGGAGGCTGAGATTGAACTCGAGAAGACCGTGTCTTCACCTTATTTCCCTTGAGCTAAGGACACACAGTCCCCACCCAATCACTCTGGGAAATCTTCAAGGTAGACTTCCAAACCTTCACAGACTTCGTTCTGCGATCCACAATTACTCTTGGATGCTCGAGAATCTGAAGCCTAACAATTTGGAGGATTCACAATCCTCAAGTGTAACAAGTCTTGAGATCACGCGAGACGAAAGACTTGATGATGCCAAACACTCTTTGGGCTCTGGGTGTTTTGGGCTTTGTCCTCACAAGGATTTCTCTGTCAAACTCTTGGAGGTGGGTTGCTCTCAGCGACAAAAGCCGTGCACTAACTCACGAGCAGCCACCAATTTATGGTGTAGGGGTGGGCTATTTATAGCCACTAGGCAACCGACCTGATTTGTCAAGAAATGACCACAGGTCACTAAGGAACTGACACATGTCACAAGGTCGATTTCAAATACCTGACAGCTTGACTTGGGCTACAAGTAAAGCTGACTTATCCGACTCTGGATAAGATTTGCTCTCATTTTCTTCGCTCGAAGACATAGGATTTTGGTTGAGCATCACTTCAGTCATTCTGACTTTGTTCACTTGGACCCCACTTAACACTGCGGTGGTTCCTATGACTCAACAAAGAAGAAAAGAAACAACGAAACAGCTAAGTCTTCGCGCTCCATAGTCTTCACTCAATGTCTTCTTCATCATAGTCTTCAATGTGAATATCTTCCGTACCACCATTGTCTTCAATGTCTTCATACATTTTAGGGGTCATCTCCGGTAGGTAAACCGAATCAAGTAGGGACTACTACTGTGTTATCTGCAATTCTCACAAACACATTAGTCCCTCAACCACGTTTGTCGTCAATACTCCAAAACCAAACTAGGGGTGGCACTAGATGCACTTACAATCTCCCCTTTTGGTGATTGATGACAAACTGGTTGAAGATTTTCAACATGATATGAATATGTGAAATTGTAAAGGATGAGGTATTGTCTTCATAAGTAGCAAAAGGCCCCCCGAAGATGTGCATATAAGTAATTTGCTTTTGGAATGCAAATGCACACGGCAGAGTTCTACTTGTGGAGATCCTCTTCAACTTATGAAGACAATTCATCATGCATGATTTGATGTAACAAAGATAATGACATGCATAATGAAAATGGGCGTCTGCAAAATGATTTAAGTGCGAAGTTATCATCGCACATCTCGAATTTATCATCGCATCACAGAATAGCAAATAAGTAGCAGACGACCATCGAGTTTAAGTGTTACAACTAAGAGAACCAAATGTATCAATAGCAAGAGTTGTAAACACTAGGCAAAATATAAAGCAACCGCCCATATGAACCCGGCAGAAGACTATCAACTCATAGCTTCTCCCCTTTTGTCGATAAGGACCAAAAGGGTTGAAGACATGAGCCTCTGCTCGTTCCCAAAAGGAGTAGGAGAAGATCAGGGTTGGTGTCGAGGTTTGGCGGTCTTGAGACGAACTTGGAGCGGTGTCGATCGTGTTGGAGGTGGCGAAGTAGCATCATCTTGATCATCGATCACACAAGCATTCACGGTTGCAGCGGAAGAGGAGTACTACGAGTCTTCAAGAGATGGAGTGCGCCTTGAAACGATGCTGTCTGGCGGAGTGGAATCAAACTTGAATCTTTCTAAGAAGCCATCGTCTTGAAGATCTTCCTCGGCACACATAAGCGTCAGCCCTTTCCATGTCGTCGGCGGGTTTCATCTTGCGACAAAGGCATTCTTGGTTGCAAGGTTGCGAATCACGATTGGCGTCGAGTCATGAGATGTTACATAACCAAGTAGCTATAAATGTAAGTGCAGCGTCTGAGGCAAAATGTATAGCCAAGAGCAATGCAGCTAAACTTCTTGATACCAACCTTATAGTGCAGTAAATATAGATATGATGTGTAGAAAATGGAGGGCAAAGGAAAATAAGCTGCGAGGCGATGGTACATGAACAACTACTGTCATTATAAGTACCTTTGGTAAAGGACAATATGTACTTACAAAAACAATGCGAGCTAAAAAAACATTGGCATTGGATATATTCTACACTAATGTAACCATTCATACGGATCGAGATAATTTGGGCGAACAATTGATAAGCAAGCTATCATGCATCTTTGCTGTCACATAATGAACCAGGTATGTATGCAAATCGGTGATACATGACAATAGGTACTAACAAGAGCAAAGCAGCGGGCAGCATATTTGCGATATCTGTCGTTCTTTTCAAGCCGAATTCTTCTTGAGCAGATTTCACAAAAAAGATCCGTAAGGCACATGCGGAAAAGTAGAAGTTCAAATTGTCATGTGATTTCATAGACAATACCTCATCACAGGAATGAGACCGGTGCATAACAAGGTTTCTCCATTCAATGTCTTCTAAATTTAGCACATGAGACTTCACGGAAATTCGTTTATAGACTTGCCACCAAAGTGTGATTTCCTCAGGTAACACCGATACTGCTGCAATGCTTCCTTGAAAAGCACAAGCAAGCTTTGCTCGTCATGACTATCCAGATTGACCCTCGCCTAGTTACAACAATGTAATGTGAATCATTGATATGTTGAATCGTGAAAACAGGAAAATAATAACCATGAATAATAGCACTTACGTAAGTTGGACGAGGAAGATGTAAAAATGGTGTTTGTCTTCACAATAATCTTCCCATGATGGGAATATATGCACGTAGTCCCTAACAACATTGAAAGCATTGCCTTTTAAAGCTGGGAATAAATGGAATGGGGTTCCAATCTGCAGGAATTGGCCGTCTCTGCGGTTGGGATAGGTCTTGACGGTGGACTTCTTTGTACTTTTTCTTTGGAGTGGGATTTTACATTTGTACAGCTGGTGCTATAGCAAATAAATCGGTATACCTTTTCTTTGGAGTCAGGTCCTGTGTGGTGGGGCTAGTGGTGCAGCGGTGAAGTATAGATGCAGTCGATTGGAGTCGGTCCTCGTTTTGTGTCCTTGGTTGTACAACCAATATAAGTGGGGTCTTTGTCGATTTCTCCGGCACCACCATGTTTTCAAGAACTTTCTTTGGTGCTCTTTCAGGTTCGGCAATCACCCTCTTCCTTTTGATGTCGATGCTACGAACATCATTTGAGTGGAAAAACATGGTATGATGGCAGATGGAATATGTATTGATAATGGATGGGCATGGCATCTCGACATATATGATGAGTAAACTAAGCGAGATGGCGGTGCAACAAAGTAGAAGAAATGCAAGACAACATATGCAAGATACCGCAATCAATAAAACATTGCCAAATTAGAACGAGCACCTTGATGGGTGAACAGGACAGGCCATACGCCTTTGACTCCTCGAGGTTAGAATAGTCATTAGGATCATATTGCGAACAAGAGTCAGCAGGTGGGGGCGTATGAGTTTCATTGCATCTAGAATGGCACTCAATGCCTTGGTGCCAATTTTGTAAGTCATTGCGGTGTTTAGCTTCAAGAGTGGACTGCTGCTAGTGCGACACAAAGCAGCTACGAGATCATAGTGTAGATATCACGGGAAAACCTTAAGCATCGAGTAAAATCAGCAAAGTGGAACTTCTTTGGAATATCTGATGCTAGTATTGCGGTATGGCTAGAAAGGCTTGGATACCAGCTCTCTTCAAGTGAAGGTGCAGTCTTGTTAATATCGATGTAACTCTCAAAGCGACACAGCTCCGCGCATTTCCTTGCTATTCTTATAGGATTCAAGTGGGCAGGCCACTACAAATCCTATTCCTATGTTTACAAGATCCTCTGAATCAAAGAGGCTCAAAGTGTCCATCACAACCGATAGTATAGACCTCTACTTTGCAAATGTCCTGCTCATCTTGATTACAAGGAACATCTTGTACTACTAGCATACTCCCTCCGTTCCAAAATATAAGTCTTGATAGAGATTTCCACTATGGATCACATCGAGATGTATCCGGATACATTTTAGAGTGTGGATTCACTCATTTTGCTCCATATATAGTCCATGGTGGAATCTATACAAAGACTTGTATTTAAAACGAGGAAGATAATAAGAACAACGGAAGAGGAACATGGTAAGAAGAGCAAGCAGATTTTGGATAATAAAATGTTGGTTCTTGCGATTGCCCACAAGATGAACAGGCGCATTAAGAATGCAACTCCCGGCTGTCTCTCGACCATTTAGGCGGTTGGATGAAGATCCTCGTCTCTAACCCTTCTTCTTCCTCGTCTCTTAATTCTTCCCATCTGAGAACACACTTGCAGACGCATGGCGGACCAGCCCCCCGCATGTGTTCCTCCGCCACCCCCCCCCCACCAGCGTCGAGTTTTCTTCGTTCGTGAGGCCCCAACCACCAGGCCTTGGATCGCACCGGCGAACTCCGGCGAGCTCTGAAAAATCAGTGACCCAATTTTGAAATTTAGTCTCTTGTGATTTAACTAGTGTGGAATATAAAGGGAAAACCATAAGCATTGGGAGTATAGTGTTGAGCATGCCATGGAAGATCTGAAGGTGCAAACGGACAAAGCAACCGCAGCAAGACAAGAAATCAGAGTAAAAGCGGTGGCGATCTATTTTCTTGCTGCGATAAATAAGTTGGCGAATCTGAAAAGTACCGCCTGCAGTGCGGCGCCGTATGTCGCACCTGCTGAGAATTTGATGGTGCTGCGGTAGCGATGGCTGTTGGCGGCGTGGAAGCGAGATCTAGGAGGGTAGGCGGTGGCGGCGAAGTGCGGTGGGCGAGGCAGTCGTGAGGCAGGCGCCGACAAAGGTGGGCGGCAGCGGGGATGAAGCGAAGGGCAGGATGCAAGGATCCGGTCGAAGAGCATGGATGAAGAGTTGATCTCTTGTAATGGGCGGCTGCGTCGGGTATCAGCTCGGCATGGTGGAGGAGGGCGGCGGTGGATGGGGTGGAGGGGCGGCGGATGGAGGAGGTGGGGTGGAGGGCGGCGGACGGAGGAGGGTGGGGTGGAGGCGGTGTTTTGGCGCCCGAGTCTGAATGGGGAAAGGGAGGAGAGAGAGGAAGGGGAACCATGTATTGAGGCGCACTTGTCTCAAATCGAGAATTTACAAACTTAGCCCCGCTTCAAGTTTCTACTACATCATAGCAACATTAGTCGGTTGGGGATAGGGCGGTAATCTCGCATACAATGAATATTTGCCGGCGAGTTTGTTTTGGCGCCCACCATGTATGAATATGAATCGGGGAGGAGTCGATTTGGCCGAGGCACACTGTGTTTTGGTGCCACCGTGTATGAATCCGGGTGAGGCGGTTACGTCACGTTTGGGTGAAAGTACAAACCTCACAAATCAGCGAGATAGGCTTGGCGTGGCGAGGGATAGGCGGTAGTGATTTCCATCTCGCAGATTTTGGTTTGAGGCGGAGTTCTGCGACTTTCCCGCTTCGTTCAAATTTTGCTGATGCGTTTACCGTGCCAACTCAAGTCGAATCCCGTTTGTATTCTACTATTTTTTGAGGGGATCCATTTTCAATTGGAATTACATTCTATATACATCAATTTTTATATATACTTTCAAAAGCACAACAAAAATTCTGCTCCTTTATATGTATAATATGATTTACAATTACAACGATCTCGAAATCTTAAGGTTGAATTGAAAAAATTTAACAAATTATGTTCTACTAAAATGTATGGATCAGTAATATCTACATATTAAATAACATAGATGTGCGTGAATTCATATGAGTATGCATGTTTGATAGATCAATTTTGGTTCAGTATGGATTACATGTATCATCATCTCGAATTCAAATATTTGAATCCCTTTTTGTTCCTCCTTTCACGCCCATCTCTCTCGCATGCATGCTCCTTGAGTAGCTATCACTCTCTTTTCTCAGCTCACCCACGCTCACTTCATGTTTCTCCTATCCTTGCAAACATGGTCTCTCGGCGTCTCCCTTGAGAAGTGTCACACTCTCCCTATCATTATACATTACACGGTTTTCATTATCTCTCCGTCTCTCTGTTCTCTGGTATCCTTTCGGTACCTAAGCTTTCTTTTCACCGCCACACACACAGTCTCCACTCGTCTTTCACTTTGTCTTTCTCTCTATGGGATTCTCTCTCACACCTTATATGTCTCTACATATGACTCATACCACTAAAATTACTCTCTCTCTCCTGTAGACACAACATTTGTTGCGCTCTCCTTTTCGTCTCCATCCCAGACTGACATTATTCATTTGTTTACCGATCAGACAACCCGGACTACCGTCTCCTCTCTCTCTCTCTCACAGACACACACACACAACTCCTGCTTCCTCCCTTCCCGACTACCATCTCTCTCTCACACACAAAACTCTCGCTTCCGCACCCGACTCGTATTTCTCTCACAAACATTTATCGGTAGCTAGCCTCTAGATAGGTTTATACACCCTTTTCGTGCTTCCACCATCGCATACATGTCTCTCCCCTCTCCTTGTATCTATGTAGCTTTTCTTCCCTTCTCGAGACCGCTCTCTCGATCATGCACACACACACTATCGCCTCATTTTAAGCTGATACCTATCCTTTACACTACTTGTGTCTTTGTCACACATGCACTCCGTCCTCCTCCACTCTCCCTCTCTCTCACACACATGGGCTTTTTGCAACAACTAGCAAGATGCCCATGCGTTACCTGAACATCAAGATGCATTTTTATGAGTAGTTTATCTTGTGGGGAAAAGGATGAGCGAGGAAGGCCTTATTTGCAAATGTGGAGAGGGTGTGGGTATCTTTTACAAAATTGCCATAGTTTCCTTCTTATCCGTCGAGATATAGATCGGACGGCCTATATTCAGAGATGGCGGGCACGATCATCACCGACAATGCTTTTTATAAGAGTAGGGATAAAAATAGAGTTGGTGATGATGGTGAGCCTGCCATCTACAATAATAAATCGTCCGATTATATCGACGGATAAAAGAAAATATAACAATTCCCTTTTCACCACATTTGCAGATAAGGCCTTCCCTCGTTCATCCTTTTCTCCCACAAGATCTTGATGTTCCGTACAGCATGCGATCATCTTACTAGTAAGAGTAGAAATTAGACATATACCACTTCTCGAATCTTGAAACCAACAACATTCCTCCTTATCTCATCAAAACCGCCAAAGGAATATATTTTGAGTGAAACATAACATATTTTTAGTGATATCGTATTTCAAAACTAGACTTTTTTCTATCAAATCGGTGAATATGTATTAATCTTCTTTGATGCGTGTGGCAGCGCATTGGCACATTGCTAGTAGTTATTATAATGTTTTGGACACCGGACAAGCGGTGGAGTACATATCTGAAGAGAAGAGGCGCGCGCCTTGATCGACCTCTCGCTGTCTCGCACACATGAGTGTTACGTAAAGCGGCGTTAACAAATAAACCCTAAATCCCTAGGCGCACGATTGCTGCATTCGCGGTGCAGAATGCGTGGTGGAGCACCTTTGTAGGAGTTGATGGTGGGGACCACAGGTGAACGACTTGGAGCGCGGTGGCTTGCCAGTTGCCATAGATCAAGTAGCCACGTTTAAAACCTCATTTTTTTAGCGGGGTTAAGAGTTCTGATTTTCAATGGCACGTTATAAGTAGTAAGTAGTTTTTAGAACGATTGGTATGGAGCAAAGATGGAATTCATAGTACTCGTACCTCCTTGGCGTATGGTTGTATGGGTTTATGTTGCGAGATGTTGAACTTGGTAGTTCTAGGGCAAATACTATAGTTTAGATTTAGATGCTGGTTTTGATGTCGGAAGGAAACCCTTCTTTGATTAAAAAACTACTACCTCCATTCTGGTTTACTAGTCCCCATCGTACTTTGGGTCAAAGTTTGTCCATGAATTTTACTTGTAGAATGTGAATGGAAAGCGAGATTTTGTTATACCCAAACAAAAAAGGATGGAGGAGTGATTGCTCGACAGACGCGACCTCTCATAGCGCGAGCATTGAACCGGTGGCCCGACCAAGAAGGGCACTTTTCATTGCGAGCCGGTGAAACCGCCTCCTCCTCGCGCGTGCAACCAACTTAAGACTGCCCTTTGCCTTCATTGAATCCGCGCGTGTGCTGGCAACACGATCCTTCATGAGCGGCGGTATTTTAGAACGAAAACATGACTAAAATATACTAGTGTCAAAAGCGTCTTATATTATGGGACGGAGGAGTAATTAATTTCGCATGGTCTTGACTTGTTGTGCTCCTTGGTAGTAGGAACTAGTAGAGGTTTTCTTTATTTATAACTCTCCTCACATTTTTTGGCTTTGAAGTGAATCATGGTTGTGGACATTATGTATGAATGTGCGGAATATCTGTGAACATGAGTTTGATGTGGAAGTTGAACTTGGAATGTCGGGCTTCTTGGCGTGAACTATACCATGTCAATGCTTCGTCTCTTATTGTTTGGAAAGTAATTGTTGTTATTACATGACCGGAAAAAACATTTTGTGCCACATCGGTAGATGCACAGACATCTATGAGGCATCTTGTTGGATAAACATTTGAACCTAGCTATTATGAAGGAAATTTTTATTGACAACAGTTTTAGATAGCAGGAGGCGCCCTAGCCTGCTCTGCCTCTGCTAGCTTATTTCTGGCTTCTTCCATCTCTTCTTTGGCTTGGATGAAGAGAGCATCTGATTGCTCTTTTAAAGCTTCAGAACTCAGCTACATTCTCAAGGGCTGCTGCATGCTTTCTTTCAGCCTTTACTAATGCCACGAGGACACGAACAGTGGCGACTCCACGGCTTGTGTGTAATCCAGCATCATCTAGGAATTTGCACCTTGTGTCTAATCCGACATCATTAGAGGCTGACACCTTGTGTGTAATCCAGCCTCATTTTGGAAACATGATCTCGGGTTGACCATACTTCCCTCCTCGCGAGAGCTGCATCGACATGAAGTTACTTCTTTTTAGATCAATACTCGAGAAACCTAGATCCATTTAGTAGAAGCGGATAAGCAGAACTTCGAAGAAGTGAATTCAAAAGGAAAAAATGTAAAACAGACTACAAGGTGAGAACACCCACTTCCTACATCAAGTTAAAAAGAAAGCATTAGGGTGATTAAGACTCTCCTTATTACACATCGAAGAACACCACACTTAAGAAAGCAGAAACTACAACATATACATCGAAGAACACGAGGCTAAGCGAAAGTAATTGAAAGGTGTTACTTACCAAAGCTCGTTTCTGAGGTTCGGTGCAGCTCCTCTTTAACACCACGCTCCTTGAAGATGTCGAATATCCCATGTTTGGTCTTCATTGCTCCTCTGCATGTTCACACTCGTGGTTTTAAAATCTCAACATGGCAAGAAAAATACTACTAGTAATACTCGTGCATCTTGTGGGCAACATTAAAGCACTAAATACGCCATGTTAGAGCATCTCAACAGAATCATAGCAGCGTGGCGCTTTAAAAAGCGTTCTGATCTTGAGATCGAGAAGTAGATATAGAGTAGAGGATAGTTCTCAGCATAGATAGATAAAAAAAGATAATTCAACTACTCCTCGTCATCCGACTCCTCCTCGGTGATGTCCTCCTCCGACGTCTGACTGTAGGCGTGAAGATACCGATCGTCGTCAGATTCCCAGGGCGACGCTGCTCCTAGCCTCATGTTGAATTGAGCGTCCGCTTTTCTCCTACGCTTGTCCTCGCGATAGGCGGCTCGCTCCGCCCTCCTCTTATCCCTCTTCGCCCTCCTTTGCGCGTAGAACTCACGCTCGTTGATGATGTCCTGCGGAAAGGGTTGGCGCCACAGCGCCATGGCTTCCTCGTCCATCTCGGCGATGCCGAGACGGTGCTCCTGCCTCCGGTTGTCGCGGCGATCCTCGTCGATGCTAAGCGCGGCGGTAGCGACTCTGCGCCCGCTCAGCGTCGGCACGTTGGGAAGTTCAATGTTCTATGAGGCCACGGGCGCCACGCCGCCCGCGTCGTCTGTCTGGCGGCCTCGTTAGCGATGTCGAAATTGTCGAGGCGGCGCATCCAGGAGCAGGATCTCGGCGGGCTTAGCGGGAAGCGTGCAGACGCCCGCGGTATCCCAGCGATCTGGCGGCAAAAAAAAAGCGGGGAGAGAAGCGGTGGTGAGCCTGAAGCGGTGGCAAGGCACATAAGCGGTGGGAGGCGTTGGATTTTATAAAGCGGCCAGACGCTTGGCGCATAAAACTAAGCGCACGCCTTGGCCGCTTTTTCCCGTCTTGTGCGATCCTTTCCAGCGTCTCTGCTATCTCTACTCTCTTCTCTCGGTTATATTTATTTTATATTTAATATTTATCTACTTCCTTTACTGTCTACTTTTTTCTCTATACTTTTTTTGCTTGCAATATAGGCGTCGATTTATATCGATAGATAGGAAGGAAACAAATGGAATTTTGCAGAAAGATACCCATACCCCTCTCCAGTTGCAAATAAGGCCTTCCCTCGTTCATCCTTTTCTCCCACAAGATAAACTACTCATACAAATGCATCTTGATGCATACAGCATATGGACATCTTGCTAGTTCTAAAAACCTGCCATCATTTGCCACACTACAGGTTGCGGATGAAAAACCTACCAAGCACAACGCGATCGGGAGGCGGCGCACAATTACCATCGATATTCTGTTGGACAATGGAGGCTATAACCAATTACTTTTACGGGAACAATAGCACCAGGAAAATTGAAGGGTAGGTATGAACAAAATTGGAACTGCACATGTCTGCTAAGTGATTCAATACACATTACCAATCGAGGAGGAGAGCGATGGTCGCGGCGGCCTCTGTGGGTCATAATTGACAGCGGAGTCGAGTTCATTGTCCACGGCGGTGGTACTTCTGCGCTTGGCCTCGGCTTCGGGAAGCAGATTCGAGACCGTGGAATACGATGTCGGGAAGAGGCTCCGTCTCTGACGGCAATGGTGGACCGGCTCAGTCTGGCGTCTGAGGTCGTCGATGAGGCAGATCTTGTGGCGGTGGGCGAGTGCGCCCGATGTAAAGGGAGAGCACGAAGGCTGCGGTCCGTGGAGAATCTATTTTGCGGTGGGGATAGAAAATGGGGAGTATTCAGGTGTACTACTCGGGTGCGGGGTGGGGTTGGCTGTGTAGGGTGAACACGAAGTTCGAAAACATCCCCTACCAAGCCTCGTCCGTAGGCCTGTTCGAAGGCTATGATGGTAACTTCCCTGCTCGAATCGGTCGCGGGAGATTTTCCGCCGACCTCAAAATTTTGTGACCTTTGGACTCCCGTGTGGCGTGTTGAGTGATTCAGCTAAGCAACTAGCGAGTAGTAGTAGTAAACTATGCATATTAGGTTTGACGAAGTCAAACTTCCTAAAGTTGACCAAGTTTATATAAAAATATAAACATTTACCATAACAAATATGTATGATGTGGAAGTACATTCAATAATGAATCTAATGGTATTTATTTGTTATTGTATATGTTAATATTTTTTGTTATAAACTTTCGAGAGTTTACAAAACTTGACTTTGACCAATGCTAATCTGGCGGACTTAAATAAAAGCGGAGGGACTACACATTTGTTTTCTTAGTTTGTAGTGAACTAATCATTTGTTGAAATTTTGAAATAAATATATTAGGCTATTGACTTGATTGTAATGGTCTATACAATTCAATAGTTACAATCATTGTCGAATCCCAAGATGTATACAAGGTCTATAGTACTTCACAACATGCTCAAACTCACATAATCCAGTCAAATGAGAATCTAAATGCATTTCATAGTTATTACTTTGTAGGATGCAACAAAAACAACTAAAACTCTACATCAGCCATTATAGAAGCAAAATTTTGACATATCCCATTGTGTGAATGAAGCGTGCGAGAGAGCTTTTGAAGATGGAAGCGAATAGGGTGGGAAAGATTGTATGTATGTGGGCGAGAGTAGGAGACAAACCTAACGAGGCAGAGAGAGAGAGAGAGAGAGAGTAGTGCATGAGAAAGATGGAGATGTAATATCGTGAGATGCATGTGCATCGGATTACTGTATCGTGGAAGAAGAAGAGACAACATGTTTGATGAGAGAGCTGGAAAAACATGGGCCGAGAGGAAGGATCTCATGGGTTGAGGATTGACAATTTTGTGCGGGGAGAGAGGATTGGTAATTTTGTGCAAGAGAGAGAGAGGGTGGGGAGAGTCGGTCGGCCGTCGTCACATCACCTGCTTCCAAATGACCCGCATTCTCTAGCGGTGTGGTCGCCGTCTTGATCTGCTCGATGCCCTCTTTGAAGATTGAGGTGTTGTGCATGTTGGGGTGCAAAGAAGCACAAGCAAGAGTGGTCGCCCGTATAACCTTGGATGGGGATGAATTGTGTGCTCGGGGGAGTGTGCATGTGTGTTGTGCTGCGTGTGTGTGTGTGTGTGTGTCAGATATTGAGTGAAAACAAACCTAAGGAGAGAAATGGGTATTCACGAAGAGATTATGCGGGCCTTGTGGTGGGCGAGAGGCCAGTGAGGTGTCAAAATGTGCGCGTTGATGCATGTGTTGCATGCGACGATCGTGCGAGGGCAGACGAATCGAGAGAGATGGTTGTTGTGTTCTGGATGCTCCTCTCTCTCTCTCTCTCTCTCTCTCTCACACACACACACACACACACAAGTAAACTAGAAGACCTTTCTCTCATGTATACACAGCGTATCGGCATCATCTATGTCTCACTCATGCATGATCATTTGCACATTCACACCTCTCTATATACGTATCACGCACACCGTCTCCATTGCCCTTCCACCACAACACACATATGGACACATACACGTTCTCTCTCAGTCACACACACAACATAAGTATAAAAAACTAGGGCACACCTAAAGCGTCCAAATCCAAATAAACACAAACTGGAGCTAAATTCAAATATATGGAAATATTGCAGCATCAAGAACTTTCCCGGAAAGAAACTTGAGTAATATTAGAGGATTGTTTTCACACACACAAAAGGTTGGTGGATGTCCTCGAAGTAGCGACCGGTAACTCATCGTTCGATCGACCATGCGGCTGCAGTTCCAGCGCTTACACAGATTCCATATCGTGGCTGTGGTACTAACTTCAAAAAAAAATTAATAAAAGCTGCTAAGTCTAATGTTTACGTGTACTAATGCGGTTTTCTTTTAAGTTTCACCAACCTTATATAAAACTAAAGTAAGCTCCCATACACACACTCGTCAATATGCCGCCGCCGTCGTTGCGCATGCTGGCGCCCGCCTGCTCCGGCCAACAATTTCTCGCCCATCACCGTCGTGTCACCGCCATCCCTGTGCCATGAAGCCGAAGGCTCGCCCGCTCACGTCGTCTGCAGTCCCTCCTCGCCATGCCGCCGTGCTGCCAAGCACGCGAGCAGCTGGTGGAGCCGCGTCTATGCATGCAACATACGAAGAGGAGGACGGCGTGCTCAACCGCTGCCGGCGGAAGAACTAAGCGTGTCATTATCGTCTCCGCCCAGCGAAGAGGCGCGCATGATGGCTGTCGCGGCGGAAGCGATCGCAGCGTCGTCGAGCCAACAAACCGGTGCGGATCGGAATCTACCTTGAGACCTTGAATGCCACGTGGATCCTGCAATCTGAAGGAGCAATTTGGGTCGGTCGACTCATGTGAGCCGTTTGATGCAACATGGATGGCTAGAAGGGCTTCTTCCACCTCTTCTACCGTCTTCTTCCTTCGCTCGTCGAACTTCTTTCACAAATCGGTGAACCAAATTATACTACTAGTATGAGCGTATTAAGTACAGTAGGAACACGAAGATCTGACGATAGTACCAACTGCAAGAAGAACAGTAGTAAGACATAGTACTAGTACTACTCTCACGTACTAAAGAGTTCAAATAACGAGAAAGAACATAAACATAGTTACTGCTGGGGCCTCGGCACAACACACCCTTGAAAATAAACTAAGCAACTAGTCCGCTTGACACTGCGGTAGAACCAGCATGGCGGCGGCACTGCCACCTACTCGAGTCGAGTCCACGTCCTCGACTTCGTCCTCGTCCCTCTTCCCTTCCTCTTCGCGGCCTTCTTTGCTTGAACGGACTTGGGATCTGCTTCTTCATCCAACCCATGTAGATATTTAAACAAAGGTAGGCATCCATTGCTGCGTCAGGATGTGATCTTCATCTAATGTCTTGACTCCCATGCATGATGAAACTTCGTGATGAGGTTTCTTGATTTAGCGTCTGAAGGATCAATCATGGCTGCTGCCGGGGTCAACATTGAAGGTTGAGAGGAGGACACGGGCTTGCCTTACGGAGATCGAAGGGCTGGCCTACAAGAGAGACCTATCCGACGCAGGACATCTACATCGTTCTTAAAGCCTACATTAACGAATTTCACTCTTTTGTCCTTGAGGAAGTTCTTAAAATCCACGGCACTCAACGTCGGCATGGCATATGTGGTAGACCAAGAAAGCGTTATGTCGCAAACATGGATCACGGCGGGCTTCTTCCTCTCTTAGTCCTTTAGATCCTTCTCTCATCCGGGACTGTGGTGTACTCAACATCTAGCCCATCGACCCACTCATCCGTTGAATTGTTGAACATGCGTAGGAAGCGAGCAAGCCATGCTTTCACCGTCACGGATACGTGTGTAGATGATGATGAACTGATGCGGTGATGGCTCTAACCTGGTACTCGTGGCGACCATGGAGATTTGGGAGGCCATGGATTTTGGAGGAGGTTAGGAGAAGTTGAACTGTTGTACCCATAAAAGCGGGGCGAACTAATGTGACGGGGCGGAGACGGTGGAGGCGAACTGTTGTGAGGTAGAAAAGCGAGGGACGAGTAGAGTAGCATAAGCGGCATGGGGTTGCTGGCTTGCCGGTTGATAAGCGGCTGCAAGCCCCAAAAGTTCTCGAGAACTATGTGGGACCCACTAGATGTCATGTCTACTAGACCCATATCGTAGGCACTGACGGTATAGCTACTGCTGTTCACCGCCATGCCGGTAGCATGGATGTAACTTCACTTAATTCCGTCAACCGTCGCACCTCCCACGACCTTCGCCTCCCTCGCGCGGTCGCGCCCTTTGAGACTTCGACCGGCTATAAATGAGCAATTGTTTTTGCCTACTCCGCATGCATGATACTCCCTCTGGTCCTTTTTACTCCCGTCAACCGTTTGCAAAGTGTTTGACCAAATATATACTTTTTTTTGAACACCACCTTATATATACTCAACTAATGTTGTCGTTCTTCACAAAAAAATGTGTTTACCAATGCATGCATGAACACTAGTTACTCTAACCCCCCTCTCTTCTTTAATTCTTTGCCACATCAACATGTTTGCTATTCCCGTGTGCATGATACCAGCTAAGATACCACCATTATGGCCAGCCTTAATCATCGCATGCAATAATTTAGTGCACCTTGAAATATGAACATGTGTGGGGCGTATATGATTTTAATGACTTGAGACTATACCTAGCCCGGCATGCAAGATGACTTATTATGCATCATTCCCCATACTGCAGGAATCCGTTAGTCTCCAAATCTTTTCCTCTCCATGTGTGGAAACAATATGCCTGCCAAACTCTCCTTCTCCCTCGTGGTCCACCATTCCACCCGTGTGAAAAAATCTGCATACATGACCCTCCTCCCCCCGCTTCGTCCAATCCGTTGTGACCAGCAATATTTCCACCTTCGCTCCCCGTAATTTAATCAACAAATATGCCCACGTAGCTTTTACTTAACCCAGGTGCATTGGGTCAGCGACATCACTGGGCCCAACGATTGTCTTGGCCCACATGTCGATGGCATAGCTGAACTTGCTGATTAAATCGATCAACTTCGATCCATATCTTACGTGGGTGTGCCATTGCTTGCTATAAATATTCGCCTCCCCCGAAATCGCTATCTCCTCCCCCTCACTTTCACGTTCATTGCCATCTCCTCCCCTCCCTCTCCGTCGACCACCATGGCGCCGCCTCCCAAGCCTAAGGCCCCTCGCTGCACATGCAGCGGGCGGTCACGTGTTGCCGTTCCATTCCTCGCCGCCACTATTCACGGAGGGCAGCGTCGGCGTTCCGCTCTCGCCGCCACTAGTCGAGGAGGGGCGTCGGTGTTCGCTCCTCGCCGAGGCGGCAGCGTCGCCGTTCCGTTCCTCGCCGCCACTAGTCGAGGAGGGCAGCGTCGGTGTTCCGCTCCTCGTCGCGGCGTGTCGAGGTGGGCCGTCAGCGTTCCCAATCTCCCGGCGCGCAGCGTCGGAGGCGCGTCGGCTCCCCTTCTGAGGAAACGCCCGCGCGCCCTTGAGCCCCCCAGCCTTGAGAGCTTTGGCAAGAAATGGATGTCGCCTTGTGGGAGGCTTTGCCTCGATGAAAGCCGCGCCAAAATAGAGCGGAGAAGAAGGCCGAGAAGAAAGCGCAGCGCAACAAGCTTCTGGGAGATCTATGTGCGTGTCAGAGAGAGTCAAGCAATTGGTTCTTTGGCGAGAAGGCTCGTCGAGGGCCGTGAGGTGGCGGAGGGCGCCCGTGCCGGCGCCCAGAGTGCAATCAGGCCCAAGCGCCTCATCTCGCTTGGCGATGCGTGGACGGGTGCGCTTCCAGCCAGGAGGAGTACTGTTGGCGCGGATCACCACGGTGAGATCGCGCTTCGCCCATGACAAGCCGCCAATCAGCACCTCCACGAGTTGCGAGGCTGAGGAAGAGGCGTTTGTGTCATTTATTTGAAACGAAGCGGCGCGCACAGGTGTCACATCCTAATCCTGGTGCGACCTATACCAGCTTCCATGTGTGCATCATGTTTAAATTCAAATGAAATTTGAATTGAGAATTTCAAAGCCTCGGAAAACCCTAAAACAACCAACATTTAAACCTCATCAAATGAGTCCAAGAAAATGTTCTGTTATACTGTGAAAATATTGGCATGAGGTAAAATGCAAACCAATATTTTTGGAGTAGTGAAACATTATTTTGGGCCTTTGAATTAATTCAATAACTATTTGCATTGGATATATATTTTATATATAATTAATATATGTCCAATAATTCTGGAACATTTTATGTGGTTTGGTATATTTTAGTTCTAGCCACATAATTATTTTCAGGATTTTATAAAATGGTTTAGTATTTTTACTAAACCAAAACAAAATAGAACAAACTAGAAAACAGAAACAAAATGGGAAAAACCTACCTTGCGCTTACCTCCCTGTGCAGCCCGTTCCTGTGTGGCCTAGCCGGCCCAAGTGGCCAGCCCAGCAGCAGCCCAGCCCCCCTGTCCCCCCTCCCCTGTCGTCTTCCTCCCTTGGGAGGGCAGGCGCGTGCCCGGCAGCGCCTGCCCGCACCGCGCCACCTCCTCCCTCTCTGCCTGCCTGTCCTCCCTCTCGTCGTTCTGGATGCCCCGCACGACGACACATGTCGCCCCGTACCCCTCTCGCTCTCCCCCCGGTCCTCTCCTCTCCTCTCCCTTGCTTTCTCTCTCATGTCGAAAGCATACCACCGCCGCCCGGCAGGCACCACCGTAGCCACCGGCCACCCACGCCTCACCAGCCCAGCGCCCAGAAGCTCGCCACTTCTTCCTCGACCACCCACGAGCCATGCATTTGGAAGAGCCCAGCGCCGCCCCGATGTTTCCCCCTCCTCGGCCATGGAGATCGGCCTCGCCGCCCGCTCAGCTCAGCCTTCCCGAGCCGCTTGGCGCCCACCGCAACCGTCGTGAGTTCTGCTCCTTCTCCCCTCTCCGTTCTCTCATTTGCCTTGCCCGGCTGCCGCCGCCTGGCGCCGAAACCGCTGCCACCCTTACTCACCGCCCGCAGCGCTCATTGACCATTTAGTCGGTGGTGTCCATCGAGTTGCCGCGCCTGTGGTGAGCCTCGTTAAGCGCCTCCCTTGCTGCTTGCACCACTGCAGCCCAGCGCCCTTGCTTAGCCGAGCATCGGCCGCTTATTGTCGTCCTTATCGTCGCCGCTGTAGTCCACCGGCACCACCCGGCCACCAACCGATCGCCTCGGCGCTGCATCCGTGAAACCCGGCCAGCGAGCTCTCGTCGCCGGAGATGGCAGGACGAGGCGCCACCGCGTCTGCTTATGCCGTGACTAATCGCGGTTAGCCCGTGGCGATCATTAGATTAGGAGCTAACTAACCTGTTAGTCTAACACTGAACAACAGCGATTGGGACCCACTTGTTAGTTCTTGTAACAAAAATAATTAGATTAGTTCTTTAATTGATTGGGCCTGGCGTCGGCTTTGGCCGTCTTGGCGTGGATGTTGACGACCCACATATACGTGACCCGACTGACCTTGTGTCCTTGACCGGTGGTCCCCCTGGTCAGGTTTGACCTGGGCGGCGCTGTTGACTTCTTTGAGGTCAGCATGATGCAATCTTGGCGTAGTAATAGGTTTTTTCTGGATTTATTCTTACTCAAGAAATTCCAGGAAAATAGTGCTAACTTCAAAAATTCATAGTAATTCAACCGTAACTCCAAATGAAATAATTTATATATGAAAAATGATCAGAAAAATCCAATCTATCCATCTGCACCATTTTCATGCATGTTTAAACAACTTATACCTTCTGTTCAGGTCAAATCAATTAAATGGCATTCGAATTTCACATATGAAGTTTGAATTTGAACCTAGGGTTCAAACCAACTTCATTTAACTTTGTTGCTAGTTGCATTAGCTCAAAACACCAGCATGATGCCATGTCATGATCATGCATCATATTGTTGCATTGCATTGGTTGTATTTCCTCTCTGTTGCCGGTGTTTGTCCCTCTCGATGAGCGATGTACGATGATGAGTTCAATGACACGATGAAGAACTATATTATCTTGAAGTGCGGGCAAGCAAAACCCCTTGTTCAATCGATACAATCCCACTCTCTCGCTCCTTCTCTCTTTTCTTTGCATTAGGACAACAACGATTCATTTGTTACTTGCTGCGGTAGTTGAACCCCTTTATCCTCTACATGACTGTCATTGCCACGATAAATAGATGAAACCCACTAGCATGAGTAGGAGTTGTTTGAGCTCTAATGTGCCTACTCATTCATGCTTGTTTGTCATGCACTGCTATTGCTTAGAGTTGTGTCGGTCGATTCGCCGAGGATGAATTGGGAAGTTGTGAACATGTCCTCTTGTTGAGAGCTAAGTATGTGAACACGATTTGGTAAAGGTGGCGGTGAGAGGCCATGTAGGAGTACATGGTGGGTTTTCTCATTACAGCCGTCCTCGAGGCTGAGTTACGTGTTTGTGATCCATGTGCAGATTACTACCACACATTGGGTTCGGTAACTCGACCCCTCTCGACTTATTAATCAACATGATCTCTGTCCGGGAGTTGCAACTAGTTTACGGTGTTTGTAGAGTGCTTTGTTAGTAGTCTACCAAGTGGCACCGTGCAGGTGGGCTTGGGATAGACTAGGCACCATGCACGGTGTACCAGCGTAGAACCACCCGTCGAGGTGGGCTTGGGAACCCTGCACACATCGTTTGGGGCCATGGCGACACCCGGCGGATCTCCTTGCGGATGGAACCCGAATAGGCGATAAACACGGACTAGAGACTTGTGTGGTTAGTCGGTCGTGGCCGACTCCTCGCTTGAGCTTCCGCTTGAAGGTTGCGAGATACGAGGTGTACATGGCGGTAAGTGGCGAGGCGTGTGTGAAGAAGTACACCCTGCGGGGTTAATATGATCTATTGAATAGCCGTGTCATGGTAAAGGACTTCTGGGTTGCCTATAACAGTTCATAGACAAGTGAAAGTGGATACTTTAAAATCGCAAGATAAGCGTGAGTGCTATGGATGGCGTTCTCGTAGGGAGGCAGGCGGATCCATAGTGGTGTATTGATATGGTGAATATGTGGACTCGTGTGCCACCTCAAAGAGTTACTTGAAGTCATAGTTCGGGATAGCCACGAGTCAAAGTTGGCTTGCTGCGGTTAAACCCCACCACCCCTTTGTTGATAATGATGCATATGTAGTTAGTTACGATGTAAGTCTTCTTGAGTACATTTGTACTCATGTTTGCTTAATTATGTTTTGGAGAGACTTGAGTCTAGCTAGTAGTTCCGTGGGGACTTGACATGTAGCTTGTTACCTCGGCTACGATCTTGTGCCCTCGGCGGGATCAGTAGATAGTCGGGCTTCTCGGCCTTTTTCATTTGTAGATGTCGTACTCGGACATGTTATGCTTCGCGTGTGCTTGTTTTGTATGCTCTGAATGTTGGGTCATGAGACCCATGTTTGTAATATCTCGCTCCTCGGGCCTAATGAATAAATACTTGAGTCGTAGAGTTATGTTGTGATGCCATGTTGTATTTACACATATCGAGCATATTGTGTGTATGTTTGAAATGCTTGGTATGTGTGGGATCCGACAATCTAGTTGTTTATCCTTGGCAGCCTCTCTTATGGGGAAATGTAGTCTAGTGCTTCCTTGAGCCATAGTAGTCCGCTTCTGGCCAGTTCACGAGTCACTGCTAGCCAGCACTCTTTACTCGGGACACTTGGTGGCGGCATGTGTTCACGCCGTTCTGTATGCATCCCTTGAAATGTCTTGCGGTGACATCAGTCTGCCTAACCTGCTCAGCCGGGTTACGAGTCTGTTAGCCAGTGCTACAGCCGGATTCACCTGTTGTTGGCCGACATGCTCGAGATTGATTCATGTGCTGTCCCCATGGGTAGTGCCGCTTTGGGTTCACGACTAGCCATGTCGGCCGGGTTCTCTGTCATATGGATGCTAGCGACACTATCATATCGTGAGCCAAAAGCATGAGCGGTCCCGGGCCATGGTAAGCGACACCCATGGGAATACCGTGCGTGAGGTCGCAAAGTGATATGAGGTGTTACGGCTAGATCGATGTGACTTGGAATCGGGGTCTGACAGCTTTGGTATCGAGCGGACTGCTGTGGGATTACCAAGCCAAAGCTGGTGAAGTTGTGTCTAGAAATGCTTTAGTTATGTAAGGAATTGATTGTGGAAGGGAGCGTAAGGCTCTTTTACTCCTTATACCTCATGGCCTTGATCTGAGTCATCCTCTTCTCTTCTATGGGGATTAAGAACTAGGCTTCATCATCTATTAGGATGACGTGTTACTAATCCTTAGACTTTTAAGATTGTTGGTTTTAAGCCTAGTTCAGTTTCTACTACTTACGTGTGTTCATAGTTGGTCTCGAACCTTGATATTGTGATATTGAGTGGTCATGCCACCATTTTTGCAGGATGTCTCAAATCTTTTGAGCATTTACAGCCGTTATGTTGTCAAAGTCATCCCGGGTTTCTAAACTATCGATGCATTTGCAAATTCTTCCTTCATTCACGGTGTCCTTTTGGTCGAATAAGGACACTAATCGTCTGTTGAGGTACTCCTTGCCTTGACATATATGTTGGAGCTAGTATTATGACCCTAGGCATCTTAGGGGATCACCTGGTAATCTAGCCATGTTTTGTGTTCCCAGTGTGATGATTCTGGCCATCATTCTCAAAAGCATCCGTGATGCCATTTAGTATGTAGGTATTCCATACGGGTTTTGAACCGAGATTCACCCTACTTACTTCATGTTGATAGTAATTGCTAGTTTCCTTAGGTTATTAGTAACCTTTGCGTTAGTCCTCAAGGTCTGTGGTATATCCTTCTTCCAAATACCATGAACTACTTATGGCAGAAGTTCCTCGTTGAACCAAAAAATCACAACCAGAGTGCTCGTGATGGGTTCTCCATTCTATTTTGCGACTCTGCCAGTTCAACCTTTCCACATGGGTTATCCGGAAGAAATGTTGAACTTGGTTCGACATACTAATCTATGCATCCACAACTCAGAAAATCATATGTTCTTTTAAGTTGTCCCATTTTAGTTGTCTTCCGACCCTCGTCTATCAATTGATAGTCAAGAGCATGCGTGCATCCATTGTCGATGACTACTACTCTTGTGGTACGTCAAGCCATTCTATTACGGAATGACTAGGAGAAACAAACTCCGATTACCTCATCCATATCTAGGATTGGGTCAAAGAAATTGTATTCCATAGATCAAAATGCCAATCCAACACATTACATTCTACCTTGAAGTATTACCTTCTTTATGTCGGGATTGTCATGAAATTGCACACCATTCTATGAACTCTTGATGCGGTGATACTTCTAGCCATCATTATTCATTCCTGGTCCCGTTTTATTTATGTAGGAGCAGCTGACAAGTGAATCGTGATGTGTGAAATCAATACTCCTAGCAACCTTGTTGCTTGGTAGTTAAATGGACAATAATTTCATTCTTAGCGTGTTGGTTCTTGAATCATCATTCTAAGATAGATTGTGCTACCTAGTCCTTATTTTGGTGCACCTTTAGATCAATGAGTTAGGATTGTGTCAATCCTTCGCTCCCTTGATCATATCATCTTGCTGAAAAGCAAGGTTGTTCTCGAGCTTAGTAACATATCGGTTGGTTCGTGATGTTAGAATATCTTCTCGGAAGTGTTACGAGGTTGTCACACATTTGTTATGTTGAGCTCGTGATCAAGTTGGTTTCCTCTAAACCACCCTTCTCCAAGAATGCATGCGGATACCCTGGCTAGTTGGTTAAGCTAAACAACAACTTGGAGAGTTGGAAGATAAAAGCTTACGACTTAGTTTATCTCAAGGGATATCTGGTGTGTTTGTGTGTTGAAGAAGATGATATCTTCATCGATTGGTCCTGTGATCATTTGTTGGATCTATTGCCTTGTCAAAACTTTGACTTGAGTATGGGCTATTGTCAAGTCAAATCAGAACCAACGATGTTAGTAATGTTGTCTTACTCGTGGTTGATCCCTCGAGCATACACCATTACATCTTTTGATGCGATCAATGCTATCACCGTGTTCACATGATGGTGGAAGTCAATGATATGGAAATTCCGATGAGTTGCCGTTGAGCCCATCGGCAGCATTTTGTCTCCCCATGACTCATGTTGAACATCAACCTAGTGTTGGAAACTTTTATAAGCATTATCTTCATGTCCCATTCGTGAAGAATATGTTGGATGAAAGAAGTGACTTTCTCGATTCACGTGCATTTGGTGCAAGTTGCGCCGTGAGTTCGAGAAAGATTGTTTTATTCCCCTGGTACCATTCCAAGTCAGTCATGCATGTGCGAAGTATTACGTGGATTGAATACTTGCAACCTTCATTCTATATGTATCCCTAGCACACCAAGCCAGCGATTGATTTGTTCAAGAAAAGAAGTTCATCGCTAATCTGAAGGGCGGACGGATATGCACAAGACTTCGTTATATCGATGATGGTTCCCAATCAGAACTTCGGTAGTGTTTTATTGCAAGACTACCATGTGATCATGCTTGTCTAGGACAGCGTGTTCACATGCTTGTAGCTGAACTAGCTCATGTTTTGGAGCTTGCTATCTTAGTTCATTCCCCGAGAATCCCGCAACTCCGTCTCGTCGGTTTGTGCTGCAAACTTTCATTTTTCTTTCTAGACTTGATGAGTCTGGAATATCATGTTACCAACCAGATCTGAATCTCAGGCAGATATGATGGTTGGAACCTTTCCAAGATCTATGATGTAGGTCGACAAGGTTGATGTTACGGCGACACACCTAGCCGAAGATCTATCATTGTAGTATCTTGATTGAGCAAATCGACCATCTTCTCCATGAGGATTTGGTGACTTATTTAGAAGTTGTTCCTTATGGATCCTTTGTATTCAAGTCCGACCTTTACTTGATGGCCATATCGATGCTTTTAAGCATGATCGTGGTAGCTAGAACATCGGGGAGAACATCGAGCGGAGTGCTAAATGTCTCGATCGATCATCGATTTCGTTCTCTTGGCCTCGCTAAGGGGAAGTCGGAGAAGGTGTTATCTTCCTTTGTATCCGCATCATCCATCACTATTCATCATGGTAGTAAGATGTGTTGCCAGGATCCTTGGCACGGATGTTGGTAAAACCTTGATGACTATGGAAATGCTCAAGTTCTTGAGAGCACACTCAGTCACTAGGTTATATCCTCGATATCAATTGGAATGTGCCTTCCGTTTGCCGAGTTGTTCTATAACCATAGTTTCCTTTCCGAACTGAGTATGACATTTCCCCGAACCCCTTTCAAACGATCGTTGTGAATTGCCTTAGCCTGGTATGGAGAGTTTCAATGATACTTTCCGATAGAGTTTCTTTCTAGCGTCATCGAGTTGGATGAAGATCGGAAAGCAAAAGGCGTCAAGATCAATATGAAGCAATGAATCAACATCTTGAGAAGGGACGGTTGGATCGTGAAGATCGTGTTAGCTTGTGACCCCTCGACTTCTTACCTCCGACTTGAATCTCGGGGCGAGATTCTTGTTTAATGAGGGGTGAGTTATCACATCCTAATCTGGTGCGACCTATGCGGCTTCCATGTGTGCATCATGTTTAAATTCAAATGAAATTTGAATTGAGGAATTTTCAAAGCCTCGAAAACCCTAAAACAACCAACATTTAAACCTCATCAAATGAGTCCAAGAAAATGTTCTGTTGATACGTGAAAATATTGGCATGAGGTAAAATGCAAACCAATATTTTTGGAGTGAATGAAACATTATTTTGGGCCTTTGAATTAATTCAATAACTATTTGCATTGGATATATATTTTATATACAATTAATATATGTCAATAATTCGGAACATTTATGTGGTTTGGTATATTTTAGTTCTAGCCACATAATTATTTTCAGGATTTTATAAAATGGTTTAGTATTTTACTAAGCAAAACAAAACAAAACAAAATAAGCAGAGAAACAAAATGGGAAAAACCTACACAGCTTACCTCCCGGTGCAGCCCGTTCTGTCTTGACCTAGCAGCCCAAGTAGCCAACCCAGCAGCCCAGCCCCTATCCCCTCCCTGTTGTCTTCCTCCCTTGAGGAGGGCAGGGCGTGCTAGCCAGCAGCACCGCCTGCCGCGCCACCTCCTTCCTCTCGCCTTCTGTCCTCCCTCTCGTCGTTACGGATGCCTTGGCGCCCGCGTCGCCCGTACCCTCTCACTCTCCCCGGTCCTCTCCTCTCCGCTCCCTCGCTTTCTCTCTCACGGCGAGCGCCCCGCCGCCCGGCAAGCACCACCGTAGCACCGGACACCCACGCCTCAGCCAGCATGAAGCTTCGCCACTTCTTCCTCGACCACCCCACCGAGCCATGCGACTGGAAGAGCCCCGAAGCGCCGCCCCCGACGTTTTCCCCCTCCTCGGCCGTCAGAGATCGGCCTCGCCGCCCTGCTCAGCTCCGGCCTTCCACGAGCCCGCTTCGACGCCCGCCGCAACCGCCGTGAGCTACTGCTCCTTCTCCCCCTCTTTGTTCTCTCGTTTGCACGCTGCAGGTGCCGCTTCACCGATGACCGAAACCCGCTGCCGCCCGTACTCACCACCGATGACGCTCCGGTGACTATTTGGTCCCGGGTGCGTGTCCACCGAGTTTGCCGCCCCGCGCTGAGCCTCGTTAGCGTCTCCCCTTGCCCGCTTGCACCCTGCAGCCCCGCGCCCGCGCTTAGCTGAGCTTCGGCCGCCGGTGTTGTCCTTGCCGTCGCCGCTGGTGTCCACCCCGGCACCACCCACGGCCACCAACCGATGCGCCTCGACGCGCTTCATTAAATGAAACCCAACGCGCGAGCTCTCGTCGCCGGAGATGGCGGACGAGGGCGCCACAGCGTCTGCTTGCGCCGTGGCTAATCGCGGTTAGCCCATGTGGCGATCATTACATTAGGAGCTAACTAACCTGTTAGTCTAACACTGAACAACGACGATTGGGACCCACTTGTTAGTTCTTTGTAACAAAAATAATTAGATTAGTTATTTAATTCGGTGGGCCACGCATCGGCTTTGGCCGTCTTGGCGTGGATGTTGACTGACCCACATGTACGTGACCCAGACAACGGTGTGTCAGCGACCAGTGGTCCCCATGAGTCGGGTTTGACTTGGCGGTGCTGTTGACTCTTTGAGGTCGGTATGATGCAATCTTGTGCGATAATAGGTTTTCTGGTTTATTCTTACTCGGGAAATTCTAGAAAATAGTGCTAAGTTCAAATTCATAGTAATTCAACCGTAACTCCAAACGAAATAATTTATATATGAAAAATGATCAGAAAAACCCAATCTATCCATCTGTACGATTTGCATGCATGTTTAAACTACTTATACCCGCTGATCAGGTCAAATCAATTAAATGGCATTTGAATTTCACATATGAAGTTTGAATTTGAACCTAGGGTTCAAACCAACTTCATATAACTTTGTTGCTAGTTGCATTAGCTCAAAACACCAGCATGTTGCCATGTCATGATCATGCATCATATTGTTGCATTGCATTGATTGTGTTTCCTCTCTGTTGCCAGTGTTTGTCCCCTCTCGATGAGCGGCGTCTGAAGCGATGAGTTCGATGACACCGATGAAGAACTATATTATCTTGAAGTGCCGGGCAAGCAAAACCCCTTGTTCATTCGATACAATCCCACTCTCTCGCTCCTGCTCTCTTTTACTGCATTAGGACAACAACGATTCATCTGTTACTTGCTGCGGTAGTTGAACCCCTTTATCCTCTGCATGACCTGTCATTGCCACAGTAAATAGATGAAACCCACTAGCATGAGTAGGAGTTGTTTGATCTCTGATGTGCCTACTCATTCATGCTTGTTTGTCATGCCAGCTATTGCTTAGAGTTGTGTCAGGTCTGATTCATCGGGGATGAATTGGGAAGTTGTGAACATGTCCTACTGTTGAGAGCTAAGTATGTGAACACGATTTGGTAAAGGTAGCGGTGAGAGGCCATGTAGGAGTACATGGTGGGTTTTCTCATTGCGGCCGATCCTCGGGAACTGAGTTACGTGTTTGTGATCCATGCAGTTACTACCACACATTGGGTTCGGTAACTCGACCCCTCTCGACTTATTAATCAACATGATCTCTGTCCGGGGAGTTGCAACTAGTTTACGGTGTTTGTAGGTAGTGTTAGTAGTCTACCAAGTGGCACCCGATGCAGGTGGGCTTAGGATAGACTAGGCACCGTGGTACGGTGTGCGGCGTAGAACCACCCGTCGAGGTGGGCTTGGAACCTGCACACATCGTTTGGGGCCATAAGCGACACCGGGCGGATCTCCTTGCGTATGGAACCGAATAGGCGATAAACCTGGACTAGAGACTTGTGTGGTTAGTCGGTCGTGGCCGACTCCCTCGCCAGGCTTCCGCTTGAAGTTTGCCGAGATACGAGGTGTACATGGCGGTAAGTGGCGAGCATGTGTGAAGAAGTACACCCTGCTGGGGTTAATATGATCTATTGAATAGCCGTGTCAGCGGTAAAGGACTTTGGGTTGCCTATAACAGTTCATAGACAAGTGAAAGTGGATACTTTAAAATCGCAAGATAGCGTTAGTGCTATGGATGGCGTTCTCGTAGGTGAGGCGAGCGGATCCATAGTGGTGTATTGATATGGTGAATATGTGGACTCGTGTAAGCCACCTCAAAAGAGTTACTTGCGATCGTAGTTCGGGATAGCCACGAGTCAAAGCTGGCTTGCTGCGATTAAACCCACCACCCTTTGTTGATAATGATGCATATGTAGTTAGTTACGATGTAAGTCTTGCTGAGTAAATTTGTACTCACGTTTGCTTAATTTATGTTTTGCGAGAGAGACTTGTCTACGCTAGTAGTTCGATGTGGACTTGACGTTTAGCTTGTTACCTCAGCTACGATCTTGTGCCCTCGGCGGGATCTGGTAGATAGTCAGGGCTTCTCGGCCTTTTTCATTTGTAGATATACGTACTTTCGGACATGTTAAGCTTCGCATGTGCTTGTTTTGTATGCTCAGAATGTTGGGTCATGAGACCCATGTTTGTAATATCTCGCTCCTCGGGCCTAATGAATAAATACTTGAGTCGTAGAGTTATGTTGTGATGCCATGTTGTATTTACATATGAGCATATTGTGTGTATGTTTGAAATGCTTGGTATGTGTGGGATTGGCAATCTAGTTGTTTATCCTTGGCAGCCTCTCTTATGGGGAAATGTAGTCTAGTGCTTCCTTGAGCCATAGTAGTCCTTCTGCCGGTTCACGGAGTCCTGCTAGCCCATCACTCTTGCTCGGGACACTTGGTGGCGGCATGTGTTTCACTTTGTTCTGTGTTGTCCCTTGGGAAATGTCTTGTGATGACATCAGAGTCCTGCCTAGCACTGCTACAGCCGGGTTACAAGTAGTCCTGTTAGCCCAATGCTACATCCAGATTCACCGCTGTTGACCGACATGCTCGAAGTTGATTCATGTATGCTTGTCTCCATGGGTTAGCGCCGCTTTGGGTTCCACGACTAGCCATGTCGGCCGGGTTACATGTCATATGGATGCTAGCGACACTATCATATCGTGAGCCAAAGGCGCCAAGCGATCTCGGGCCATGGTAAGGTGACACCGTGGGAATACCGTCGTGTGGTCGCGCAAAGTGATATGAGTGTTACCGGCTAGATCGATGTGACTTGGAATCGAGGTCGACACGAGGGCACTCGTGGCGGCGCCATAGCGCTCCTGCAAGCGTCGTGGCTTTTAGGAGGAGTATAATTTTTGTTTAAGTGGCGATCTCATTAGTTTTGGGATGCAAATGATAAATCGAGCGTTCAGGAATTTTAGCGTCCTTAATTAAGTATGTAAAGGGAAAGTTTGGAAGCGTTGTGTATTATTACGCATTTTGCAAATGCGTGCATATAGCACAAACTTTACTATATACTATCGGACTACATCTCTCTCGATATATGCTTGCAGACTTTTCTACTCCCTCCATGGTCAATAAGTCATCTTTGGTTGTGCGGTGACCAAAAAGGAGGAAGATTTATACACCTAGGCGGAGGAGTACTACTATTACTTATGTGCGTGCAAATGCGTTTTAACGTCTGATGTGGTTTTTGTAGAAGTAGAAAAACAGCACTAGTCAAGCTTGTGAAGCTTGATTCCAACGTGAGTACTACTACTAGTAGGAGTACCGGGGCCGATTCTTTTAGGCTTCTAGATTAGTAATCCCATAACTACTACCTTCGTCACTGGTTTATTGGTCCCCATTGTAATCTGTGTCAAATTTTGATCATAAATTTAACTAATGAAATGTTAGTGCATGTCACATGCACTACTCCATCCGTCTAGGTGAGTAAGTCATCTTAGGCTATGCACCGTGACCAAGGAGGAGGAGAAAATGAGAAATGTTAATGTTTATTTGCTAATTAATAGTATTGCATGCAATGAACCAACCACTGCATGTCGTGTTTGATATCTCAAGTCATTAAAAGCATGCACACTCTTTATCTCTTATTGGTTGATATGTCAAGAAACAAGAAATGAGGTAGAAGTTAATGCACCGCGCCTAAGTGTTTTGGGATTATTTGGTTTTTGTTAGATGACTTACACACCTAGATGCACTGCGCCTAAGTGTTTTGAGTAACATTTTATCAGTTAAATCTTTGGTCAAAATTTATCACAAATTACAATGGTGAGGAATAAACTAGGATGGAGTAGTAGTTTAGAAGCCCAAATAAATGAGTGAGGCGCCTTATTGTTACTCTCACTTGTGACTAGTCTTGTGGGAAAAGCTGGGAAGCCGCAAAAAAGCTGGCCCTAGGAGTAGTAGCTAGGGATCAGTGTGGGAGATGAACAGGAGAAAGTAAATCAGAGAGATGAAATGCAAAAAAGGCGGAGGGATGTGATGGTTGCTTGTCCGTTTATTTTACCAGGCCACTTATTCTTGGGAGTGGTTGGGTTTTGTGATATAGCGGCTTCTTTGCCGCGCCACGAGTGAGAGGTGAGACTCCGTGCAGAGCCGCCCTCTACACTTGTACTACATCGGTCGTGGTTTATTAGTCCCCATTGAATTTGGTGAAGATTTAAGCGACAAAATGTTAGTGCATGTCAACAAAAACTATATCGTTGGATTCGTATTTGAACATAGTTTTGAATGATATAATTTTAGGTGACATGCATCAGTATTTATCGTACTATATATAATGTTAGTTCAATTTTTGGTCGTACTAATCTATAGTAGTAAGGTGCCGTGCATTGCACCGAAGAGTGAAATGCATTGATCGGGGAGTTGTTTATTTTGACAAAGGATGTGGGGTCATCTCATGTGTAGCAGGTATCGATAGGTTTCTTGGATATTATCTCATCTCTAGAGCTCACAAACATCCGGGTGAAATAGATAAAAGGTATCTTTTGCAAACAAAAGCGTTCAACTATTCAACTGCATCCAAAACTTGTGAAGAAATAACACTTATTGTGCTTTGCAAGAAATGATCTTTAAAATTAGTTTTTGAGTATCGATTGTTATACATGTTGGCTACAGATGACATGGCACTTTCTTATAGTCAACAGTTGGCTATACTATTAAGTAATATTAACCATGCCCTTATACACCTAGGCGGAGGATTAAATCAGGATGACTTGCAAGGGGCGGAGGAGATGTAAGAAATGGTTCATCGTAAGTCTTTCACCGATAGTGTAGTAAAAATTCATACATGGAAGATTCTAGACTAAACCATAGCGGATACACTTTTATTCATGCGCGATACTCCAATAGAGCAAGATCACGCATGGAAGTCTCCACATGCTTAGACAGCGGATTACATTGGCGAAGACTAATGATCAACATTTAACTTGATAATGCGTATTTTTTAGAAGAACAGGAGGCTCCTCCCGTTTCCATTATCAAATGAAACCCAAAGTGTCTTACATCAGCTCCTTGAGAGGAGCAGTTCAAAGGAAGGACTGCGGCGAAAGCCACTCAAGTTTAACGACAAGCTTACGAGAATCAAAAGCGGCAAAGACACGGGCCATAAGCGCCCACACACACTACATGTTTTCTAAGTGCACTTGATAATCGTATGTCTAGGTGAACCTCCTTGGAGTCCCGTGCACCGAGTCGGCGGGTAAAGGATGGAGCGGATGCCATGGGTTTTCCAAGTCCACATTGGCGGGATAGTCCCAGCTCTTGAGTCCAAGTCTGTCCGATGAGGCGGTTTACGCCGCCACGCGACCGAAGGGTAGTAACATTGACCACGCACCCATACATCTGCCTCGTGTCGATGTCGGCGTCGGTGGCGGCGCCCTGACACACGTTACAAAAGGCAGGCGGCGGTTTGCGCGGGCCTCGCCGGTGCCACGATCAAGAGGAAAACGCGGCGTCCTCCTCCGAGACTAGCGGTGGCGGTGATCCTCCAGCGACTCCGGCATGGTGAATCGGTATGCGTGTCGTACTTGATGTTCTCCGCCAAGGGCCAGCGGTGACCGCTGCACATCCGTGGTGATGCACCATGTCGCCCGGCGAGCCACAAAACAACATCGAGGCACTCATAGCGGTGGACGAAGGGCTCCTTTGAGGCATCGACCAGGCCGTCCATGAAGCAGGGAGTGGCTGTAGGGGATGTTGCGCCCGATTGAATATGTGAGCAAGTTACTATGAGATTTAATCCGAATAAGCACAAAATAAATCATAGCGGCTATAACGAGAGATGAAACTAATCATGTGGACTAGCATAGTACTCCCTCATTCCAAATTACTGATAATGAGAAATGGATGTATCTAAACTAAAATACATCTAGATACATCCATACTGCGACGATTTCAAACGGAGGAGTAGTAGAGATCTGAGTAGAAACATGAATTCTACGATTTGAACAGGAAGGACATAAACACATACGGTACAGCAGGGCAGCACCGTTGGCATTGAGTTATCACCCATGTCGTTGAGGAAGAGGTTGCGAGTCGGGAAGAAGTAAATCGTCGGTGAAGTCGTGGCTGCCGGCGATCGCGAAGTCGCTCCCAGTTTCAACAGCGCCCGCCGAATGGAGCCGGAGGGAGTGGTGTAGGGGCGTTCTGACGCCCGAATGGGCGCAGGAGTAGCACTGAAGTAGTAGATGGTGTCCTTACTAGTACTCCCTAGTCTCTATCTATCTATATCTATATATATCTACTCTTATAGAAAACCGAGTTGGTGATGATGGTATGCCTGCCATCTTGTAATATAGACCGTCCAATCTATATCTTACGGATAGAAAGCCAACTATGACAATTTTACAAAAGATACCGCACCTCTCTCCACATTTGAGATAAGGCCTTGCCTCGTTCATCCTTATCTCCCACAACCTCGTGCTCCTCCTATGTCTCTATCTCTACTATTTTTTTATAACAAATCGAATAGTGCTGCGCCGTCCGCTGCACGCCCGCTGAACACGCCTCCTCGCCTCCATCATCACCAATGAGTCTTTTATAGGAGTAGGAGTAGAGAAAAACCGAGTTGGTGATGATGGTGTGCGTGCAATACTGCGGGCATCTTGCTATTTTTTGCATATAAGTCCAAACACCACGTGAACCACGGTCTTTGAGCATGGTTCGTAGTCATTCCACGCTTCGGGCATTGAAGTTTGTAACTATTTTAGATTAGAATATACTACTCCTCCGGTGCTAGTAGTAGGCGAGTCCTACTCTACTACTCTACTCTAGCAAGCTAGGGCATAATCTTGTAGTAGAGTCTTGTAGGGAGTACCGATCTTGTGATCACTCAAGCAAGTTATGCGGCATCGATATGACCCTACGCTGCTGGTATGTGTCTCATAAGTCAAGCGGCGTGCTGTAGTAATCATCACCTGTCCACTTCCCGCAGCACATATTCTCTTCTCCATCTTTGTCCGCACATAATCTCGTGCAAGCTTCCATCCCCACTAAGGCACCTCCCCCCCTCGTCTGAAACCCAAGCACTAACAATGGCAGAACCGAGCAGCGTCCGCCGAAAGAGTGGCTGGAATTTGCTCCCCACAGAGGTAATCAAGCTCATTGTTTCTCATGTAGACAATCTCAGTACCATGCCGCTCGCCGCGTGCTCGTCGGGCTGTACCGTTTACTCAAAGCCCTCAGGCCGGAGCTTTTTAAGCCAGCTCCTTGCTTGCTGATGCTGCCTGATCTTCAGAAACGGCGTGTCACGCAGCATAGCGATCGTAGGGTGGCGAGCATCAACCCCCTTCACTGCGATCCGATCCCCGTCAGCCTTAGGTACATTAACGGTATGTACTGGGTCGGCATGAACACGTCTTGGATGGTGCTCGTCGGCGGTCGCGGCAGCTGGATGCTCGTGGAGGTCTACACCGGCGATTGATCCCCTTCCTTCGATTAACCTTGCCTTTGCTTTGGCACTGCGGCGGAATACTCGGAATCTTCGGTAGCCAACATGATACCAAGTTTGATTTGCTCAAGGTTGTAATCTGCCAAGTGCCCACAAGATCTGCAATTATAAAGATTTCAGGCTAATTGCATTCTTCAACGCGGTCTCACCTATCGGCAGGTCGGTCGCGGTAAGTGGATAAATCTGCCGTCCATCGCGAGGATCATACATCCTCCATGGTTCTCGATGCCATTGAACACAATGGCTTCATTTGTTGTCGACTCCTTCTATGGCTGGGCGTATTGCTGGCCTACTCCGATCATCGCTACAAGCGGTTATTACTGCGGTATGTTACTTTCCTATGATATCATGATGGCTTGCTTATATTCTGTCAACATTTAATGAAAAATATTCATGCTCATAACATGTTGTTCTTAAGATTGACTAAATCAAGAGCCCTTTTTATTTGACTCAACTTGATATGATGTTGTAGGCGCTGGTGTCCCTACCCTTCCTAATCCCAGAACCTTTCAAAGAAAAGCGGCATGGCGATTGCAGGTGGTTCTGGCTCGTCGAACGGCGGCGAAAGATTGATGATCGTTCGCGCGTGCAGACGTGTTGTTTAGCGGAATACAATCAAAGTCCTTTGCAAGGTCTTTGAGCAGGATCCCGACTTCTCTCAGGCCTTCGAGGAATTTTTGGTTGGAGGCTGGTAAGTAACCTTGGTACCGCTCTCTGTTTGTCGGACTGAATTATCCGATTAACGAGGAGATAACCGACAACAAGGATCATGATGGCAGCCAGGTTTCGTTCATCGAGCAAAAGCTGTGTGTACACAGCGTACCATGCGTCTCTGCATGCACCATACCCCGATATGTGCCGCCACGCTTTGCAGCCCAAAAAGTAGGAGAGAGGTGCATGAAAGTATCAAAAGGGTTGAAAATTCCAAAAATTTATAGCAAATGGGATATTAGTTTTTTGAATTTTGTTCTTCTTGATATCTTATCACGTATTTCATTGGATTTAACATGGCATAGTACTAATTTATTTTTAAATTTGTTTTAGTATGGCCATTAATTTTTGGATTAAGAATGTTTAGTTCCCCACAAACATTTGCAAATTTTCAAAATTTACCACATATTTAGTTAATTTTTGACCACAGTGCTTGACGGAAAATGGCGGCAATTCTAAAAATGGAAAGCGGGCTGCAATAAATTCCATATGAATTAGAAAATGAGTAAAATTATAAAAATAATAGCAAATGGGATGTACCGCCCACGATTTCGAGGCTGACTTGTTTATGCAAGGCTTTGTCGGTGAAAACACGATTCTAGCTTAGCGATGGCTGTTGGATGTCCATCAACGGCCGGCGTGACTCTTCAATCTCGATCTTCCTGCTCCGGCCGCCTAAACTAAGCGCGCCGTGGGATTGCTGCTCCCTCCTCTTGTGGCCGCTGTGATACCTTGAGGCTTCCCCGGCCCACCCTACTCCCTCTGCTGGCACAGCGCACACAATCAAGCTGCCTCCTTCTTCGCGAAAAAATGATTCCTCCCCGACATCTGGGCGCACCGGTTGGGAGGCTGACACTGTGGGCCTACTACATTGACGCGTCACGCATGGCTTGTCAACTTAGTCAACAAGCGATTCTAGCAGCAGTAACCGTTGGATTTGAATCGAGCGGTCCTGCTTGCTTCTTCAATCGCTGCTCTTCTTGCACCAGCCGCCCAAACCAGCGCCGGGGGACCGCTGCTCCTGCCTCCGGTGGCGGTTGTGCTGCCGTTGAGGCCTCATCGCCCCTACTACTCCCACCGCTAGCGAGGCCTGCGGAAGCAGACCTCACACCGCAGCCGAACGGTGAACCCTCGTACTCCTCTCGGCGTGGGCATCCTTTGCAGCGTCTTCCCGGCTCGCGTCGTCCCCTTCCTAGGCCTTGCCGTCGTCCACCGCCTTGGTGCTCTCGGTGGCGTGGTCAATGTGGTCAATGACATTCCATCGGAAGAATCTTGTCGTGGAGAGGTGACAGCTGGGTCCTGACCACAGCCAATTTTTTGTGATTTGCCAAGTAAATCGCTTTGTCGGGCCTGTTGGGCTGCAAATCTTTCAAGACGAGGAGAGATTTCATTGGCTGGCGAGAAAATAGCCCATCATTAATGAGAAATGGGATGTACATTTTTAAAACACATCAAACCGGCAATTGGTTTCAAATATCTTTTTTATTTGAGATTTTAAATTACATTAATTTTTATCGTGGAGAATTTTTGGATTTTATATTGATATACATTTATTTTTAAAATTAGTTTGAATGTGAGTGAAATTTGGGATTAAAAACAGTTCGGACCTTTTGAAATATGCAAAATTTCGTATAATTTTTTAACCGTGGCCACAGTATGGGCTGTAATACTAACAAAAGAATATGGGCTCCAAAAAACCTTAAGAATTAGCAAATGGGCTGTAAATTATTAGAAATAATGGCGGATGGGTTGTTTGCTGTTTTCCACAGATTTGAGGCTTTCCTAAAAAAGGTTGGCCTTTAAGTAGTGGTGTTGGATGTCCATCCAGCGGCCGTCGTCTTCTTCAATCTCTGCTCTTCCTCCTCCGGCCGCTCAAACAAGCCTTTGGCGGGACTGCTGCTCCCTCCTCCCTGGCGTCGGCTGTCTTGCATCCTTGTGAGCCTCACCGCCCCCGTACTCCCATCGCTGGCCTAGCCATCCCTCTACTCACTCACACTGCTTTGTTATTCTCGGCGACGGCAGGCGGACGATAAACCCTCGTGCGGTCGTACTCCCTCCGCGGGGAAACAAGCGCCGAGTCTTCCCTGCCTCCGTGTCGTTTCCTTCCTAGGCCTCGCCGTCGTCCACCGCATACGGTGCTCTCGGCGTGCCTGGTCAGCGTGGTCAAGCGACAAACATGCATCTGAAGTGGATTTGTGTCGTGGAGAGGCCGACGGTTGGGTCCATGGCCGCCGCAAGGAAATGCCTCCTTATTCAGCGCAAAATAATGATTCCTCCGGTGACATCGGGGACCCACCAAAAGGGCCTCGTATTTAAATGAAACAAAGCGTTACCGCCGCTAACAGCTCGGACCCATCAGCTATATCTTCGCACGCAAAAAGTGCCTTCTTATTACGCACAAAAAATGAATACTCCCACGTTATTTGGGACCCGGTATAGTGGCGAGGCTGACTTGTGGGCCTAGTAAGTTGGCGAGGATGGAGGCTTTGTCAACTTAGTCAATATGCTGCGATTCTAGCTCCGGTGACCGTCGATGTCCATCCAGCGGCCGTAGTGCTTCTTCAACCTCTGGTCTTCTAGCTCGGCCGCCCAAACCAGCGCTGGTCGTGCCTCGTGCTCCTGCCTCCGTCGCCCGGCTGCGATCGGCGGAGGCCTCGCCGCCCTACTACTCCCACCGCTGGCGGGCCATCCCTCTACTCACCCACCCCTGTTATTACTGCGGCGGTAGCCTCACACCGCAGCGAACGGTGAACCCTCGTACTCCTCTCGCATGGGCATCCTTTGCGCGTCTTCCCAGCTCGCGTCGTCCCCTTCCTAGGCCTCGCCGTGGTCCACCGCCACTGGTGCTCTCGGCCTTGGCGTGGTCGGCGTGGTCGAGCGGCTTTCATGGGGCGTGGGTATGCGAGGAGAGGCGACAGTGGGTCCTGACCGCAACAAGGAAGTGCCTCCTTATTACATAAAATAATTATTCCTCCACGGCGGCGGGGACCCACCGGACGGGCCACAATATTTTGCGAAAAAACGTTTCCCCACATTGCTTTGGGACCCACCAGCTACACCTTCGCATACGCAAGGAAGTGCGTCCGGGCAAAAAACAAAAGCGATTAAGCCCCTGACTGCTGGGACCCACCAGCTACATCTTATACGCAAGGAAGTGCGTCAGGGCAAAAAGCGATTCGCCCCACGAATCTTTGGGACCCACTGGCTACATCTTATGAGCAAGGAAGTGCCTCACACTCGAGACCCACAGGTGAATGATCGTCTCAACGTATCTATAATTTTGATTGCTCCATGCTATTTTATCTATTGTTTTGGACTATAATGGGCTTTATTATTCTCTTTTATATTATTTTGGGACTAACATATTAGCTTAGGAGGCGAGCCCAGATTCTTTGTTTTATGCCTATTTGGTGTTTGAGGAAAAGGAATATCGAGCGGAGTCAAAAGGAGCGAAATCAAGCTGGAGAAGTTATTTTGGAAGGAAACCCACACGATGGACTTGGACTCCGGCGGAAGATCTGGGAGGTGCTCACGAGGGTGGGCGCGCCCACCCGGCGCGCCCCGCCTCGTGGGGCCCCCAGCAGCTCCACCGGCGTACTCCTTTCACCCATATATACCTATGTACCCTAAAACTTCGAACAGAACCTAGATCGGGAGTTCCGCGCGCAAGCCTCGAACCACCAAAAACCAATGGGACCCCTTTCGGTACCCTGGGAGGGATCCATCTCGGTGTCCATCTTCATCATCCTGGCGCTATCCATGATGAGGAGGGAGTAGTTCACCCTCGGGGCTGAGGGTATGTACCAGTAGCTATGTGTTTGATCTCTCTCTCTCTCTCTCTCTCGTGTTCTCTCTCTTGTTCCATCTATGGCACGTTCTTGATGTATCCCAAGCTTTGCTATTGTCGTTGGATCTTATGATGTTTCTCCCCCTCTACTCTCTTGTGATGAATTGAGTTTCCCCTTTGGAGTTATCTTATTGGATTGAGTCTTTTATGAGAACACTTGATGTATGTCTTGCCGTGTTTATCTGTGGTGACAATGGGATAGCATGTGCCACTTGATGTATGTTTTGGTGACTAACTTGCGAGTTCCGCCCATAAACCTAGGCATAGGGGTTGTGTCGGAGTAATGGGCCACGGGTAGGCAAACCCGAGCCCCTGGACCTTTCAAAACATCAGGCGGATTCGCCCCTCGGGACCAAAGCGAAGGCCGCCCGAGAGTCGGTGGCCAGGCAGCGCTGCCTCCAGCCGAGCCCAGAGGCGGCCTCGAGATGAGCCGACTCCCAGCTGGCGGCTTCGGAGAAGCCGGCTATGGGGAATCGGCCTGCAACTCAACCACCTCCTGCCTATGCAACTACGGACGGGATGGGATGTGGCGCTCGCGCCCATCCTGACCCGTCCACGAAGCAGAGCATGGCCAGTCGCCCGTCTTGGCGAAGATCTCCGTCTGGCGGCCTTTGTTGCCACGCCGACCACGACATCAACCGTGGGCAGATCCACTGTACCCACGACGGCACATGCATGCGACCGAGGCGGCGGGAGTGCGAGAAGGCGGCGAGGTGCCCCAAGGCCGGACCCGCTGGGAGTCGGCCCCGAAGTCGGCCGGCCCCTCCCATGGGCTCCATGCGCCATTAACCAGACAAGGCGAGAATGGCAGCGGTGATCGCCCGTCGGTAGCGAAACTGTTGCCATGACCCTATGACCAAACTGCGTCATTAGAAGCGGCTACTGATAATCCGCAGCCGGCAAGACCGCTTGCGCGGCGGACAAACTTGTCGGCCCCATGCTGACCGTCGGCGGGGCCCACTAGTCGGCGGGCTCCAGCGTCAGCGGAGAGGCAGCGACGGAGAGGCGAGCGGCTGGGACCCGTGCCCAGCGGATTACCATGTACCCACAGGGGTAGGCCTATATAAACCCGCGGGGCACCCATGCAAGAGATTGACCCTAATAGTTTTAGACACACACGAAGGAGAGAAGAGCTAGCCGTGCCCTTCTCCTTCCTCACCTCGAACAGCTCAAGGAGCAACCTTGTACCCACTTTGCCATAGTGATCATGCGGAGACCCATGAGCAGCGATAGGGTGTTATCTCCACGGAGAGCCACGAAGGCTGGGTAAGATCTGCGGCGTGCATGCCTTTGCCTCATCCGTTTCGGGCACGGCGATGTTCTACTCGCCCCCCACCATGATAAGCCATCCTTTGGCATATATCGCACTTAACCCCGACATTTGGCGCCCACCGTGGGGCTAGGTGCACCGTCGTCAAGACCTGCTGCGGGCGGGAACCCTTTTCCTCCTGGCGGCGTAGCCAGCGGCACGCCAGACGGAGTGCACCGGCGTGCTCCATGGTGCTGAGATCGCTGCGCGGCGAGCTGCTCTCCCGAACTTGTCGGCGAGTTAGCCTCTCCGGCGAGCACTGCATCCAACGCGAGCACAGGCGGCCAAAACCTCCTCGCGGGCCTCCTCGAGCAACTCCACGCCGCGGCGAACTGCCGCGGACTTGAGTCTGTGGCTCCACCGACCCGATGCTTGGTCGACTCCGACACCGCGTCGCTTCGTCGTTCCCCACCAACATGGTGGTCTCTGGCAACCGCTCCCTCATGAGGGGCGGCGGGCACCGTCGAGAGGTGCTGCCGCCAGTCATCGCGAGCATTCGGCGAAGAGCTCATGACCCCCTCGGCGGCTCTGCGAGACTGGCTGCACCTATTCGGAAGGCGGCGCCGAGATCTTTGAGGCACGTCGCCTTCAGCTCCTCGAAAGCGAGAAGCTGGCAAGCATGAGGCGCTTGTCGAAGCCTACCGGCGTGAGATGGATCGCGCTGTGGGCGGCTTCGCCCCGGCCCGGGCCTTACCGCCTGGCGCGGTCAACAGCAATGGCGTAGCCATCGCCAATATGTTGGGGCCAATCGCCACAATATGCATACGCCTGCGGAGAACATCCGCGCCGCCCGGCGGCGGCGGACAGCTGAACAACCGGTGAGGCGCCGCTGATAGCGGGCGAGTCCAGCAGCTCCTCGGCGCGCTGCAGCGCAAGGCGAAGCCGGCCGCCGCGAGGCGCCGTGACAACAAAGCGGCGACTTGCCTCCCGTCGAGAACAAAGCGCGGCGTCTCGGGCCCGGCTGGCGGTGTCGCGGAAGAAAAAAAACAAGATCCGGCTGTCAGCCTGATCGGACTCACATCTCCATCGGCGCGACCAAGGCGGCCGCCCAAAAGCGATGGAAGCGGCGGGGCGACTATCTGCCTCCTCCTCCCCGAGAAAAGCGAGTCTCCCGCCACCGTCAAGCATCCGACTCTCGGCGACCGCCTTGGCCCGAGAGGAGTCGGAGAAAAGACGCCCGCCGCCGGATCGACCGACTCCACCGATCCTGGCGCTGGAAGAAGAAGACGAGTTGAGGTCTGCCTGTTTTGGACCTTGCATCCGAGACGCAGCCCTTCCCACGAGGTTCCACACTCCCGAGACACGCCCAAGTACACCAGCTCAGTAAAAGCGGAAGGCGGCTAGTTGACTACTCAGCGGCCGCCAACATAGCGACGGCAACAAGCGTGTTGCCGTGAATCGTTCCCCTCATGCTCAAAGCACGGCCCGGACATGGTTGAACAGCACAAGCCCCGCAGCATCAACAGCTGGGTCGACTTCACGAGGCCTTTGTCGCAACTTCACGAGCACGCATAAGCGACCTCCCAAGCCTCGCCCGACTTTCCTTGTGCGTGCAAGGCCCCAACGAGTCAACTTCGCGACTACCTCACGCTTGCTGGGCGAGCTCCGGAACTCCTGCGGCGTGCACAAGGTGCAGAGCTATCAGTACTTCACCGGGTCTTGAAGGCACCCTCCTCAAGCCAGAGCTCCTTTGTGACGAGCGGAGACCCTCGACGAGCTACTAATCATAGCAGACAAACGCCACGGCCAACTCCTCCATGAATCACGGAGATTGGAGTGATTACAACCAGCAAGAGTGGCTCCTCGGGCTCCCAGAACTCCGGTGGAGACACTAGTCGGCGGCAACAGAGCGATCCTGGCGCAAGGCCCCACGGCCGGCTTCCGGCCGGCGGTGGCGATAGTCGAACCGCAGCCGGAGGGGCAGCCTCCGTAGCGACGAAAGGCGGCAAGTCAAGCTGGTTGCGGCCTTCTCTTCTGGCAGACTCTAGATGGTCCCTGCAAGTTCCATAGCGGTAGCGGCCGTCAAACCACACCACACAGGAAGTGTCACTAGCTCACCAGGATCGCCAAGGAGATGGCCTCCTGCCTCCCCGCTTTCTTTGGGCCGCCGCCTCCACCGCCGCCCAGCAGCGGGTGTCAGGCCATCGGCGCGATGCAAGGCAGTACCGAGAAGAGCATGGAGCTTATGTGGTGTTCACCAGTGTGGCCGATGACCGGCCGCAGCAAAGGCGGCTGCGGCAGCAAGAAGTGAATGCGGTAGCATCGGATACTCCACAGTTCATGCCTTTGGTCAGAAACCTATCGGTTGGGCGAGCTGATCACCCGAAGGTGATGCGAATCCGGGCTCCTAGGCCTGGTCTTGGGAGCCACCCTTGCCACGGATGGCGGGCCTCTCGCTTCTCATGAGTCTTGATAGAAGCGGGCAGCAGCATCAACATCTGTACAAGGACACGATGGAGAAGTTAGGAATCAAGCAAAGGCAGCTTCACGATGGCCGGACTGTGTTCCCTGGCATTGTACCTGGCCTTTCACGCTCACCGATCGGCAAGATCTCGATAGGCGTCCTCTTTGGGGACAAAGATCATTTCTGCCGAGAGCGGTCTGGTTCAAGTGGTGGACCTCGAAGCCCGTACCACGCTCTGCTTGGCCGACACTGCTTTAGCCAAGTTCATGGCGGTCCCCACTCGCCTACCTCAAGATGAAGATGCCAAGTTCAAGGGATCTGACCGTGGCGGCGACTACAGAAAGTCGTCCGCTTGCGACTGAAAGTAGGCGGCTGGCGAGTCCTAGTGATCGCGGTGAAGCGGCTTCTTGATCGGGTTGTGGCGATGGCGGCAAGCAGCCTAAATATCGCCCAACCCCAAAAAGTGAGGCGAGGGCTCGTTCAAGCCCGGCCAAAGAAGCGAAGAAGATACCCTTGGACCCGAGCACCCGGAGAGTGCTGCTGTCATAGGTGCAAACCTTGACGATAAATAGGAAAAGCGAGCTCATCGATTTCCTCCGTGAGAATCGGGACATTTTCGCATGGTCCCTAAAGACATGCCAGGTGTACCGACGGAATTCGCCGAGCACAAGTTACATGTCCGATCTGATGTGAAGCCCGTCAGGCAGCCCTTGCGCCGCCTGTCAGAAGAGAAGAGAAGAGTTGTTGGAGAAGAGATAGCCCGGCTCCTAGCAGCTGGTTTCATCATGGAAGTGTTCTTTCCAGAATGGTTAGCAAACCCGGTCTTGGTACAGAAGAAGAACAAGCAGTGGCGGATGTGTATTGACTACACAAGCCTCAACAAAGCTTTCCCCAAGGACCCGTTCGCTCTGCCGAGAATTGATCAGGTGATAGACTCCACAGCCGGATGCGAGGTGTTGAGCTTCTTAGATGCGTATTCAGGATATCACCAGATCAAGCTGAACCCGGCCGACAGACTGAAGACCGCCTTCATCACGCCGTTTGGAGCCTTCTGCTACCTGACCATGACGTTCGGCTTGAGGAATGCCGGTGCCACCTTTCATCGTTGCATGCAGAAGTGCCTCCTAAAGCAGCTCGGCAGGAACGCCCACGTCTACGTGGATGATGTGGTGGTGAAGACGCAAAAGCGAGGAACACTGCTGGAAGACCTCAAGGAGACCTTCGAGAACCTGCGCCGATTCCAGATCAAGCTCAACCACGAAGTGCGTCTTGAATACCAGCCGGCCAGCTCCTTGGTTTCCTGGTCTCCGAACGCGGCATAGAGTGCAACCTTGTGAAGATCAAGGCCATCGAGAGGATGGAAGTACCTCGCCGACTGCTAGATGTGCGAAGTTCACCGGCTTCTTGGCGTCCATCAGTCGATTCATCAGTCGGTTGGGCGAGAAAGCTCTCCCGTTGTATCAGCTCATGAAGAAGACCACCTTCTTCGAATGGAACCACAAGGCGGATGAAGACTTTCTCCAGTTGAAGAAAATGATGACTACTCCCCCCGTGCTGGCGGCCCCGACTCCTAAGGAGCCCATGCTCTTGTACATTGCCGCCACCAGCAGGGTAGTCAGCACAATCATTGTAGTTGAGAGCAAGGAGGAAGGCAAGGCACTACCTGTCCAGAGACCAGTATATTACCTGAGCGAAGTACTGTCGACCTCCAAGCAAAACTACCCCCACTACCAGAAGATGTGCTACGGCGTGCACTTTGCCGCCAAGAAGTTGAAGCCTTACTTTCAAGAGCATCCAGTCACTGTGGTTTGCACAGCCCCACTAGCCGTGATCATCGGAAGCGAGATGCTTCGGCGAGTGGCCAAATGGGCCATAGAGCTGGCCCCTACACCATCTATTACCAGCCCCGCACCGCCATCAAGTCGCAAGCATGGCCGACTTCCTCGTCGTGGGCGAGACCCGATACTACCATGCCGCCGCCCGACTCCAACCATTGGCGGATGCATTTGGTGGCTCCAAGATGCGCACCGGCTTGGGAGCGGCGTTGTCCTCACTTCCCCAAAGGCGACAAGCTCAAATGCAGCTGCGCAGATCCATTTCGCCGCCTCCAACAACATCGCCGAATATGAGGCGCTCATTCACGGGCTCCGGCTTGCCAAAGAACTTGGCATTCGCCGGATCCTGTGTTATGGCGACTCTGACTTGGTAGTCCAACAGTCATCCGGCGACTGGGACGCCAAAGATGCAAACATGGCAAGCTACCGTTTCCTGGTACAGCAATTGAGTGGATATTTTGAGGGGTGCGAGTTCCTCCACGTGCCAAGAAACGACAACGACCAAGCAGATACCCTGGCAAGAATCGGCTCCACCCGTCAGGCAATACCATCCGGCGTCGCCCTTCAGCGCCTCCTCAAGCCATCTGTCAAGCCTTCACCAGAATCAGACTCCATTTTTGTGCCGGCTCCCCCTGAAGAAGTCGGATCCGACTCCAAAGCCTCAGCAGATGGCACGAGAATTCTTGCAGACGGCCCCAAGAATGCCGCAGTCGAAGCCGGCCCGGGGACTTCAGAACCTTGCCCGGGGACTGCGGCGACCATCGCGAAGACTCCAGAACTCGGCCCGGGGACTGCACGAGTCGGCCCGGGGACTTCATCAACCCAACAAGTGGCTGCGGACTCCAGCCCGCCGCCTCCCAGCCCAGCCGCCCTCGTCCAAGTGGCAGTACTGGAAGTTGAAGAAATAGCAGCACCCTCACGGGCCCAGCCCATCCTGAAGTTCCTAGTAAGCGGAGAGCTACCAATCGATGAAATCCTGGCTCGACAAGTACAGCGCCGAGCGGCAGCCTACACTATAGTCAACAGAGAGCTGGTCAGGCGCAGCGTCACTGGTGTCTACCAGCGTTGCGTCGAGCCAGAGCAAGGCCAAGCGATTCTCGAAGACATTCATCAAGGCGAGTGCGGCCACCATGCGGCCTCAAGAGCACTCGTCGCCAAAGCCTTCCGACACGGTTTCTTCTGGCCAACTGCCCTAGAAGAGGCCAAGGAATTAGTTCAAAAATGCAAGGGGTGCCAGATGTTCCGCTCCAAGCCGTTTCAGCCGGCTTCCGCACTCAAGACTATCCCCATCGCCTGGCCCTTTGCTGTTTGGGGCCTGGACATGGTGGGACCATTCAAAGCAGCACGAGGCGGCCTAACTCACTTACTTGTTGCGGTGGACAAGTTCACCAAGTGGATAGAAGTAAAGCCCATCAAGAAGTTGAATGATCCAACTGCAGTGACTTTCATCGCCGACATCACGACTCGGTACAGCGTACCACACAGCATCATCACCGACAATGGCACAAATTTTTCCTAAGGCGCCCTGGCTCGTTTCTGCGCGACGCAAGGCATCCGACTGGACTTAGCGTCCGTTGCCCATCCGCAGTCAAACGGCCAGGTGGAGAGAGCAAATTGCCTCATCACATCGGCATCAAGCCTCATTGGTCGAACCAACTGGAAGCGTTTGGCGGCTGTTGGCTTGAGGAGTTGCCAATGTCCTCTGGAGTTTGCGCACGACTCCAAAAGAGTCAACCGGATTCACACCCTTCTTCCTCGTCTACATTGCCGAAGCCGTCATCCCAATGGATATAGAGTTCGACTCCCCGTGAATCACCATGTACACCGAGGAGGAAGCGGAAGAAGCACGACAAGACGACGTCGATCTGCTGGAAGAGGGCCGGCTGTTGGCACTCAGCCGGTCCAGCATCTACCAGCAGAGCCTGCGCCGCTACTACAACAGGAAGGTCAAGCCGAGATCTTTCCAAGAGGGCGACCTTGTGCTCCGGCTGATCTAGCGAACAGCCGGCCAGCATAAGCTGTCGGCACCTTGGGAAGGCCCCTGCATTATCAGCAAAGTGTTGGGCAACGACTCCTACTACTGATCGGCCTTCGAAGCCCGAAACGCATAAGAGGGACAACTCCGGCAAAGGCGGAGTGACCATGGAACATAAATCTTCTCACGAAGATTTTCAGGTTGATCTGAGTATGTACCACGCTACCTTTTGTGTTAAAGTACCAAGACTTTGGGCCCCGAGGGCGAGCTCGGGGACTGCCCTTTTTTGTTATCTGTATGATAAGAATTATGCCTTCGAGTATGTTACTCTTTGTTATGCCTCTTGGCACCGGGTTCGACTAGTCGGCCCGGGGACTGGCCGCCTTGCGCTATGAATGCTTCCTGCACTCGGACAAGTTGTGCCCGGTGCCTAAGCCGTCTCCTGTCAGAAGCTGCAGCTCATGAAGCGGCTATTTAAATGGGCGGGAGTAAGGAAAAATAGGCGCCCACATGAAAAATGGCTAAGGACCCAAAGCATGAACATAGCTTAAGCGGCTTCCAGCCCTTTTGCAAAAACCGACTCTTGAGTAGTCGTTTGCCGCTTCTATCCAACTTGTTTAAAAGACTCTAAAATGGCCAGTACTTGCCTTCCCAAGAGTAGCCAAGCACTTGATCCAAGCGGCGATCCATGAGCGGTTGTCCGATGGGCAAAGCGATGACTAAGGGAAGGCGGCAAAGGAAAGAGCCATAAGAGCAATAAGCAAGGAAAGATAGAGTTAGGATAATATTTACACAGCATAGGCCCTTGGCGAATCTTGAAAGGAAGTTCAAAATACACCCATGGGTGGAATTGTCTTAATTAACAAGTTTTTTCAAAAGACTACCAAAGAGATAAAATAAAGAGCGAGACAGCAGCCTAGGAAGCGGCAGCCGGGTTTGGAGGGCCGGAGGAGGCGGCGTCGAGCGCCGAGGCGGCGGCTGGGCAGACTTCGGCTTGATCATCTCCGGCGGCAGCCGCAGACGGGCCTTGGTCGTTCTTTGAGGCGCGGTCGAGCTGAGGCTGGTCGCCCGCTCCGTCTTCTGGCGCCTCCATCTCATCTCCGTCCTCCGCCTCGCCTTCCTCCTTGGCGCTGGAGCCGATCACCTCCGCCGAGTCCTCGTCGTAATCCGGGTTCATCCCGAACCACTCCGGCGGCGCCTCCCTGCCGTCCTCAGCCCGCTCAGGGACGACGACGCTGGTGTCCGTGTAGTTGGCGATCGCCGCGCCGCCGACGAGGGCGTCTTCGCAGCCAGCAGCTCCGCTGGGCCTCGACCGAACAGCGGCCAGCCAGTCCAGGTCCAGCCACGGATACCACGCTTGCAATTCCAAGGCCGCGCGCTCCGGCCCGGCCACGGAACCCTTCAAGCCTCAAGGCGGCCAGCCGCGACCTCCGGCCGATCGGCAGTCCGGTAGAAGTCTGTGAGCCGGCATGTCGCCATAGGGAAGCAATCGCTGGCGCCGACACGTTGAAGCGGCGCGGCATCCGATGGGCGGCGCGAGCGAGCCTCAATGCTCGAAGCTGCTCGTCAAGGGTCGAGGCGTTAGCAGCGATCTCAGCACCACTCGCCATCCGGCGCTCGCGATCAGCCTCAATGGCGATTGGCGCTGCGTATGGCGGGAAGAAGTCTGCCAAGGCGAAAGAAGCAAGTCAAAAAACCGAGTCGGCTGACCAATAGTTAGCGGCTCAAAGAAGGAAAGTAAAAAACTCACCGTCGATGATGTCCACGATTTCATGGAAGCCGGAGGTCAGATGTGCCTCCTTGTCAGTCCAGGAGGAGCGCTCGCTTTCGAACTCGGCCAGGAGAGCGGCCTCTCTCTGCTCCGCCTCGTCCTGCGCTTTCTTAAGCAGCTCCCTTTGCTCCGCCACTGCGTAGCGGCAGGTCGCTTCTGCGGCGAGCTTGCTGCACTCCTCCCCTTGATCGCAAAGGCGGTGTCGGCTGCGCTCAGCTCCCGTCGGAGAGTGGCGTTGGCCTCTGAAGAATAAAAAGAAAAGGGACTTTAAGTCGTCAACTAAGAAGGTCGCCAGGAAGATCCGGCCCGACTGCTCGTGATCGGCCAATTCGAAGGAACTACAGGCCGGAGCGCCTTGTGCGCCCATGAAGAAGAAAGAAGACTCACCCCGGCTCCTCGACAAGTCGGCGGTCCGCTTGCCCAGCTCCTCAACATTGTGTTTGAAGGCAGTGGCGCGGAGGTTGTGATACTCCTGCGATAAGCATTTCAGACAGGCAAAAATTTGGAAATCGACAGATAGAGTTCGAGCCGCTTTGCTCGTGATCGGCCAGCTGAGGACTACACCCAGTGGAGTGCGCTGGCGCCTCACGAGAAGAACAAGGAAAATTCAAAGAAGAAACATACCCGAACGGCGGTTCGCGACGCCAAGTGCGCCTTGGTGCAGTTCTGGATGGCGTCACCTTCAGCTTGCAGCTTTGCCTGAACGTCCAGAAGCGCCTGGTTCAGCGGGCCTGTGCCGCCTCCTTGCACCCACCCAACGGGCGCGGCGCTTGTCGCCTCGGCGTCTGGAATGGCCGAGCTGGCGGCGCCAGTCTCCAAGGGGCGTGGCGCCGAAGTCGCCTTCTCAAGACGGCGGCGTGCTGGCGAGGCGACTTGAAGGAGCAGCTTCGCCACAGCTTCGTCTTCAGTCGGCGGCGCCGGCGGGTCCGCCTGCTGTTTACCCAGCGCTCTCGAGGCGGCGCCGGGCGCGGCGGCAGCGCGGCCGTTCCTGACATGGAGGTCTCGCCGCCTCCCCTCTCCATGATGGGGAACTCGCTGCGGCTCCCTCCGTCTGCCCGTGAACTCCGGCGGTGGCGGGCAAAGCTCAATGGGGTGACGAACAGCGCTGATTGGAGGCGCGCGGCCTCCTCGGTTCGCTGCTTAGCCGCGATGGCGGCTTCGGCCTCCTCCAGCTTCCTCTGGGCGGAAGACGCCGCCTTCTCGGCCTCAGCCTTCTCCAGGCGGGCGGCCTCCTCCTCGTCGCGCTTCTCCTGCGTGTTCCGCTCCGTCACCTCCTGGAGGTCGGCGGCGGGGTCAATCCGCCGAGTATTGGCGGACGTCTCTACCGACCCCATGGCCGGAGGCGGCGACCCTCTCTAAAGTAAGGGAGCCACGATGCGAAGACATGTAAAGATTTGGACAAGATGAATCAGAAGAAAACAAGACAAAGTAGAAGCACTTACGCGGAGACCAGCGGCTTCTTCACTTCCTTCTTGAGCGGTTAGCCTTTTGCGCCGCCTCTTCTCGGCCCAGGTCGCGGCGGTCGTCCCCTGAACTTCTTCGCCCGGCCGCCTGGCAAGCTCGGCCCGGCCCGGCGCTTCTTCGCGCCGCCTCGACCACCCAAGCCGGTGGAGGAACTCGCGCCCGGATGGCCGACCTTCAGTTGACGGCGGGGGATGAATTCCCTCTCGCCATCATCTTCAGGCCAGTTGGCGAAGGTAGCCGAGGGCCTGAAGTCGTCAGCCCCTACTCCTCCCCCTCCTTCGGCGTCGGCCTCCATCGCCGCCGGCCCCAAGTCAGGGTCATCGACGTCGCTCTCTGCCCGGTCGGGGATGAATTGACGGGCCGGCCCCATGGTGCCAGCGGAGGGTTGCATGAGGGGGTTCTGACTCGGAAAAAACCAAAAAAGATAAGAAGTTGGATTCGGCTGAAAAAGAAAATAGAAGAGGAAAAAGGATGACTTACCACAGGCGGGGGGTTGGCGCGCGAGTATGGCTCCTTGCCGAACTGCCAGTCCGCCGTAAGGTTGCAGTTCGCCAGGAAGTTCACCGTGTCCGCCACCTCCACGTGGGGCATGTCCTTGGAGCACACCGCCCGGGGTCGGTGGCGCTCATCGGCGGATCGATGAGGTCGGCCTTGGAGCGGAAGGACTCGGCGCGCCACGAAGGCGGCCAGCAAGTCGGCCCCAGTCAGGCCCTCCGACTGCGTCAGCATTCGGAGTCGCGCGACAGCGGCGGCGCCTGCGAGAGTCAGCGTCCTGGCCCGATGGGACCAGCTGGGGAGCGGCCCCGACAACACGCCGGCTTTGTAAAGCGGCAAATTGATCCAGTCGCCTTCCGGAGCGACGTTCTTCACGTAGAAGTAGGAGCGCTGCCACATCTTCACCGACTTGATCAACGGGATGGCGGGGAAAGGGTTGTCGCCCACCGGCCTCCGCATCGCGATGAAGGTGCCGCACGAAGCCGGCACGCCGGCGACATGCGTGCCGAGCTTGGCCTGGAAAAATTCCCCCCACAGCTCGATGGTGGGGAGAACACCGAGGAAGCCCTCGCACAAGGCGGCGAAGGCAGCCAGCAGCACCACCGTATTCGGAGTGAGGTGGTGAGGCTGGAGCCCGTGAAACTCCAAGAAGGCGCGGAAGAAGCCGCTCGCCGGCAGCCCTAGACCGCGCATGAGGTGCGAGCAGAATATGACCCGCTCGCCCTCCTCCGGCGCTGGCCTTATTTTGCCCGCCGGCGCGGCGCGGGTCTGCACTAGGTTCTTGTCGGGGATGCGGCGCGTCTGGCGGAGGAACTCGATGTGGTCGTCGTCCACCTCGGAGCCGTCTCACACGCCGGAGCGCGGGGCGGGAGGCGCAGCGGCGGATGAGGAGCTCATCTCCGCGGCGTGGCATGGTTCGGTGCGACGGCGGCAAGAAGAAGAAGAAGCGAGAGGAAGAGGAAGCGGGGGAAGCAGGAAGATGGGTGCGCGTGCTTCGCCTCCCCCCTCCTCCCCACCTACTTATAGGCCCACGGGCTGAGAAGCCGATGGGGCGGGCGTGGGATTAACTGCGCCCAGAACCCCACGCCCCCACGATTTAACCCACGGTTCTTGCGCTTGATAACGATGTGGGAACACCGCCAGCAGCCACAACGGATCCGCCCGTGCACCGAGGCGCGGTAGTAGCGGGCCCTGCCTGACAGGCCTGTCTCGTCACGCGCGTGGGTGGGCAGACTGACCCTACCACGTGGCGTCGCGCGACGGGCCCGCGACGGGCAGCTCCCTGGAAGCTTATCAGGCACGCTGCCTGGATCCCGCCACGACCTTCAACCCTTGGAGGAGCAAGACGGCCTCCGGCGAGTCCGACTCCAGCTAGTCGGCCTAGAGAAAGACGGCGAGCCAAGCCCAGGTTCTCCCATCAGAGGGGATGAAACTGTTGAGGCTCCTCGACATGTTGACCTCGGCGCCTCACCAGCTTCGGGGACTACTGTCGGAGTAATGGGCCACGGGTTGGCAAACCCGAGCCCCTGGACCGTTCAAAACATCAGGCGGACTCGCCCCTCAGGACCCAAGGCGAAGAGCCGCCCGAGAGTCGGCGGCAGAGCCGATCGCCCTCCCAGCCGAGTCGAGGCGGCCTCGAGATGAGCCGACTCCCAACTGGCGGCATCCGGAGAAGCCGGCTATGGGGAGTCGGCCCGCGACTCCAACCACCTCCTTCCTATGCAACTACGGACGGGATGGGATGTGGCCGCCGCGCGGCCCATCCCTGACCCGTTCACGAAGGGCAGGCATGGCCACAGTGCGCCGTACTGACGAAGATCTCCGTCCGGCGCGACACTGTTGCCACGCCGGCCCTGACATCAGCCCGTGGGCAGATCCCTGTACCCACGACGGCCTATCTGTACGACCCAGAGACGGCGGAACCCGCCTATCGGTGGGAGTGCAGAAGACGGCGGCAGTGCTATCTGGACCCAGCGAGAGTCGGCCCCGAGAGTCGGCAGCCCCTCCCATAGGCTCCGCACGCCATTAACTGAGACAAGGCGAGGAATGGCAACAGTGATCGCCCGTCAGGCGGCGGCACTGTTGCCATGACCCCATGACCAAGCCCGCGTCATTAGAAGCGCGGCTATAGTAATCCGCAGCCGACAAGACCCGCCCGCGGCGGACAAGGCTTGTCGGTCCCATGCTGGACCGTCGGCGGGCCCCAGCAGTCGGCGGAGGAGACGGCGACCAGAGAGACAGACGGCTGGGACCCGCGCCCAGCCGGATTACCATTGTACCCCTGGGGGGGTAGGCCTATATAAACCCCTCGGGGCACCCATGCAAGAGGTTGGACCCTAATAGTTTTAGACACACACAGAAGGGAGAGAAGAGCTAGTCGTGCCCTTCTCCTTCCTCACCTCGAACAACTCAAGGAGCAACCTTGTACCCACTTTGCCATAGTGATCATGCGAAGACCCCGCAGAGCAGCAGTAGGGGTGTTATCTCCACGGAGAGCCCTGAAGCTGGGTAAGATCCGCCGGCGTGCATGCCTTCGCCTCATCCCGTTTCCAGGCACCGGCAATGTTCTACTCGCCCCCACCATGATAAGCCATCCTTTGTCATATGTCGCACCCAACCCCCGACAGGTTGGCACACGTTCTTGATTCTCTGGTAGTAGCTTTGGGGCACTCTTTGAGTACTTTTATGTTGGTTGGATAAATCTGAGATTGTGTGATGCATATCGTATAATCATGCCCATGGATACTTGAGGTGACAATGGAGTATCTAGGTGACATTAGGGTTTTGGTTGATTTGTATCTTAAGGTGTTATTCTAGTGCGAACTCATTTTATAGATTGATCCGAAAGAATAAATTTGCGGTGGTTTCGTACCCTACCATAATCTCTACATTTGTTCTCCGCTATTAGTGACTTCAGAGTGACTCTTTGTTGCATGTTGAGGGCTTGTCATATGATCTATCTATGTTATTATTGTTGAGAGAACTTGCACTAGTGAAAGTATGAACCCTAAGCCTTGTTTCCTATCATTGCAATACCGTTTACGCTCACTTTTACCACTTGTTACCTTGCTGTTTTTATATTTTCAGATTACAAATACCTATTTCTACCATCCATATTGCACTTGTATCACCATCTCTTCATGAACTAGTGCACCTATACAATTTACCATTGTATTGGGTGTGTTGGGGACACAAGAGACTCTTTGTTATTTGGTTGCAGGGTTGCTTGAGAGAGACCATCTTCATCCTACGCCTCCCACGGATTGATAAACCTTAGGTCATCCACTTGAGGGAAATTGGCTACTGTCCTACAAACCTGTGCACTTGCAGACCCAACAACGTCTACAAGAAGAAGGTTGCGTAGTAGACATCAAGCTATTTTCTGGCGCTGTTGCCGGGGAGGCTAGGTAAGTGAAGGTATATATTTAGATCTTGCAATCGAATCTTTTTGTTTCTTGTTTTAGCACTAGTTAGTCTATAAAAGAAAACTACAAAAAAATGGAATTGAGTTTGTCTCATACGCTTCATCTTTTTAATATCTTTCGTGAGAATGATGGAAAGGAAAATTGTGCTCAAGTGCTAGAAGGAAGAATTACATAGAATGCTTGGCATGAAATATGTGAATGATGAGCATGATTGCAATGTTGTTAGTATGAATTCCTTGAATATCCATGATGCTAATGATATGCAAAGCCACAAGCTTGGGGAAGCTATGTTTGATGAAGATGATATTTTTTGTCCCCCAAGTTTTGATGAGCAAAGTTATTATGATGAAAGCATGCCTCCTATCTATGATGAGTATTGTGATGACATGTATGCTTTAAAGAATAATGATAACCATGAAACTTGTCATCTTGATCTTACTTTTCAATAACATGATAGTTATTTTGTTGAGTTTGCTCCCACTATTATTCATGAGAACAATTTTGCTTATGTGGAGAGTAGTAAATTTTCTATGCAAGTAAATCATGAAAAGAATTCTTTAGGTGCTTGTTCTATTGTTGAATTCATTCATTATTCTACTGAAAATTATTATGAGAGAGGATCATATGCTTCTACGTATTGCAATAATGTCAAGTTTCCTCTCTATGTGTTGAAAATCTTGAAGCTATGCTTGTTTTGCCTTCCTATGCTAGTTGATTATTGTTCCCATAAGTTGTTTGACCACAAAATCCCTATGCATAGGAAGTGGGTTAGAATTAAATGTTCTAGTCATATTCTTCATGATGCTCTTTTTATGTTTCAATTCTTATCTTTTATGTGAGCATCATTGAAATCATCATGCCTAGCTAGGGGCGTTAAACGATAGCGCTTGTTGGGAGGCAACCCAATTTTATTTTAGTTTCTTCCTTTTTGGTTCTGTTTAGGAATAATAATCCATCTATCCTCTGTTTAGATGTGGTTTCATGTTTTAATTAGTGTTTGTGCCAAGTAGAACCTTTGGGAAGACTTGGGTGAAGTCTTTATGATCATGCTGTAAAAAACAGAAACTTTAGCGCTCACGAGATTAGCTATAACTTTTTACTGGAGAGTGCTATTTAGTTGATTATTTTTGCAGATGATTACTAGACAAATTTCTCGGGTGCACCAATTTAGTTTAGAATTCTTTGAGTTCCATAAGTTAGCGTTAGTTACAGATTTCTACAGATTGTTCTGTTTTTGACAGATTCTGTTTTTCGTGTGTTGTTTGCTTATTTTGATGACTCTATGTCTAGTAAAATAGTTTATAAACCATAGAGAAGTTGGAATACAGTAGGTTTAACACCAATATAAATAAAGAATGAGTTCATTACAGTACCTTGAAGTGGTGTTTTGTTTTCTTTCGCTAACGGAGCTCACGAGTTTTCTGTTAAGTTTTGTGTGGTTGAAGTTTTCAAGTTTTGGGTAAAGATTCGATGGACTATGGAATAAGGAGTGGCAAGAGCCTAAGCTTGGGGATGCCCAAGGCACCCCAAGGTAATATTCAAGGATAACCAAGCGTCTAAGCTTGGGGATGCCCCGGATGGCATCCCCTCTTTCGTCTTCGTTCATCGGTAACTTTACTTGGAGCTATATTTTTATTCAGCACATGATATGCGTTTTGCTTGGAGCATCATTTCCTTTTGTTAGTTTTTGCTTTCTGTTATTTAGGTTAGTGTTTTGCATCTTTAGTTTCAATAAAAAGTCAAGGATAGCCTTTGCCATGCTTATTTTGCTAGTATACATGTTGCTGTTTGAAAACAGAAAGTTTACCGCTGTTGCAAAAATTCTCTAGAAAAGTCAGAGAGTGGTATAATGTTGAATATTTTTGCATATTGAGCTCTGATAAATTTATTACAGTGGGAATTTTAGTTCATAATTTTTGGAGTTAGGGAAGTATGATGAATCTTGCATTCTTTACAGACTGTACTGTTTTGGCAGATTGCTGTTATGTTTGCATTGTTTGCATATGTTTGCTTGTTTAATGATTCTATTTGATGATAGGAGTATTAAATATGCAGAGGCATTTAGTATGAAATGTTGAATAATAATTTTAGTGGTTTGTTACAGTAGGAAATGATAAGGTTTTGCATATGTTTATACTAACCTATCTCACGAGTTCTTGTTGAGTTTGTTGTGAATGAAGCTTTTGATAAAAAGAGAAACCATGATATGAGAGGAATTAAGAAGACACAAAAGTTCATGCTTGGGGATGCCCAAGGCACCCCAAGATAATATTTCAATAAGTCTCAAGCATCTAAGCTTGGGGATGCCCCGGTAGGCGTCCCACCTTTCTTCTTCAACAACTATCGGTTAGTATCGGTTGAGCCTAAGTTTTTGCTTCTTCACATGAATTGTTCTATCCTTGCATTGTAGTTTTATTTAGTTTTGCTTGCTGTTTGGATACAATACCAAGATCTGAAATTATTAAATGGGAGAGTCTTCACATAGTTGTATAATTATTCGACTACTCATTGATCTTCACTTATATCTTTCTGAGTAGTTTGTCATTTGCTCTAGTACTTCACTTATATCTTTTAGAGCATGGTGGTAGTTTTATTTTGAAGAAATAGATGAACTCTCATACTTCACTTATATTATTTTTAGAGTTGTTAATAGCATGGTAATTTGCTTAATATTAATATACTTGGTATTCAAGATATGTGAAACTTTTTTATGAGTGTGTTGAATACTAAGAGAAGTTTGATACTTGATAATTGTTTTGAGATATGGAGGTAGTGATATTAAAGTCATGCTAGTGGGTGATTATGAATTTAAATAATGCTTGTGTGAAGTTAGCAAGTCCCTTATCATGCACGTATGGTTAAAGTCGTGTAAAAAAATTGAAACATGAAGTGTACCTGGCTTGTGCATCCTTATGAGTGGCAGTCGGGGACGAGCGATGGTCTTTTCCTACAAATCTATCCCCCTAGGAGCATGCACGTTACTTGATTTTTGATGACTTCTAAAATTTTGCAATAAGTATATGAGTTCTTTTGACTAATGTTGAGTCCATGGATTATACGCACTTTTATCTTTCCGCCATTGCTAGCCTCTTCGGTGCCGTGCATTGCGCTTTCTCACCCTGAGAGTTGGTGCAAACTTCGCCGGTGCATCCAAACCCCGTGATACAATATGCTCTATCACACATAAACCTCCTTATATCTTCCTCAAAACAGCCACCATACCTACCTATTATGGCATTTCCATAGCCATTCCGAGGTATATTGCCATGCAACTTTCCACCGTTCTGTTCATCATCATCATGACATACTTTACTTTTGTCATATTGCCATTGCATGATCATGTAGTTGACATCGTATTTGTGGCAAAGCCACCATGCATAATTTTCATACATGTCACTCTTGATTCATTGCACCATCCCAGTACACCGCCGGAGGCATTCATATAGAGTCATATCTTGTTCTAGTTTCGAGTTGTAATCCTTATGTTGTAATCAATAGAAGTGTGATGATCATCATTATTAGAGCATTGCCCAAAAAAAAGAGAAAGGCCAATAAAAGGAAAGGCCCAAAAAAATAAAAAATAAAAAATAAAGGGGCAATGCTACTATCCTTTTTTTCCACACTTGTGCTTCAAAGTAGCACCATGTTCTTCATGTAGTGAGTCTCATATATTGTGCTTCAAAGTAGCACCTTGTTCCTCATGTAGTGAGTCTCATATATTGTGCTTCAAAGTAGCACCATGTTTTTCATATAGTGAGTCTCATAAGTTGTCTTGTTCATACTAGTTGGAATTTTTCATTATAGAACTTGGCTTGTATATTCCTACGATGGGCTTCCTCAAAATGCCCTAGGTCTTCATGAGCAAGCAAGTTGGATGCACCCCCACTAGTTTTCTTTTGTTGAGCATTCATAGCTCTAGTGCATCCGTTGCATGGCAATCCCTACTCCTCATGTTGACATCAATTGATGGGCATCTCCATAGCCCATTGATTATCCTCGTCAATGTGAAACTTTCTCCTTTTTTGTCTTCTCGACACAATCCCCATCATCATATTCTATTCCACCCATAGTGCTATATCCATGGCTCACGCTCATGTATTGTGTGAAGGTTGAAAAAGTTTGAGATTATTTAAGTATGAAACAATTGCTTGGCTTGTCATCGGGGGTATAGAAGTTGGGAACATCTTTGTGTAACGAAAATGAAGCATAGCCTAACTATATGATTTTGTAGGGATAAACTTTCTTTGGCCATGTTATTTTGAGATGACCTAATTATTTTGATTAGTATGCTTGAAGTATTATTGTTTTTATGTCAATATGAACTTTTTTTCTTGAATCTTTCGGATCTGAATATTCATATCACAATTAAGAAGATTTAAATTGAAATTATGCCAAAGTATCACTCCGCATCAAAAATTCTCTTTTTATAATTTACCTACTCGAGGACGAGCAAGAATTAAGCTTGGGGATGCCTGATACGTCTCCAACGTATCTATAATTTTTGATTGCTCCATGTTACTTTATCTATTGTTTTGGACTATAATGGGCTTTATTATCCACTTTTATATTATTTTTGGGACTAACCTATTAACCGGAGGGCCAGCCCAGATTTGTTGTTTTATGCCTATTTCAGTGTTTCGAGGAAAAGGAATATCAGACGGAGTCAAAACGGAACGAAATCAACTGGAGAAGTTATTTTTGGAAGGAAACCCACCCGATGGACTTGGACTCCACGTCAGAAGTTATGGGACGTGCTCACGAGGGTGGGGGCGCGCCCACCCCCCTGGGCGCGCCCCCCTGCCTCGTGGGGCCCCCATAGCTCCACCGACGTACTCCTTTCACCCATATATACCTACGTACCCTAAAACTTCCAAAACAGAACCTAGATTGGGAGTTCCGCCACCGCAAGCCTCCAGAACCACCAAAAACCAATTGGGACCCCTTTCCGGTACCTTGCCGGAGGGGGATCCATCTCCAGTGTCCATCTTCATCATCCTGGCGCTATCCATGACGAGGAGGGAGTAGTTCACCCTCGGGGCTGAGGGTATGTACCAGTAGCTATGTGTTTGATCTCTCTCTCTCGTGTTCTCTCTCGTGTTCCATCTATGGCACGATCTTGATGTATCCCGAGCTTTGCTATTGTAGTTGGATCTTATGATGTTTCTCCCCCTCTACTCTCTTGTGATGAATTGAGCTTCCCCTTTGGAGTTATCTTATTGGATTGAGTCTTTTATGAGAACACTTGATGTATGTCTTGCCGTGTTTATCTGTGGTGACAATGGGATAGCATGTGCCACTTGATGTATGTTTTGGTGACCAACTTGCGGGTTCCGCCCATGAACCTAGGCATAGGGGTTGGCACACATTCTTGATTCTCCGTTAGTAGCTTTGGGGCACTCTTTGAGTACTTTTATGTTGGTTGGATAAATCTGAGATTGTGTGATGCATATCGTATAATCATGCCCACGGATACTTGAGGTGACAATGGAGTATCTAGGTGACATTAGGGTTTTGGTTGATTTGTATCTCAAGGTGTTATTCTAGTACGAACTCTTTTATAGATTGATCCGAAAGAATAACTTTGAGGTGGTTTCGTACCCAACCATAATCTCTACGTTTGTTCTCCGCTATTAGTGGCTTCGGAGTGACTCTTTGTTGCATGTTGAGGGCTTGTTATATGATCTATCTATGTTATTATTGTTGAGAGAACTTGCACTAGTGAAAGTATGAACCCTAGGCCTTGTTTCCTATCATTGCAATACCGTTTGCGCTCACTTTTACCACTTGTTACCTTGCTGTTTTTATATTTTCAGATTACAAGTACCTATTTCTACCATCCATATTGCACTTGTATCACCATCTCTTCGCCGAACTAGTGCACCTATACAATTTACCATTGTATTGGGTGTGTTGGGGACACAAGAGACTCTTTGTTATTTGGTTGCAGGGTTGCTTGAGAGAGACCATCTTCATCCTACGCCTCCCACAGATTGATAAACCTTAGGTCATCCACTTGAGGGAAATTTGCTACTGTCCTACAAACCTGTGCACTTGCAGGCCCAACAACGTCTACAAGAAGAAGGTTGCGTAGTAGACATCATCGAAGCGTACATAGCGTTGTCATAGTAGAGGCATGCACGTAGCGTGTACACGTACGTACAACGGCGAGGGTGCAAGAAAGAAAATACGGTCACGTACGTACATACGGGCAGGGTCTCGAACGCCTACTCGCGCAGATGTACATGGCTGGGTCGGAACGGAGAAACAATGTCGTCGTCGTGTTCATGGGGAGGCAACGGAATGCGTCGTGTTCATGGGGAGGCAACGGAATGCGTCGTGTTCATCGGGAGGCAACGGAACACGTGGGAGCCAACCGGCTCGGTCGGAACAGAATGCGTGGTCGTGTTCATCGGGAGGGCTTGGATGGAATAGGCGATGGAACGAGGCCTGGCGTACCGCACAACAGAGGAAACGGCCTTGTGTTCGACCGGCCACGTTCGAAACGGGATCCTGTTCATCGGGAGAAGTGCAGCGTCGCAAAAGCGGAGGAAACGAAACTCCTACGGTCGAAACGGGGGTCCTGTTGATCGGGAGGGGTGTGGCATACCGCAAAACGGAGGAAATGTACCTCCTACGGTCGAAACGGGGGTCCTGTTGATCGGGAGGGGTGTCGCTACCGCAAAACGGACGAAACGGACCTCCTACGGTCGAAACGGGGGTCATGTTCATCGGGAGGGGTGTGGCGTACCACAAAACGGGACTCCACGGGATACTGTTCATCTCCACCGTCGATCTCCTCTAGCCTCCACGGGCTACCGTCGACCTCCTCCAGCCTCCACGGGCTCCTGTTCATCCAGCCTCCACCGCGCGCTACTCCACCGGCTATTGTTCAACCACCCTCCACGGGCACCCCTCCACCGCTCTCTGTTCATCCAGCCCTCCACACCACGGGGTCTGTTCAACCACCCTCCACGGCCACCCCTCCACCGCTCTGTTCATCCAGCCCTCCACACCACGGGTTCCTGTTCATCCAGAGGCAACGCCACCGCTCATTGTTCATCCAAACCCCCAACGCCTCCTTTGTTCATCAATCGATCGGCTTGATTAGCAGCAGATAGCGAAGAATCGCTCGATCGGCTTGATTAACAGCCATCGATCGATCGCTCGGGTTCGATAACGCGTAGCCTGCGCAGTCAATCGCTCGGGTTGATTAGAGCCCAACACCTCGCTTCGGGTTGATTAAGCGAACGCCTCACACCTGCAGCGCACGTCGAGAAAGCGCGCATTGCTCGGCCCCCGACCTCCCACCGTAACCGGCAACTCCCCGAAATTTTCCCCCCCTTGCTTCTACCACGGTTTTTTACGTCATGGACGGCCCAAAGAATGTCATGCAGCTGCGTCTCCGGCCCGCCCAGGACGAAAAGCCCATTTTCTGTCATGATTTTTTGTCATAGAAGTAGGAGCCCACCACATCTATGATGATACCGGGTTTTGTCACAATTATCGTCATTGAAGTGTCATATGTATGACAGAAAAAAATTCGTTCGGCCCAAAATCTCACGGATGTGTCTTTTTTTGTAGTGCATATCATAGCGGTGCTTAGGCGAAGCCCTGCGTCGGTAGCAACATCATCACCATCATCACACCGTCGTGCTGACGGAACTCTCCTGTGAAGCTCTACTGGATCGAAGTTTGCGGGACGTCATCGAGCTGAACGTGTGCTGAACTCGGAGGTGACGTACGTTCGGGACTTGGATCGGTCGGATCGTGAAGACGTACGACTACATCAACCGCGTTGTGCTAACGCTTCCGCTTCGGTCTACGAGGGTACATGGACAAAACTCTCCCCGCTCGTTGCTATGCATCACCATGATCTTGCGTGTGCGTAGGGAACTTTTTGAAATTACTACGTTCCCCAACAGTGGCATCCGAGCCAGGTTTTATGCGTAGATGTTATATGCACGAGTTATCGGCAACTAGCAGGAGCCATATGGTTGTCGCTTTATTGTATGCAATGAAATCGCCTTGTAATTGCTTTACTTTATCACTAAGCGGTAGTGATAGTCGTAGAAGCAATAGTTGGCGAGATGACAACGATGCTACGATGGAGATCAAGGTGTCACGCTGGTGACGATGGTGATCATGACGGTGCTTCGAAGATGGAGATCACAAGCACAAGATGATGATGGCCATATCATATCACTTATATTGATTGCATGTGATGTTTATCCTTTATGCATCTTATTTTGCTTTGATTGACGGTAGCATTATAATATGATCTCTCACTAAATTTCAAGATAAAAGTGTTCTCCCTGAGTATGCACCGTTGCCAAAGTTCGTCGTGCCGAGACACCACGTGATGATCGGGTGTGATAAGCTCTACGTTCATCTACAATGGGTGCAAGCCAGTTTTGCACACGCAGAATACTTGGGTTAAACTTGACGAGGCTAGCATATGCAGATATGGCCTCGAACACTGAGACCGAAAGGTCGAGCGTAAATCATATAGTAGATATGATCAACATAGTGATGTTCACCATTGAAAACTACTCCATCTCACGTGATGATCGGACATAGTTTAGTTGATTTGGATCACGTGATCACTTAGATGATTAGAGGGATGTCTATCTAAGTGGGAGTTCTTAAGTAATATTATTAATTGAACTTAAATTTATCATGAACTTAGTACCTGATAGTATTTTGCTTGTCTATGTTGTTGTAGATAGATGGCCCGTGTTGTTGTTCCATTGAATTTTAATGCGTTCCTTGAGAAAGCAAAGTTGAAAGATGATGGTAGCAATTACACGGACTGGGTCCGTAGCTTGAGGATTATCCTCATTTGTCAGGACCGGATTTTCGGGATATTAATTTCCAGAAAATGGCCCTTGTGCTCACCAGCCCCAGGATTACTGTTAGCTGATGAGGCACCAACTTGATACAGAAATTCCAAGCAAAATACAAAATATGTAGTACAAGACCATTCTGGCCTGTGAGTACAGCAAATGGTTACTAGTGGGTCATGGCGGAAGCGGTTTGTGGATCGTCGGCGTCTATGGGACTCCATTTTCCCACAGGAACAGCTGACCAGGTTAACTCCTATCTTCGCGAGGCTGCTATCACCATGGCTTAGGTTCCGGAGCTGTCTTCGCAACGCTCCTCTCCACGTAAGAGATCTGGCCAAGACAATAGCCAGGGACAAGCCAGTGAGTACTTTGAATGTACTCGCAAACATTATGAACACGGGTATAATATAACAAATGACAAATATGCTCTGAAATATTCTCTGATCACCACGTCAGTCATCAAATAAAATCTCTGATGCATGCAAGCAGGTTATTTATATACATCAATATGCAATAACAGAGTAGTAATAAAATGCACCGATCGGGTGTCTGAAGCGACGCCTCGAAAGGTTAGCAAATAACGAGCATGCCTCAGTCGGGCGTCTGAGCGACACCACATAAAGGGCTTATAAAGTAAATATATAGCAAGCATGCCACAGTCGGGCGTCTCAGCGACACCACATAAAGGGCTTATAAAGTAAACATATAACAAGCATGCCACGATCAAGGCGTCTCGGCGACACCACATAAAGGGCTTATATGGTAAATAAATAATAAACATGCCACAGTCGGGCATCTGTGCGACACCACATAAAGGGCTTATATGGTAAATAAATAATAAACATGCCACAGTCGGGCGTCTGTGCGACACCACATAAAGGGCTTATAACAGAATAATCACAGTGAATATCCAGGAGGTAGAACCATCCCAGGGATACTCAGTGAATCAAATAATGAACATAGTTAGTTCACAATAGTAATAATCATAATCATCATATGTCACCGGTCATAGTCAACATTCTGACTTAGTAGTTTTTCCTCCGAAGACCGACACTAAGAGCGACACTTGACCCAACCCAGACTATAGTCCTTAACTGTGGACACGTCTATTCGAATAGATGTTTAATCTCTGCAGAGGGTGTACCCTTTACCCACGAGTAATGGATTCCTTTAGTCCATCGGGAATAATTCCGTCTACGGTCTTTCAATTGAAAACACACCTAACCTGCACACACCAGCTTAACTTACCGGTGTCTGGAATCACCCACGACACCTGTCAAGCAAAACTCTAAGTGGGGAGGATACAACCTCACGTAGCATGGGATCAAACTTATATCGCGCGCTCTAAGGGGTGGCCTCCCCTCTCGGTCCCAACCGGAAACACCCATGCCCCGGACGGTGGCACGCCCACCGGCTACAACTGGTATCTTCCACCATGGCCTCTCATGCGGTGTGTGCTAGAAAGGGGTTGACGACTTACTGAACCTTACCCTACTTATTGTAGGGACAAGTGGTAGTACGAAACAAGTATGGGGGTTACTGGAACAAGACTCGATCTATGGTCGACTCAGGAGGTTTAAGTATTCCCAGCATGATTATCATAACGAATATGTTTCATCCAACAGACAGAATCACCCGTCATCATACCCCCTCATGCCATACCGGACACACTCGTCTCGACGAGGAACTAGGGGCAAGCTCAGGTCTACCCAAGACAGAGACTTTCCCGGCTTCCTTCCGGCAGGCTACGAAAAGCATACGAGGATGATTGCTGTCACAAGCTTGACCATTTCCAACAGCAAGGAAATCTCCAATATGCATTCATGCAAATGATCATATCACCACATAAAATAACGAGTTCTACGTATTGAGGTGGTGTTATAATCATGCCAAACAATGCATGAAAAATATTATGCCAAGGTTCAGAATGCTTGCCTTCAAGTTGTGGGGAGGCAGGGTGCACTCCAAAACTTTTGAAAGTTTTCTTCTCTCTCCAAAAATCCTATTTAAAAATATTTTTGAATCAATACATAGTTTCAAAAACAGTACCAAAAAGTTGTCTGAAATTTTTTCAAATAAATCTTAAAATAAACTAGACAATATTTGAGAGAGGTAGGAAAAAGAATCAATTCATTTGGGGTTATATTTAAAAAGTTATAGCCAGTCAAAATCTGTTTTTAAAACAAAACAGAAAAAAGGAAAATCGTTTCGAAAACTGACCACGTCGAAGGCGTATTTCGAGTTTACGTCTCCACTTATCCAGCGTGGACCGCGCGCGGGTCACTGACAGTGGGTCCAGCGGGCCCACTGGTCAGGTTTGACTGGTCTTCTTTCTGTCCTCTTCCTCTGCCCGAGCGGAGGCGGGACTCCGGCGATCGCCACCGGCGGTTGGCGGCTCCTCGCGGGGCTCCGAGGGCGGGGATGGATCCGCCAGTCCCGGGCGGTCCTCCCGGTGGTCTCTAGGCAGGTGGGGACGGAGGGAGTCGCCGCGACGAAGCCAGCGGCGGCCGTGGCTCTGGTGAAGTTTGGGGTCCTGGCTGCGGTGGTTCCCGAATGGGTGAAGGTGTTAGGCGGCTCCGTAGGGTCATGGGAGTCGGCGGTGGCGTCAGACGGGCGGGGGGCCTGGTTGCGATGAACGGGCTGGGGCGTGGCGGCGGCGAATCGGCCGGAGTCGGGAAGACGGCTTCCCGACGATTGCTGGCTGTGGGGGTGCTATGGGGGTGGCCTGAGGTCGCCTGAGTGGCTGGACGAGTCCGGGGTCTCCTTTTATAGCTCATCGAGGTCGGTCCCGTGGCGGCCGGAGATAAGCTCGGCGAATCGCCTCGCTGTAGCTTGCAGGGCATCGTGGCGGCGACGGGCGCTTGCGGACAAGCTCGTCGATGAGCTCGGGCTGTTCCACGAGCGAGATGGCGCGTTGGCGTGGCTCGGGCAGCGCCGACCAGGGCAGAGGCTGTCGGGCGGCGGTGGCGGCTATGGAGGCGGTCTTGTAGGGCGCCAGGGGGGGCGAGGTGGCCTGCAGTGAGGGAGGGGTCGGGCGCGGCGGCTGGGAGAGGGTAGAGGCCACGACGGGCGTGGGCGAGCGGTAGTGGGACGCGGCGACTCGTGCGCATGCACGTGCAAAACGCGCGCTCTGGCCGCGCCCAGAGTGTGCACGCCAGGCGTTCGGCAAAATGCCAGCGTGGGTTAGAGAGCGCGGGTGAGGCTGGCAGTAAGTCGGGCTAGGTCATAAGCATCTAGGAGCTTAGTGGACAAGCTTTCTGGGTCAGTGGATCAAGCTCACAGTGTAAACTAAAACTTATGCCAAATCAGCTCATGCACTCAAGGCGTTTGACAAAAGGCTAGGGGCATCTAGGCAGTTCTTGGAGTGTCCTAAATCCTCAGACCCTAGTCTCTTTAGAAGGTAAAGAGGGTGGCAAGGTTAGTTTGCCAAAATTAGAAACTTGTTAGTGCAAATATTTGGGAAAACCAATATTGGGCAGAAACTAAAGGCTGTCATTTCATGGATCAAAATTTTTCCAATGGGTTCATGCTCCTGGACTTAAGGGTTTTGTAGGAAGGACTACAAGAAGGAAAAAGAATCATGGGTAAAGGAGTAAGTTAAAATAGGGTTGCAGTACAAATCATCACGTTGGACCAGAATGAAAATGAGGATGATTCACTCAAAATTTTCAAAGAACATCACTGGGTTTTTGCATAAAGATGAATAATAAACTCCTGCTGACATCCCATAAATTTGGTGGCAGCTTTAAAGAAATATTTAAATAGGTTGTAGTGCAAAATTGCCCACTGGACCAGATTTGAAATTTTGATGTAGAGCTCAAAATATCCAAAGAATGAAATATATTGTCAGGACCCCGATTCCAAGTCACATCGATCTAGCCGGTAACACCTCATATCACTTTGCGGCCTCACGCACGGTATTCCCACGGGTGTCGCCTTACCATGGCCCGGGACCGTTTGCGCCTTTTGGCTCACGTATATCATAGTGTCGCAAGCATCCATATGACAGAGAACCCGGGCCGACATGGCTAGTCGTGAACCCAAAGCGGCGCTAACCCATGGGGACAGGCATACATGAATCACATCGAGCATGTCGGTCATCAACGTATGAATCCGGGCTGTAGCACTGGCTAACAGGACTCGGTAACCCGGCTGTAGCAGGCTAGGCAGGACTCGGATGTCACAGCGTGACATTTCCCGAAGGGATGACATAGGAACGAAGTGAAACACATGCCGCCAGTCAAGTGTCCAAAGCGGTAGTCTTTGGGCTAGCAGAATCCGGTGAACCGGCTGTAGTGGACTACTATCGCTCAGAAGCACTAGACTACATTTCCCCATATGAGAGGCTGCCAAGGATAAACAACTAGATTGTCGGATCCCACACATACCAAGCATTTCAAACATACACACAATATGCTCAATATGTGTAAATACAACATGGCATCACAACATAACTCTACGACTCAAATATTTATTCATTAGGCCCGAGGAGCGAGATATTACAAACATGGGTCTCATGACCCAACACTCGAAAGCATACAAGTCAAAGCACAAGCGGAAGCTTAACATGTATGAGTCTGAGACATCTACAAATGAAAAAGGCTGAGAAGCGACTATCTATCGAGATCTGCCGAGGGCACAAGATCGTAGCTGAGGTAACAAGCTAAGCGTCAAGTCCAAGCGAACTACTAGCGAGACCGACGTCTCTCGCAAAACATAAAATAAGCAAACGTGAGTACAAACGTACTCAGCAAGACTTACATCAGAACTAACTACATATGCATCATTATCAACAAAGGGGTGGTGGAGTTTAACCTGCAGCAAGCCAGCTTTGACTCGGTGGCTATCTGAACTATGATTGCAAGTAACTCTTTTGAGGTGGCGCACACGAGTCCACATATTCACCATATCAATACACTACTATGGACCCGCTCCCGTCTCCCTACGAGAACGCCATCCATAGCACTCACGCTTATCTTGCGCATTTTAGAGTATCCACTTTCACTTGTCTATGAACTGATATAGGCAACCCAGAAGTCCTTTTTCGCGGACACGGCTATTCGAATAGATCATATTAACCCTGCAGGGGTGTACTTCTTCACACACGCTCTCGCCACTTACCGCCATGTACACCTCGTGTATCTCGGCAACCTTCAAGCGGAACCCTGGCGAGGGAGTCGGCCACGACCTGACTAACCACACAAGTCTCTAGTCCAGGTTTATCGCCTATTCGGGTTCCATCCGCAAGGAGATCCGGTCGGGGTGTCGCTCACGGCCCCAAACGATGAGAGCAGGGTTCCCGAGACACCAAGCAGGCGCCCCGGTACACGTGCCTCGGTGTATCTACCGCAACATAGCCCACCCCTAGGGTCAGCGCCACGCACGGCCCCCAACACATATCCTACAAACACCGAAACTAGTTGCAACTCCCGGACAGAGATCAAGTTGATTAATAAGTCGAGAGAGCTTGGAGTGCCCGGAGCCCAATGTGTGGTAGTAACTGTTTCATGGATCACAAACACAGAACTCATTTCCTGAGGATGGCTGCAATGAGACAACCCACCATGTACTCCTACATGGCCTCTCACCGCTACCTTTACCAAATCGTGTTCACACACTTAGCTCACACACAGTAGGACATGTTCACACAACCATTCCAATTCATTCCCGATGAATCAGACCTGACTCAACTCTAAGCAATAGTAGGCACGACAAACAAGCATGAATGAGTAGGCACAACATGGCTCAAACAACTCCTACTCATGCTAGTGGGTTTCATCTAATTACTGTGGAATGACAGGTCATGCAGAGGATAAAGGGGTTCAGCTACCGCAGCAGGTAACACATGAGTCGTTGTTGTCCTAATGCAATAAAATAGAGCAGGAGCGAGAGAATGGGATTATATCGGAATGAACAAGGGGGGTTTTGCTTGCCTGGCACTTCTGAAGATAATATAGTTCTTCATCGGTGTCATCGAACAATCGTCGGAACTCGTCTACTGAGAGGGGACAAACACCGGCAACTGAGAAAGAACACAATCAATGCAATGCACATTCACATGAATGACATGTCATGTTAAGGTACTGAATTCACCTAATGCAATATCTAGCCAAGTTAATTGAAGTGGAACTCAAACAAGAACAAATTCCAACTCCAAATGTTATTTCATAAATTGCCCTAATCATCATTTGTCCTATTCAGTGAGGTTAACTTGTTCAAACATGCATGATCATGGCATAAACAGATTCTTCATATTTTTCTGATCATTTTTCATATATAAATTATTTCATTACGAGCTACGGTTGAATTACTATGAATTTTAGAAGTTTAGGATATTTTCTGGAATTTCCTGAATTAAAATAAATCCAAAAAATGTATTACTGCGTCAGCATTGCGTCACTATGACATCAGCGGGTCAAATGCGGTGGTCCAGGTCAAATCTGACTAGCGGGACCCGCTGGTCAGTCTCACAGTGATGGCTAGGGTCACCGACATGTGGGGCCAGGTCAACAGGTGACGTGGCCGGGTCAAATTGACCTGTGGGGCCTACGGGTTTAGTTTGATCTAAACAAAACTAAAACAGGATTAATTAGGAAGTGGGGCCCATATGTCAGTGGGTGTGGGTTGTTTAGTTAGCTGGGTTAGCTCCTAATGACGGAGCCACGTCGGCTCGCCGGAATTTGGCCGGCGGCGACCATTCCGCGCGGCGGAGCTGCTACTAGGCGGCGCTAGGGGCTGCGTTTAGGTGCAGGGAGACCACCAGAAGGTAGCCCGTGCTCTTCCGCATCCAACGGGGCAGGAAGGAGCGGGCGGGGTGCGCTGTACTCGCCGGAGTGGAGCCCGAGGCGGCGGCCGGAACTCGGCCCCGAGCGGCGCGGGGTGCTGCAGCGTACGGCGAGGCCAGCTAAGGGGATCTGCGGCCTCCTGGTACATCTAGGAGCTCGCTAGGCTCGTCGGCTTGAGCGGAGCGGCACGGCAGCGCCAGGCCCGGCGTCCATGGCGGACGGCGGCCTCGGGAGCTCGTGGGGGCGGTGGCTAGAGGAAGCTAGCGAGAGGGGGAGGTGAGGGGAAAAGCTCGGGGCTCACGGGATCACGCAGGAAGGTCGTGAGCTCGGGAAGCACGAACGGCGGCGAATCGACGATGAGGTTGCGGCGGCGGAGGTTGAAGATGAGCTTGAGGACGACGCTGCAGGGCTTCCGCGGGCGTGGCTCGTGTGGGGTCGAGGACGGAGTGGCGGAGATTGTGGGCTAGTCGGGAAGCGAGGGAGGGCGGTGGTCGCGGCAACGATGATGGCGGCGATGGGCACGCTTCGGTGGTGGGGAAGAGAGCAAGACAGGGGGGAAGAGCGCCGAGGAGAGGGAGGAGAGGTGCAGGGGGTCCAGGGGAGTGCGTGGCGCTCGGTGGAGACGCCCGGGCCCTTAGCGGCAAGGTGAGCTGGCGAGGCACGCGGCGACCACGCGCCTGCCTCTTGGCAGGAGGTAGACAGACGGGAGGAGGCGGTGGTGGATCGGGCCGGGCCACTGGAGGAGCTGGGCAGGTGGAGCGCAAAAGGTAAGTTTGGGCAGGTAGGTTTCTCTCTCCTTTTCTAATTATTTCAGATTTCTGTTATTCTGTAAATTTCAGGGCTTTATTAAAAATACCTATGCACTTCCAAAAATCATGAGACTGTTTGTGGACACTATTTGGATTATTTCCAATAACCAGAATTTCAGTTCATGAATATTTGGACATTTAATATAATATATAAAATTTAAATGCCCAAATGCAAATACTTTATGAATTAATCCAGTGACCAAATGTGACATGAAAAATGTGCAGCACCTCTGGTTCTGGTTTAAAGCATTTTTTTCAGAAATGATGAACATTTTCTAAAGCCATTTGAATTCACTGAAAAATATTTTTGGTTGAACCTATTTGAATTCCTTTAATGCTAGGGTTTAGGCAATCCCCATTTCAAATTTCATGAAAATTAAACATGATGCATGGATGCAATGCCACTAGTTACAAGCAAGCTCTAGGGTTGTGACAACTCACCCCCACTAAACAAGAATCTCGTCCCGAGATTCAAGACGTGAGGTAAAAAGTCAGAGGGGTCACAAGCTAACACGATCTTCACGATCCAACTGTCCTTCTCAAGATGTTGATTCATTGCTTCATATTGATCTTGACGTCTTTGCTTTCGAGAACTTCATCCAACACGATGGCGACAGAAAGAAACTCTATAGGAAACGATCTCCTCGAAAATCGAGCACTCAAGATCAACTCGTGGAATGAGAGGTTGAACATCTTGAGTTGAGGCACAAAACACATCGAGAGGGATGGAAGAACAAACAACGAGGTTTGATTTGGTGGGCAACAATTCCACGCTTAGAAAGAAGGTGTATGGAGTCAAGATGGCAAAGAAATAATTGCCAGGATTCCGTAACGGGCACCTTGGGAAAAGTGACGCAAGGAACTATTCCCTTAAGTGGCAAAAAGAATTACTTTTGATTCAGAGATCATTGAAACTCTTCATACCAGCCTAAGGCAATTCACAACGATCGTTTGGCGGAGTGCAAAGGAATGGTACACCCGGACTAGAATGGATGATGTGGACTACCTTGTTGAAGACAACGCAATGGATGATTTTTGCTTATCATCGGAGGTGGAGGGGACCCATGGTAGGACCACTTTGGAAGATGATCTTGGACAAAAATTGCTGGGGTGCAAGCTGGGAACATAACGCAAATGCTGGGAATGTCTCAACCATCATATCTGCCTGAGATTCAGATCTGGTTAGTAACAGGACATTTCAGACAACATGTCTGAAAAGGAAAAGTTGCAACACAAGTCGACGAGATGATGTTGCGAGATTCTCGGGAGATGGACTATGGTAGTAAGCTCCAAAACATGAGCGGGTTCTGCTACAAACAGGTGAACACGTTGTCCCAGACAAGCATGGCCACGTAGTAGTCTTATATTAAACACTACCAAGTTCAGGTGGGGAACCATCATCGCGGATAACGAAGTCCTTGCATAAGTCATATGATTAGCTCTTATGAAGAAACTTCTTCTCCTTGAACAAATCGGTTAGTGGCTTGGTGTGCTAGGGAATTCATATGGAGTGGAGGTAATTAATCTACCAAACCATAGTATACTTTGCACATGCATGACTGACTTGGGACGATTCCAGAGGAAACAAAACAAACCTTTCTCAAACCCACGGCGGCAACTTGCACCAAATGCACATGAATTAGAGGAAGTCACTTCTTCCATCCAAGCATAGGCTTCATGAACGGAGCACGAAGGCATTGCTTACAAAATTTCCAACACTAGGTTGATGTTCAACATGAATCATGGGGGAGACAAAATGCTGCTGATGGGCTCAACAACAACTCATCGGAATTTCCATATCACTGGACTTCCACCATCATGTGAACACAGGGGTAGCATTGGTCAGACCAAAAAATGTAATGGTATATGCTCGAGGGATCAACCACGAGTAAGACAACATTATGAGCATCGTTGGTACTGATTTGATTTGACGATAGCCCACACTCAAATCAAAGGATTGATAAGACAATAGGTCCAGCAACTGATCACCGGGACCAATCGATGAAGATATCATCTTTCTTCAACACACACTACACAAGAATATCCCTTTGGAACGAACTAAGTAAGGCAAGCTTTTATCTTCCAACTCTCCAAGTTGTTGTCTAGCTTAACCAACTAGCTCAGGGATATCCAACACAGATTCTTGGAGAAAGGGTGGTTCACAAGAAACCAACTTGATCACGAGCTCAACATAACAGCCAGGAAACAACCCGGTAACACTTCCAAGAAGATATTTGGAAAGTTACGAACCACCGGTATGTTACTAAGCTCGAGAACGATCTTGCTTTTGAGGGCAAGACGATATGATCAAATGAGTGAGGACTTGACAAGATCCTAACTCATCAATCGAAGTGTGCACCAGAAATAAGGACTAGGTAGCACGATCAATCTTAGGATGATGATTTAATAACCAACACGCTAAGAATGAGGATAATGCCCATTAACTACCAAGCAACGAGTTGCTCGGAGTATTGATTTCACACATCACAATTCACTTGTCGGCATTCCGGTTACAACAACTCGGGACCGAGGAATGAACAATGATGGCGAGAAGTATCACTGCGTCAAGAATTCATAAAAGAAGGTGCAATTCTCAAGTTCCTGACATAAAGTGGGTAATACTCCAAGGTAGAGCAGAACAAAAGCTGAATTAGCATTTTGATCTGCAAAACACAACTGCTTTGACCCAATCCTGGATATGCATGAGGTACTGGAGTTTGTTTCTCCTAGTCATTCTAGAATAGAATGGCTTGACGGACCACAAGGATAATAGGCATCGATAAACATGATCGCACGCATACCCTTGACTATCAATTGATAGACGAGGGTCAGAATACAACTAAATAGGAACAACATCGAGGAACATATAACTTTTCGAGTTGTGGAGGCATGGATTAGTATATCGAGCAAAGCTCAACATTTCTCCCGGATAACCCATGCAGAGAGGTAGAATTGGCAGATTCACAATTATGAATGGAGAACTCCTCACGAGGACTCTGGTTGTGATCTTTTGACTCAAAGAACTTCTGCCATAAGCAATTCATGGTATTTGGAAGAAGGAAATACCACGGACCTCGAGGACTATTGCAAGGTTACTAATATCCTACAGGAACTAGCAAATACTAACAACATGAAGTACGATGAATCTCGGGTTCAAGAACCCAGGGATAGAATGCCTACTAACTAATAACATCACGAGATGCTTTCAAGAATAATGGCCAGAATCATCACACTGGGGATACAAAAGCATTGCTAAATTGCTAGGTGACTTCCTAAACACCTAGGGTCATAATAATAACTCCAACATATATGTCGAGGCAATGGAGTACCTCGATTGACTGGTTAGTGTGCTTAATCTGGCCCAAAAGGACATCAGGAACGGAAGGAAGGGATTTGCAAATGCATCAGATAGTTTAGAAACCTGGGATGACTCGGACAGCATAACGGCTGTAAATGCTCGTAAAGATTTGAGACATCATGCAAAATGGTGGCATAGCCACTCAACAACATTATATCAAGGTTCCAATATCAACATTTAACATATAGAAATAGTAGGAACTGAACTAGGGCGTAAAACCAACAATCTTAAAGGTCTATGGATTAGTAACACGTCATTCTGATAGATAGATGAGAAGCCTAGTTCTTAAACCCCGTAGAAGAGAAGAGGATGACTCAGATCAGAGGGCCATGAGGTATAAGGAGTAAAAAGAGCCTTACGTTCCCTTCCACAAACAATTCCCTTACATAACTAAAGCATTTCTAGACACAACTTCGACCAGTTTGGCTTGGTAATCCTCTGATCATCAAAGCTCGATACCAACGCTGTCGGGACCCGATTCCAAGTCACATCAATCTAGCGGTAACACCTCATATAACTTTGCGGCCTCACGCACGGTATTCCACGGTGTCGGCTTACCATGGCCGGGACCGTTTGCCTTTTGGCTCACGTATATGATAGTTTCGCTAGCATCCATATGATAGAGAACCTGGGCCGACATGGCTAGTCATGAACCCAAAGCGGCGCTAACCCATGGGGACAAGCATACATGAATCACATCGAGCATGTCGGTCATCAACGTATGAATCGGGCTGTAGCACTGGGCTAACAGGACTCCGTAACCCGGCTGTAGCAAGCTAGGCAGGACTCGGATGTCACCGCGTGACATTTCCTCAAGGGACAGACATAGGAACGAAGTGAAACACATGCCGCCGATCAAGTGTCCAAAGCAGTAGTCTTTGGGCTAGCAGGACTCGGTGAACCGGGCTGTAGCGGACTACTATCGCTCAGAAGCACTAGACTACATTTCCCCATATGAGAGGCTGCCAAGGATAAACAACTAGATTGTCGGATCCCACACATACCAAGCATTTCAAACATACACACAATATGCTCAATATGTGTAAATGCAACATGGCATCACAACATAACTCTACGACTCAAATATTTATTCATTAGGCCCGAGGAGCGAGATATTACAAACATGGGTCTCATGACCCAACACTCGTGAGCATACAAGTCAAAGCACAAGCGGAAGCTTAACATGTCCGAGTACAGACATCTACAAATGAAAAAGGCTGAGAGAAGCGACTATCTACCAGATCTCGCCGAGGGCACAAGATCGTAGCTGAGGTAACTAGCTAAACGTCAAGTCCAAGCGGAACTACTAGCTAGACCGAGCGTCTCTCGCAAAACATAAAATAAGCAAACGTGAGTACAAACGTACTCAGCAAGACTTACATCGTAACTAACTACATATGCATCATTATCAACAAAGGGGTGGTGGAGTTTAAGCGCAGCAAGCCAACTTTGACTCGGTGGCTATCCTGAACTACATTCGCAAGTAACTCTTTTGAGGTGGCGCACACGAGTCCACATATTCACCATATCAATACACCACTATGGACCCGCCCCGCCTCCCTCACGAGAACGCCATCCATAGCACTCACGCTTATCTTACGCATTTTAGAGTATCCACTTTCACTTGTCTATGAACTGATATAGGCAACCCAGAAGTCCTTTTCCGTGGATACGGCTATTTGAATAGATCATATTAACCCTGCAGGGGTGTACTTATTCACACACGCTCTCGCCACTTACCGCCATGTACACCTCGTGTATCTCGGCAACCTTCAAGCGGAAGCCTGGCGAGGGAGTCAGCCACGACCTGACTAACCACACAAGTCTCTAGTCCAGGTTTATCGCCTATTCGGGTTCCATCCGCAAGGAGATCCGGCCGGGGTGTCGCTCACGGCCCCAAACGATGAGAGCAGGGTTCCCGAGACACCAAACGGGCGTCCCGGTACACCGTGCCTCGGTGTATCTACCACAACATAGCCCACCCCTAGGGTCGGCGCTACGCACGACCCCCAACACATATCCTACAAACACCAGAAACTAGTTGCAACTCCTGGACAGAGGTCAAGTTGATTAATAAGTCGAGAGAGCTTGGAATGCCCGGAGCCCAATGTGTGGTATTAACTGTTTCATGGATCACAAACACAGAACTCAGTTCCTGAGGACGGCTGCAATGAGACAACCCACCATGTACTCCTACATGGCCTCTCACCGCTACCTTTACCAAATCGTGTTCACACACTTAGCTCACACACAGTAGGACATGTTCACACAACCATTCCAATTCATTCCCGATGAATCAGACCTGACTCAACTCTAAGCAATAGCAGGCACGACAAACAAGCATGAATGAGTAGGCACAACATGGCTCATACAACTCCTACTCATGCTAGTGGGTTTCATCTAATTACTGTGGAATGACAGGTCATGCAGAGGATAAAGGGGTTCAGCTACCGCAGCAGGTAACACATGAGTCGTTGTTGTCCTAATGCAATAAAATAGAGCAGGAGCGAGAGAATGGGATTATATCGGAATGAACAAGGGGGTTTTGCTTGCCTGGCACTTCTGAAGATAATATAGTTCTTCATCGGTGTCATCGAACAATTGTCGAACGCCGTCTCTCGAGAGGGACAAATACCGCAAGCGAGAAAGAACACAATCAATGCAATGCACATTCACATGAATGACATGTCATGTTAAGGTACTGAATTCACCTAATGCAATATCTAGCCAAGTTAATTGAAGTGGAACTCAAACAAGAACAAATTCCAACTCCAAATGTTATTTCATAAATTTCCCTAATCATCATTTGTCCTATTCAGTGAGGTTAACTTGTTCAAACATGCATGATCATGGCATAAACAGATTCTTCATATTTTTCTGATCATTTTTCATATATAAATTATTTCATTCTGAGCTACGGTTGAATTACTATGAATTTTAGAAGTTTAGGATATTTTCTGGAATTTCCTGAATTAAAATAAATCCAGAAAATGTATTACTGCGTCAGCATTGCGTCACTATGACGTCAGCGGGTCAAATGCGGCGGTCCAGGTCAAATCTGACTAGCGGGACCCGCTGGTCAGTCTCACAGTGATGGCTAGGGTCACCGACATGTGGGGCCAGGTCAACAGGTGACGTGGCCGGGTCAAACTGGCCTGTGGGGCCTACGGGTTTAGTTTGATCTAAACAAAACTAAAACAGGATTAATTAGGAAGTGGGGCCCATATGTCAGTGGGTGTGGGTTGTTTAGTTAGTTGGGTTAGCTCCTAATGACGGAGCCACGTCGGCTAGCCGGAATTTGGCTGGCGGCGACCATTCCGCGCGGCGGAGCTGCTACTAGGCGGCGCTAGGGGCTGCGTTTAGGTGCGGGGAGACCACCAGAAGGTAGTCCGTGCTCTTCCGCATCCAACGGGGCAGGAAGGAGCGGGCGGGGTGCGCTGTACTCGCCGGAGTGGAGCCCGAGGCGCCGGCCGAAGCTCGGCCCCAAGCGGCGCGGGGTGCTGCAGGGTACGGCGAGGCCAGCTAAGGGGATCTGCGGCCTCCTGGTACATCTAGGAGCTCGCTAGGCTCGTCGGCTTGAGCGGAGCGGCACGGCAGCGCCAGGCCCGGCGTCCATGGCGGACGGCGGCCTCGGGAGCTCGTGGGGGCGGTGGCTAGAGGAAGCTAGCGAGAGGGGGAGGTGAGGGGAAAAGCTCAGGGGCTCACGGGGATCTCGCAGGGAAGGTCAGCGAGCTCAGGAAGCACGAACGGTGGCGAATCGACGATGCGGTTGCCGGCGGCCAGAGGTTGAAGATGAGCTTGAGGATGACGTTGCAGGGCTTCCGGCGGGGCGTGGCTCGGTGAGGGGGTCGAGGACGAAGTGGCGGAGCTTGTGGGCTAGTCGGGGAAGCGAGGGAGGGCCGGTGGTCGCGGCAACGACGAGCGGCGGCGACGGGCACGCTCGGTGGTGGGGAAGAGAGCAAGACAGGGGGAAGAGCGCCGAGGAGAGGAGGAGAGGTGCAGGGGTCAGGGGAGTGTGTGGCGCTCGGTGGAGACGCCCGGGCCCTTAGCGGCAAGCAGGAGCCTGGCGAGGCACGCGGCGACCACGCCGCCTGCTCCCTCTTGGGCAGGAGGTAGAAGCGCGGGAGGAGGCGGTGGTGGATGGGCGGGCCACTGGAGGAGCTGGGCAGTGGAGCGCCTGTAAGTTTGGGTCATGTAGGTTTCTCTCTCCTTTTCTAATTATTTCAGTTTTCTATTATTCAGTAAATTTCAGGGCTTTATTAAAAATACCTATGCACTTTCAAAAATCATGAGACTGTTTGTGGCCACTATTTGGATTATTTCCAATAACAGAATTTCAGTTCATGAATATTTGGACATTTAATATAATATATAAAATTTAAATGCCCAAATGCAAATACTTTATGAATTAATCCAGTGACCAAATGTGACATGAAAATTGTGCAGCACCTCTGGTTCTGGTTTAAAGCATTTTTCCAGAAATGATGAACATTTTCTAAAGCCATTTGAATTCACTGAAAGATATTTTTGGTTGAACCTATTTGAATTCCTTTAATGCTAGGGTTTAGGCAATCCCCATTTCAAATTTCATGAAAATTAAACATGATGCATGGATGCAATGCCACTAGTTACAAGCAAGCTCTAGGGCTGTGACATATATCTTTGCATAAAAGTGATTTAAAAACATCACATGACATCCCCAAATTTTCGTGTGATTTTTAAATGAATTTATCAAAGGGTTGTAGTGCAAATGGGGTCCTAAACTTATGAAAAACCATTTTAGAGAGATAAAGCTCAGGGATAAATAATTATATAAATAATCCTACTGATAAAAGCATTGTTTTATTTGAGAGGGTAAACAAGTCAAAAAAATTGGCAGGTTTTCACTTGGGGTGAAAACTCCATAATAATAAAGAAAAGAATGGTTCTGAAATCAAAAGCAAATCCAGAAACTAAAAGTTTAGGTTTCCTGGCAAAATTTTAATAAACAAAACATGGTTAAATTTTGGGGGCGTCACAACACTACCCCCCTTAAGGAAAAATCTCGTCCTCGAGATTTGTTAAGAGCTGTTTTGAAAAACATTACTCCTACCATTTACAGAAATAACCACTTTACTTAAGCGGTAAGATGCGACTACAGTAAGAGAGCAAAAGGTGGTGTAAAACTACAGTGTGGGACACTAGCGCTGCATGGAAAAATTTACGGTGGAGAGATTTCTACGCTGGTTACCGTAAATTTAGAACAAAATCTAAATTTCTAAAATACGTTGGTTGCACCCGAGAGCACAGTGCTCCCTCTAGCTGACAGGTGGACCCAGGACCCACTGTCAGTCCCTCCTTCTTCCTATGGCTCTTTCTTCTTCCTCTCTCCCGCGCGCTTTCCCGCGCTTCTCCATCGGTGACGCCTAGCCCGTAGGGTATCTAGGCCGATCTTGCGGTAGTCTTGGCGTCGAGCCACGGCGCAGCGTGCACTCACTCGCGGGCAGTCTTATTGTCGGCATCGCTCATGGATTCGCCTCCGAAACCGGCGATCGAGCGACAAGCGGCGTGGTGGACTTCGCCCACCGTACACCGATCTCGAGCTATAAAACGACCGCGGTGCTCCTTCTTCTTCTTCCTCCACCTGACCTCGCTTCTCCTTCTCCTCCCTTCTCCTTCATTTGCATCTGCAGGAGCTCGAGACGAGGCTCTAATGGTGGAGGTGATGCCGGACTGGTACGTGGCTCTGATGTGTGGAGGGCTGGCGACAGTGCTGGGGCTCTCCATGCTCCTGTGCGTGATGATCCTCGATGATCGTCGCGATGCTGCCGCTCGGGTGTTGGCTCTCCGCGGTGGCGGGGATTACGATGATTAGGTGCGGTGCTAGGTGTTAACTGTTGTCAGGGTGCCGGAGGTAACTTGTACCCGAGGAGTTACTCATAAATCTCTCCCTCTGAGACTGTGGGGTGTTAGGGAGGTGATCAGTGAGATGCAACACGGTTACGTGTTTTAGCAAGTAGTGTATCTGTCCGAGAGGTTGTGGGTCTGCTGCCGTGGTGCTGCGTGAATAAAAATTCCATGCCGTGAGAAGATATACGATGCAGCAACTCAGGGAAAAGAAATCTCACTCCAGGATTTTTCGCGAGAGAAATCAGTAAATTTTAGAGTTAAACCGCAACAAAAACTACTCAAATTAATAGAAACTAAATAATTTACTCGCCGCACAAACTCGGGGTACCACGCATAAGTTACAACATATAAATAAATGTTGCAATAATAATCACAGCAATGACGTCTATAATGCAAACGGTAACTGGACGGGGTCCCGAGAAAATGTCTCTGGTACTGGGACACACTCCTCTTCTATCGGGGGAAGTGGATTGACCAGCCGATGAATGTGTCTCTCCTGGTCGGGCCTCAGTGGTCTACCAATGGCGATCTGAGGATTTAAATTAGCGAGACTCTGGAGATAACCCATTACCCGCTGGGTCAACCGTTCTTGAGCGATGACATCTTTGGACCAGGTTGGCAAGATCGGTCTCTCTCAATTCGTCCACCGGGGAAAGATGTTACTTCTCCGGGTGTTGTACGGCTCGGAAAGTAATAATACCCTCTTTCACTAGCATAGGGTACCGCGAATCAAAGTCGGACAAACGCTTCGTGTGCAGCCGCTTCTATGGCCATTTGTGGAGCTGGCATAGATTTTCCCACGAAGGAGACCTCCGTTGGGTCTTGGTTTGAGTTTACAGGAGGGATGTGTACTACCGCCCAATATTTCAAGGTGGATGGCTGATCCTCAATTTGAGCAGCTCGTACTGGGGTGGCTGGGTAGAACCCATGGTACTGCAGGTAAAGTCCCACAATATTTTGACAAAGCTACCCGGGGTTGCATCTGGGGTTCTCAGATAAATGCTAGGGCTCGGCATGGCAAGACTGGTTGTGAGGGTGGTGCTCAAGGTGACGGGTGCTTGACAAGGTCATGATGTAACACCCGGATAATTAAGCTACAGTAATCACCCGCATCGTGACTAAACTCACGCTGATTCAACCCGTCTAAAACAAATTCAAAACAAAAGCAAACGATAAAAGTTTCAAAACTAAAACTAAAATGTTCGGGGTTGTCTAAAATAACAAACCTAATTATGGTGGGGTGCACAAAATTTTGTAAAGTGTTTTGGCATTTTAAATAAACTAAAACAGAAAGGAAGAAAGTAAGAAAAAGGAAAAGATAAAAAGAAAAAAGAAGTGGGGAAGGAATCCCCACTGGCCCAACTGGGCCAGCCCTCCCCACTGCCCCGGCCAGCCCCAAGGTCCGACCCAACCGCCCCCACCCCACTTAACCCCTCCCTGGCTGGAAACCCTAGTTGACCCCCCGCCTCACACTCCCCCACCCCGATCCCTTTCTCCCTCCCGCCTGATCCAGATCGGGCCGAGCCCGCCCCACCTCATCTCCGGCGACCCCCGCCCCGACACCGTCGCCTCCGCCCCCTAGCCCCCGCCCCGTCAGGACCCTCTCCTCCACACCGAGCCCCACGCTGGTCGTCCCCCCAGCCCCCGCCTCACGGACCTTCCTCCGACGCGGTCGGCCGCCACCTGACTCCTCCTCGCGGTCGCCATCAAGCTCCACCGCGCGCGCCTCCTAGACCCCAAGGGCCCCTGAGCTTCACCTCTCCCCTCGCCGCCCTCGCCCCCCCTCCCGGACAGCGCCATCAGAGCCTCGAGCCGTCTGCCCGGCTCGGCCGCCTCCGCCTCGGGTCATCATGGCTCGGCCGTCATGCCACCCCCCGCTTCCTCTCCTCTCTGAAGCATGGCGCTCTCCCCTCGCCAGTGTTTACCGCCGGCCTCCGCTTTGGCCTCACCCCCCTCCACTGCCGACGGCGCCGCCGCCCACGTAACCCCCGACCTTCCCGACGACCTTTCGGCGACGAAGGCTGCCATGCCGACGCCATGGCCGTGTCCGCACCCCCTCCGCCTTACCTCCGACGCCCGGCGACCCGGACACCGCCAAAGCCCCACGGGCCCTCGCCGGCTCCTCGTCAGGGCCACGACCTCGGTCGGCCCCTCCACCACACCGGCGGGATCGGCGGGCGCCACGCCTGCGTCCCCGGTTTGGCGCCTGAACGCCACGCCTGCAAGACCAAGACGCCTGCTTGCCCCACAGGGTTTATGACATGGGGCCCACCCCACGTAATGGTTTTAATAGTAAAAAGAAAATGAAAATTAAATAAATTAATTAATTAATTAATTAATTAATTAATTAATTAAGTAATCGCTAATCTAATTAATCGATTAATTAAACCTAATAACTAATTAACCTAATTAACTCATTGTTAATTAAATTTGATTAGGTTAATTAGATAATGAAGTATGACTAACGGGACCCACTGTCAAGGTTGACTCACCAACCCTGTTGATCGCCGACGTCAAGATGACATCATCGACGTCATAAATACATTTTCAATTAATTAAATAATTAATTAAAATTCCAGAAATTATTAAAATCTTTTAAAAATCATATCTTTTAATCCGTAACCCAGATTAAAATATTTTCAACATGAAAGTTGCTCAGAACGAAGTGACGAATCCGGATACGCAGTCCGTTCGTCCGCCACACACCCCTAACCTATCGAACCTGCAATTTTTCCCCTCCGGCTCCTCTGCCCGAAAACCCTAAACACCGGGAATACCTTCCCGGATGTTTCCTTAACCAAGACTTCATACCACGTTAGGGCACGCCTAGCATCGCTTGGCATGTCATGCATCGATATGCATCTGCTTACTTTGTATTCATTGTTTCTTCCCCTCTTCTCTCTAGTAGACTACGAGACCGACGCTGCCGCTGCCAGTTCGACTACGGAGTTGACGACCCTCTCTCTTGCAAGAGCAACCAGCAAGCCCCCTTGATTACCAGATATCGCCTACTCTTATCTACACCGCTTGCATTAGAGTAGTATAGCATGTTACTGCTTTGAGATACTCCTATCTTCGCTGCATAGCCCGTCCTTGTAACTTCGTTGTTACCTTACCGCAATCCTATATGCTTAGTATAGGATGCTAGTACTTTCATCTGTGGCCCTACTTTCTTGTCCGTCTGTCGTGCTATACTATCGGGTCGTGATCACTCGGGAGTTGATCACGGGTATATACTATATAATTATACATGATACATGTGAGACTAAAGTCGGGTCGGCCGATGGAGCACCATGAGTGGATCTTGAGGCGGAGCGACAGGCAGTGTTGAGACCGCCTAGGAGAGAGGTGGGCCTGGCCTCTTCGGCGTTCGCGGTTACTTAACACGCTTAACGAGGTCTTGGTATTTGATCTGAGTTGGCTACTGAGCTTATACGCACTAACCATCTACGCGGGAGTAGTTATGGGTATCCCGCGTCGTGGTATCACCAAGCACTACGACATCGGCGACGGGCGGCGCGGATTGGACTGGAACGCCTGTTAGGCTAGGTCTGCTTCGGCCGCCCCGCGAACGCAGGTGTGTGCTCGAGGCGATGGGCCTAGACCTCGCGCGCTTAGGTTTAGACCGCGTGTTGGCTCTCTGTTGTGCCTAGGTGGGGTTGCGACGTGTTGATCTTCCGCGGCCGGCATGACCCAGAAAGTGTGTCCGCCAAATGGGATCAAGTGTCTGGGTAAGATGGTGCACCGCGCAGGAAGTTAATCTATCCGGATAGCCGTGATCTTGTAACAGGACGACTTGGAGTTGTACCTTGAGCTTATGACAACTAGAACCGGATATTGATAAAACACACCCTTCCAAGTGCCGATATAACCGTGGTCGCTCTCGCCGTGGTTATGAGCAGGGATTGCGGGTAGGATTATTGCTATGTGATGTTACTTGAGGACTTCAGATTGTCCCTCCTACCGCTGCAAGACAGTGTCCGAGTTTAGTCTTCGATAAGACTAGCTATCCCCTCTTATTCGCATTCTCGCATTCGGTCCATCGATATGGCCCTTTACACATATATCCATGCATATGTAGTGTAGCTCCTTGCTTGCGAGTACTTTGATGAGTACTCACGCTGCATTGTTTCCTCCTTTTCCCCTATCTCTACTCGATTGTCGCAACCATACGATGGAGCCCAGAGCGACGCCAACGCCGATGACGGCTACTACTCGAGGTGCCTACTACTACGCAGCCCGCCGACGACGACTCAGAGTAGCTTAGGAGGATCCCAGCGTGAGGCCTGCTCCTCTTCGATCAGATCCCGCTTTGTGCTAGCCTTCTTAAGGCAAACTTGTTTAACTTATGTCTCGTACTCAGATATTGTTGCTTCCACTGACTCGCCTATGATCGAGCACTTGTATTCGAGCCCTCGAGGCCCTTGGCTTGTATTATGATGCTTGTATGACTTATTTTATTTGTAGAGTTGTGTTGTGATATCTTCCGTGAGTCCTCGATCTTGATCGCATACATTTGCGTGCATGATTAGTGTACGATTGAATCGGGGCGCCACAAGTTGGTATCGAGCCATCGCTCTGTAGGAATCCCCTTCCACACTCCTTGGTCAAGTCGAGTCTAGACATTGCAAAAACTTTTACTAACATGGTTGTGTGCCTTACGGGCCCACGCCGCCATCGGGTGGTACTAGGATCTTTTACTCCTCGACCTTTACTCGGGACTCGAACTCTCTTCTACTCGGGTTAAACGATTTTACTAACTAACACTAGGATCCCGTGACCTCATTCACCCCAAAGTTGGATATAGCCCTAGTTGTTCTTGGAATTGTATTTGAGCAATTTCACACCGTCATTTGACTCCTTTGAAACGCCTTTGTTTTCAGATGGAACCCACGAGGCAGGTCATGCGCCACACGACGGCCATTGGTGCTCGGGATCACCGCGTGCTAGCCGAGATGATGACCTATCGGGTTATCGCTGGCACCCCGAGTACACCGCCTATGAGGAGTACCAGACTATAACCAGAGCGATGCCGCCATCGCCCACCTCTACTCTCGGAGTATGACTCCACTATCGGCTGCACACCGCACATGGTGTTGGGGTGACTATCGATATGGCAGTCCACGATGTTGCTTATGCCGCCCGACACGCCTTCGTGCGAGTATCGGAGTTGGACACCTCCCCTTCGTGCACATTGCTATCGCGTCGATGTTGGTGAGGAGGGTTACTACACCGCTGCCTACCCATCGTCACCAGAGAGCCCTTCTACCATCGTAACCTTGTTACGCATGCCGATGGGCTGGATCGAGCTAACCGAGCTCTTCGCCACGAGTTGTACATCACCCGTCAAGACCTTTACCGCGTTCGACGCTGATGCACCTCTTTGTCCGATCCGAGAGCTGCGCGTTCTGCGATCTACCCAGCCAGACCGTGATGCCCCGGGGTGTCGGTTGGCGGATGTGGGAGGCTACTCTCCCGACTTGGCCCTTTTCTCGCCACCGACGCCGGATTCAGCACCGAGTATCCGCGGCCCCTGTGTCACCGACGTGGAGGACTATCCGCCGCCGCAAGACTATCAGCTTTCAAAGCTACTGACTACCTCCGCAGATGCCGCGTGGGACTGATGTAGGCCTGCTCGTTAGTGTTTGATGTATTCGCCATGAGCCTGTGCCGCCTATGATGTAGTAGTCTATGTAATCGACTCTATGTATCGAACTCTATGCATGATTCCTTTTGTAAGATATGCCGACTACTATGTAGTTCCCATCATGCCGCTTTCATTATGCATGTTTCATCATGAATGATTCTGCCTCTTGCTTAATTTCTCAAATGTGAACTACCCTCGTTATATAATAGCAGATGGTTAGGCCAAGCAGGTCGTGGTCGTGGTGCCAACTTCCCACCACCGCCGAGTACATGGCTGGTATGATCCAACAGCTCGAGATGAATCGCCAGTTCATGGAAAACATGATGGCTCGTTTCCTCGCCCCAATATGAACCAGACCCAAACGGAACAACTCGCAGGATTTCATACGCTGAACCCCAGTGTACCGCAGCTCAACCCAACCACCGGATGTCGATGATCGGCCCGTGACATCACCTATGAGATGGAGTCTGCTGATGTAGCCCCGCCAGCTATGTCACCTTTGCATCCTTCTTCCAAGGGACCCGCAGCTCAATGGTGGGACAGCCACAGCGCATTTCCGCCAGCTTGGAACACTCATCACCGCCGACTTCCAAGCTGCCTTCCGTGTCTGATTCATTCCTCAAGGGGTCATGGACCGGAAGAAGCGTGAGTTCCGCAACCTCACCCAAGGCAACAAGACTGTTGAAGCTTATCAGCGAGAGTTCCTGGACTTGTCTCGCTATGCTGAAGAGGACATTGCAACTGATGCACGCAGACAGGAGAAGTTCCGTGACGGTCTTCAAGCTGACATCAAGCTCGCACTCCTAGTGCACGACTTTGCTGATTTCGCCACCTTGGTGAACAAGGGTATCAATGTCGAAACTGGTCTACAGGAATACCAGAGCTCTAACAGGCGCAAGCGTGACACGGGCTCATCTTCGGGCCCGTCCTCGCAGAAGCGCAAGATATGGATTCCCAACAGTATGTACCAGCCGAATGCACCGCTCCAAGGCGTAACTATGCTACACCTCGTCCGCCTACAACTAAGCAGCCAAAGCTTCCAGCTCCACCACCCCAAGCTCCTGCTCCCACCCCCAATAATGGTTTGTGCTTGGTGCGGACAACCAGGCACCGTGCTAGAGAATGCAACAGAACCGTAATCACCGCCCTTCCAAAGTGGTGGTGGAAACACCCAGCCCAGAACAATACCGCCAAGCCTTATGGTCGAAGTTCAGCCAACCACGTTGATCTGAATGAAGCTCAAGACCAACTGCTATCGTGATGGGTACACTTCTCGTAAATTCAGTACCTGCATGTGTTTTATTTGATACAGGCATCTCATTCATTCATGTCTCAAGATTTTGCATTCATGCATGGCATTAAAAGTGAAGACATGAATGCTTCACTATTAGTACACACCCTGCGGGCCAATGTCGAACCTCCATGATTTGCAACGACGTCCCGCTGAAATCAAGGACTGGAATTCTTTGTCTCTCCCATCGTCAAGTCTTGTAGCATTGACCTCATTCAGGAATGAATTGGTTGAAAGCGATACGGCGTCAATCGCTTATGCTAACTAAGACCGCCCATCTGCTACACCCTTCGATGAAATAGTCACTTACCAAGCTCATCTCGGTGCAAAATGCCGAGGCAAGGCTCTATGCATTGAATGCATTGAACGCTGCACCCTCGAGGGTATTGAAAAATTCGTCGCTCGCGACTTCCAGACGTCTTCCTCAAGAACTTCCAGGATTCCCCGCTAGAGCTGTCGAATTCGCCATCGACTTGAAACCGTGCACCACTCCTATAGCCAAGCGACCCTACAAGATGCCGCCGCATGAACTCCTTGAGCTAAAGGAGGAAATCGACAAATCTCTTCAAAGCGGTTTCATTCTCCCAAGTTGCTCTCCTTGGGGAGCACCTTCTCTTTGTCAAGAAGAAGGATGGGACAAACCGATTGGTCCAAGACTACCGTCCTATAAATCAAGCTACCATTCGAATAAGTATCCTCTTCCTCGGATCAATGATCTTTATGATCAACTGGCTGGTTTGTCGTTGTTCTCAAACTCGACTTGAGGTTGGGTTACCACCAGATCCGTGTTCGCGAGGAGGATATCCCCAAGACCGCATTTGTGACTCGTTATGGTTCATACGAGTACACCGTCATGTCTTTCGCTTAACCAATGCTCCAGCCACCTTCTCTACTCGATGAACTATATATTCATGGATTACCTCGACAAGTTCGTCGTGGTTTATCTGGATGATATCCGATCTTTTCCAAGAATGAAGAAGAACATGTCTTGAACATCTTCGCCTTGTCTTTGGAAAAGCTACGAGAGCATCAACTCTATGCCAAGTTCTCCAAATGTGAATTCGGCTTCCCAAGTAACCTACCTTGGACATGTCATCTCTAAGGATGGTATTGCCGCCAACCCCGAAAGAGTTCAGGCTATTCTCGATTGACTCCTCCAAGAATGTTAAGCAAGTCGAAGTTTTCTCGGTCTCGCCACTATTGCCGCCGATTCGCCGAGAACTTCTCCAAGATTGCCGTGCCTCCGACTAACTTTGTTGTATAAGGCGCCAAATTCCAATGGATGAGATAAATGTCGAAAGTTTCCAGCACTCAAGGACAAGTTGACTACTGCCCGATGCTAGCTCCTCCCGATACTAAGAAGGACTTCGTCATTTACTGCGACGCTTCCCGTCAAGGATTAGGCGGTGTCCTAATGCAAGAACGCAAAGTGGTTGCTTATGCCTCTCGTCAGTTGCGCCCTCACGAAGAGAACTACCCAGTTCACGACCTTGAACTTGCTGTTGTCATTCATGCACTAAAGCAGTGGCGACATTACCTTCTCGTAATCGCTATGCGAGATCTTCACCGACCACCAAAGTCTGAAGTATCTGCTTACTCAGCCAGACCTGAACCTCCGTCAAGAGAGATGGATGGAGACTATTGAGACTTTGATTTGGGTATTTCCTATACGCCGAGCAAGGCTAATGTAATGGTTGATGCCTTGAGCCGCAAGTCTTATTGCAACCACCTTGAGTTCACCAAGTTCAGCCCCACTTGTTGAAGAATTCAGAAAGCTGAACCTCCATATTGTGCCTCCGGGCACTTCGCCTCCTCCTCCGGAGTTCCGCAAGATGAATCTCCGTGTTGTTCCCCGTGGTTCCTCTATACCTCGGCTATTGAACCCGATCTCGTGGGCACCATAAAGACAATGCAGGATTTGACTCAAGTCTACAAGATTAAGCAAGACCTCAAGGCAGGAAATCCTCATTCTTCACTATTGCCGATGATGGCGCCTTTGTACTTCAAAGGCCGCCTAGTGGTGCCGTAAGAAGGAAAACCTGAATATGACTCGAGAAGGTTATGAAAGAAGCTCATGATACGCCTCTATGTATCCATCCTGGTAGTACAAAGATGTATCAAGACATTCGCCGAGATTCCGTGGTCTAATATGAAGCAAGACATTGCTCGCTATGTTGCTTTGAGTGTGACGCTTGCCGTCAGATCAAAGCAGAACATCAAAGGCCCGCTGAACTCTGCAGCCTATCTCTATTCCCTGAATGGAAATGGGACCATGTTGAAATGGACTTCGCCACCGGATTTCCCAAATCGCAGAAAGGTAATGATGCAATTCTTGTCGCCATTGACCGGCTTTCTAAAGTTGCTCATTTTCTAGCGGTCAAAGAAACGATCATCGCTAGTCAGCTTGCAACGCTCTATATGTCCGAATTGTTTCACTTCACGGTATTCCTTTGGTTATCGCCTCGGACCGTGGCAGCTTATTCACTTCAAGATTCGGGCAAGTTTTCAAGAAGCTATGGGAACTCATTTATCTTTCAAGATCTGCGTTTCATCCGCATCTCAAGGGCAAGTTGAACATGTCAACCAAATTCTCAAGACATGCTTCGAGCTTGTGTCGCTTCCTTCGCAAGAAATGGGAGGAATCTCTCCGTATGCTGAGTTCTCTTATAATAATAGCTATCAAGCTAGTCCAAGATGGCCCCCTTGAAGTGTTATATGGACGAAAGTGCCGAACCCTCCGAACTGGTCGAAAGCGGGAACGCCCACTCTTCGTCCGGATATTATCCAACATGCCAAGAACAAGTCCGCATTATTCGCGAGAATCTCAAGACTGCTCGACCACGCTAAAAGAGTAATTATGACCGCTATCACAAAGACATGGTCTATAAACTGGCGAAAAGGCCTATCTTCGCTACACCAATGAAGGGTGCTCACCGCCGGATCAAGGGCGTTAGCTCCTCGCTATATTGGCCCATTCACTATTCTCGAAAGGCGTGGAAAAGTGGCTTACCAACTGGAGCTTCCGTCGAACCTTTCTCAGTTCACGATGTGTTCCACGTGTCCCAACTCCGACGCTGCTTCAAGGACCCAATCCGAGCAAAGGACCATGAAGTGCTCGAATTGCAACAGACCTCTCCTATAAAGAGCATCCGTCCGCATTCTCGACTGCTGAACGCCGCACACGCCGAAGGCGATCAAGTTCCTCAAAGTCCAAAGGGTCGAATCACTCAAGACGGCCACACGGGAACGCGAGGATCGCCTTGAGATGAATACCCCGCACTCTTTCCTTCTACCTCCTAAATCTCGGGACGAGATTTCTTGTAGTGGAGGAGATTTGTAACACCCGGATAATTAAGCTACAGTAATCACCCCGGTTAATGTGACTAAACTCACTTGATTCGAACCCGGTCTAAAACAAATTCAAAACAAAAGCAAACGATAAAAAGTTTCAAAAACTAAAACTAAAATGTTCGGGGGTTGTCTAAAATAACAAACCTAATTATGGTGGGGTGCACAAAATTTTGTAAAGTGTTTTGGCATTTTAAATAAACTAAAACAGAAAGGAAGAAAGTAAGAAAAAGGAAAAGATAAAAAAAGATAAAAAAGAAGAGGGGAAGGAATCCCATCGGCCCAACTGGGCCAGCCCTCCCCACCTGCCCACCGGCCAACCCCAAGGCCCGCCCAACCGCCCCCACCCCACTTAACCCCTCCCCTGGTTGGAAACCCTAGCCGACCCCCCCCCGCCACACTCCCCCACCCCGATCCCTTTCTCTCCCCCGCTCGATCCAGATCGGGCCGAGCCTCCTCCCCACCTCATCTCCCGCGACCCGCCGCCCCGACACCGTCGCCTCCGCCCCTGCGCCCTCGCCGCCGTCAGGACCCCCTCCTCCACACCGTCGCCCCACGCTGGGCACCTCCGCCGCTGGGTCGCCCCGAGCCCCCCCACCCCGCCTCACGGACCTTCCTCCGACGCCGGCCGCCCGCCCCGACTCCCTCCTCGCTGGTCGCCATCAAGCTCCACCGCCCGCCTCCTAGACCCCATGGGCCCCCTGTGAGCTTCACCTCTCCCGTCGCTCCCTCCTCCCCCTCCCGACGTGCCACAGCCCAGAGTCTCCGGCTCTGCCGCCTTCCCCTCCGCCGCTTTCCTCGGCCGTCGTGGCCACGCCCCCCCCCTTCCCCTCCTCTCCTCCCCAGCGCTGAAGGCCCCTCGCCCGTGCCTACCGCCCGGCCTCCGCCTTGGCCTCGCCCCCTCTCTCTCGACGGCGCCGCCCTCCCCGCCACAGAACCCCGGACCTTCCGGACGACTTCCGCGACACGCTGCCAGCCGACGCCATGGCCGTGTCCCAGACCTCCGCTTACCTCCGACGCCCGGCGACCCGGACACCGCCAAAGCCCACTGGGACCGCCGGCTCCTCGTCGGGCCACGGCCTCGGCCGCCCTCCACCACACCGACGCGGGATCGGGCGGGCGCCACGCCTGCCCCCTGGTTTGGCGCCCGAACAGAGCCACGCCCGCAAGACCAAGACGCCTGCTTGGCCCCCTAGGGTTTATGACATGGGGCCCCACCCCACGTAATGGTTTTAATAGTAAAAAGAAAATGAAAATTAAATAAAATTAATTAATTAATTAATTAAGTAATCAGTTAATCTAATTAATCTCGATTAATTAAACCTAATAACTAATTAACCTAATTAACTACATTAATTAAATTTGATTAGGTTAATTAGATAATTGATGTATGACTTAACGGACCCACTGTCAGGTTGACTCATCAACCCTGTTGATCGCCGACGTCAAGATGACATCATGCCGACGTCATAAATACATTTTCGAATTAATTAAATAATTAATTAAAATTCCAGAAATTATTAAAATCTTTTAAAAATCATATCTTTTAATCCGTAACCCGCATTAAAATATTTTCAACATGAAAGTTGCTCGTAACGGCGAGACGAATCCGACACGTAGTCCGCTCGTCCGCCACACACCCCTAACCTATCGAACCTCGCAACTTTTCCCTCCGCCCTTCCGCCTCGAAAACCCTAAACACCGGAATACCTTCCGGATGTTTCCTTAACCAAGACTTCATACCACGTTAGGGCACGCCTAGCATCGCTTCTTGGCATGTCATGCATCGATATGCATCTGCTTACTTTGTATTCATTGTTTCTTCCCCTCTTCTCTCCGGAGACTACGAGACCGACGCTGCTGCTGCCCGGTTCGACTACGGAGTTGACGACCCTCTCTCTTGCCGAGCAACCAGCAAGCCCCCCCCTTGATCACCAGATATCGCCTACTCTTATCTACACCGCTTGCATTAGAGTAGTATAGCATGTTCTTGTTTTCGAGATACTCCTATCGCTGCATAGCTTTGTCCTTGTAACTTCATTGTTACCTTACCGCAATCCTATATGCTTAGTATAGGATGCTAGTACTTTCATCTGTGGCCCTACTTTCTTGTCCGTCTGCCGTGCTATACTATCGGGCCGTGATCACTCGGGAGTTGATCACGAGTATATACTATATAATTATACATGATACATGTGAGACTAAAGTCGGGTCGGCTGATGGAGCACCCGTGGGTGGATCTTGAGGCGGAGCGACAGGGCAGGTTGAGACCGCCTAGGAGAGAGGTGGGCCTGGACCTGTTCGGCGTTCGCGGTTACTTAACACGCTTAACGAGGTCTTGGTATTTGATCTGAGTTGGCTACGAGCTTATACGCACTAACCATCTACGCGGGAGTAGTTATGGGTATCCCGGCGTCGTGGTATCACCAAGCACTACAGACGTCACGACGAGGCGCTACCGGATTGGGCGAACGCCTGTTAGGCTAGGTCCGCTTCGGCCGCCCGCGAACGCAGTGTGTGCTTTCGAGGCGATGGGCCTGCACCTCTGCCGCTTAGGTTTAGACCGCGTCTTGGCCTCTCTGTTGTGCCTAGGTGGGGCTGCGACGTGTTGATCTTGCGCGGCGGGCATGACCCAGAAAGTGTGTCCGCCAAATGGGATCAAGCGTCTTTGGGTAAGATGGTGCACCCTGCGCAGGAAGTTAATCTATTCGGATAGCCGTGATCTTCGGTAACAGGACGACTTGGAGTTGTACCTTGAGCTTATGACAACTAGAACCGGATACTCGATAAAACACACCCTTCCAAGTGCCGATACAACCGGTGGTCGCTCTCTCGTGGTTATGAGCAGGGATTGCGGGTAGGATTATTGCTATGTGATGTTACTTGGAGGACTTCAGATTGTCCCTCCTACCTGTTGCAAGACGGTGTCCGAAGCGTAGTCTTTGATAAGACTAGCTATCCCCTTTATTACGGCATTCTGCATTCAGTCCATCGATATGGCCTTTACACATATATCCATGCATATGTAGTGTAGCTCCTTGCTTAAGTAGTACTTTGGATGAGTACTCACGGTTGCATTGTTTCCCCTTTTCCCCTATCTCTACTCGATTGCGCAACTGCACGATGGAGCCCAGAGCGACGCCAACGCCGATGACGGCTACTACTCGAGGTGCCTACTACTACGTGCAGCCCACCGACTACGACCGGGAGTAGCTTAGGAGGATCCTGCAGGAGGCCCGCTCCTCTTCGATCAGATCCCGCTTTGTGCTAGCCTTCTTAAGGCAAACTTGTTTAACTTATGTCCGTACTCAGATATTGTTGCTTCCGCTGACTCATCTATGATCGAGCACTTGTATTCGAGCCCTCGAGGCCCTTGGCTTGTATTATGATGCTTGTATGACTTATTTTATTTGTAGAGTTGTGTTGTGATATCTTCCCGTGAGTCCCTGATCTTGATCGTACACATTTGCGTGCATGATTAGTGTACGATTGAATCGGGGGCGTCACACATGAGGTGGCCTTTTTATATAGCATCCGGGCTGGGTTATTTACCGCGATGAGGGGCACTAGTTTGTCGGTTCTGCTCTCATGGGGTCGGGGTCAAAGCCACAGATACACATATCTCACAAAAGTGACGTGGTACTGTGGGTGTCGTCGGGGTGGTTTTGGTAGCTGTGCCCGGAATAAAAATGCAACTGCAGGCTGACATATTTATACAAGGTTACTATTTAAAACAGAGGCACCACAACAGGCTGCGTTTATTTACAAGGTCACACGATTATAAGATGTGGATACACTGAGACTCGGCACTACTCGAGTGACTTAGTCTACCTCGTTTATATCCAAGTGGGCACGCCTTGTGAGCGTCGAGGCTTCTCCACGGGTTTCACCGTCGGGGTTAGCTGGAGTGGGTTGAGGAACTACAGGGTCGGGGTAGCGATGATGACCATCGCGGGGATTGTTGGCCACAATCCTATTGGAGTGTGCTCCCAAAAGGCGACGAAGCACTTCTGGGGTCATCAAAGCACCTTGGTTGATGGTTGGGGCTGACCTCAAGGTCTCGATCGGTTGTCCGAACAGCACGATTGGGTTGTCGGCGTCGGGCTCATCTTCTCCTCTCGACGGGGCTCGACGAACCAGCTCTCCACGAGCTGCGATCAGATCAAGGGTGATTTGATCGAACAGCTCCTCTACTGCACCTACATAGCGCACTAGGTGCAACAATGCAGGATCCGTCTCGTGATCTCCGTTGGCAACTTGGGGTGGTCTACCATACCATTCATGTCTGGGGTAGTAGTAGAACGAGCGACAGTTAACTCCGGGCGACAAGTGCCGGAGTTGAACTATAGCCTCTCCAGCAGCTAGTTGGATGGCTTGTGGCTCAAAGGAAGTTGTCCTTCCGGTGAACTCTGTAGGGCTGCTTCAGCGATAGACCCCACCGAGATGTGCACAAAGGCCTGAATTGACTCTCACCGCCATGGGTCCTTGGTACACAACATATTCGGGGCTCTTCTAACGCATAGGCACGATGGGTGAGGTTTGCGAGTATGGTCACAAAACCTCCAAGGTTGGTTGCTGTGGTCTCATTGTGCACTACAGGGCCATGCATTATGGCTCGGTTTGGGGTAGAGGCTATGATGTGCTGGGTTGTGGCTAGCATGCCCTTTTATAGAAAAAGGGGACGGAGTCTTCCTTCGCACACTTGCGAATGGGACAATATAGGTGTCGGTCACTAACGCGTGATCGACAGGCTAGATTGATAGGTTGGGCACCGACTGTCAAAAGGTGTCAGGCTCACTGTGTGGCTATCTTACACGAGAAGCTTGGCTGGGGCTAGGTTAAGGTCTGGTGGGTTGGTTAACCTAGGTTTTTCGACCTGGCTAGGATAGGATTAGCCAATGGTCAGCCTGGCTCTGATACCAAGTTTGTCAGGACCGGATTTTTGGGATATTAATTTCCAGAAAATGGCCCTTGTGCTTACCAGCCCTGTGATTATTGTTAATGATGAGGCACCAACTTGATACAGAAATTCCAAGCAAAATACAAGATATGTAGTACAAGACCATTACATTCTGTGAGTACAACAAATGGTTTCTAGTGGGTGATGGCGAAGCGGTTTGTGGATCGTCGGCGCCTATGGGACTCCATTTTCCCACAGAACAGTGACCAGTGTTAACTCCTATCTTCGCAAGGCTGCTATCACCATGGCTTAGGTTCCGGGGCTGCCTTCATAACGCCCTCTCCATGCAAGGGATCCGCCAAGACAATAGCCGAGGACAAGCCAGTGAGTACTTTGAATGTACTCGCAAACATTATGAACACGGTATAATATAACAAATGACAAATATGCTCAAATATTCTCTCGATCACCACGCTACCATCAAATAAAATCTCGATGCATGCAAGCAGGTTATTTATATACATGAATATGCAATAACAGAGTAGTAATAAAATGCACCGATCGGGTGTCTGAAGCGACGCCTCAAAATGTTAGCAAATAACGAGCATGCCTCAATCGGGCGTTTGAGTGACACCACATAAAGGGCTTATAAAGTAAATATATAGCAAGCATGCCACAGTCGGGCGTCTCAGCGACACCACATAAAGGGCTTATAAAGTAAACATATAACAAGCATGCCACAGTCGGGCGTCTCAGCGACACCACATAAAGGGCTTATATGGTAAATAAATAATAAACATGCCACAGTCGGGCGTCTGTGCGACACCACATAAAGGGCTTATATGGTAAATAAATAATAAACATGCTACAGTCGGCGTCTGTGCGACACCACATAAAGGTCTTATAACAGAATAATCATAGTGAATATCCAGGAGGTAGAACCGTCCCAGGGATACTCAATGAATCAAATAATGAATATAGTTAGTTCACAATAATAACAATCATAATCATCATATGTCACCGGTCATAGTCAACGTTCTGACTTAGTAGTTTTTCCTCTGAAGACCGACACTAAGAGCGACACTTGACCCAACCCAGACTGTAGTCCTTAACCGTGGACACGGCTATTCGAATAGATGTTTAATCTCTGCAGAGGGTGTACCCTTTACCCACGAGTAACGGATTCCTTTAGTCCATCGGGACTAATTCCGTCTACGGTCTTTCAATTGAAAACACACCGACCAGACACACCAGCTTAACTTACGGTGTCTCGAATCACCCACGACACTGTCAAGCAAAACTCTAAGTGGGAGGCTACAACCTCACGTAGCATGGGATCAAACTTATATCGCTTGCTCTAAGGGGTGGCCTCCCTCTCGTCCCAACCGAAACACCCATGCCCCGGACCAGGTGGCTCGCCACCGCTACAACCGTATCTTCCACCATGGCCTCTCGTATGGTGTGTGCTAGAAAGGGGTTGATGACTTATCGAACTGCACCTACTTGTTGTAGGGACAAGTGGTAGTCTGAAACAAGTATGGGGGTCATCGAACAAGACTCGATCTATGGTCGACTCAGAGGTTTAAGTATTCCTCGCATGATTATCATAACTAATATATTTCATCCAATGCATGTAATCACCCTCATCATACCCCCTCATGCCATACCGGACACACTCGTCTCGACGAGGAACTAGGGGCAAGCTCAGGTCTACCCAAGACAGAGACTTTCCCGGCTTCCTTCCGGCAGGCACGAAAAGCATACGAGGATGATTGCTGTCACAAGCTTGACCATTTCCAATAGCAAGGAAATCTCCAATATTCATTCATGCAAATGATCATATCACCACATAAAATAACGAGTTCTACGTATTGAGGTGGTGTTATAATCGTGTCAAACAATGCATGAAAAATATTATGCCAGGGTTCAGAATGCTTGCCCTCAAGTTGTGGGGAGGCAGGGTGCACTCCAAAACTTTTGAAAGTTTTCTCCTCTCTCCAAAAATCCTATTTAAAAATATTTTTGAATCAATACATAGTTTCAAAAACAGTACCAAAAAGTTGTCTGAAATTTTTTCAAATAAATCTGAAAATAAACTAGACAATATTTGAGAGAGGTAGGAAAAAGAATCAATTCATTTGGGGTTATATTTAAAAAGTTATAGCCAGTCAAAGTTTTGGTCAAAATCTGTTTTTAAAATAAAACAGAAAAAGGAAAAACGTTTCGAAAACTGACCACGACGAAGGCGTATTCCGAGTTTACGTCTCCACTTATCCAGCGTGGACCGCGCGTGGGTCACTGACAGTGGGTCCAGCGGGCCCACTGGTCAGGTTTGACTGGTCTTCTTTCCCTCCACTTCCTCTGCCCGAGCGGAGGCGGGACTCCGGCGATTGCCACCGGCGGTTGGCGGCTCCTCGCGGGGCTCCGAGGGCGGAGATGGATCCGCCAGTCCCGGCGGTCCTCCCGGTGGTCTCTAGGCAGGTGGGGACGGAGGGAGTCGCCGGCGACGAGCTTCGCGGCGGCCGGTGGCTACGGTGAAGTTTGGGGTCCTGGGCTGCGGTGGTTCCCGAACGGGTCGAAGGTGTTGGGCGGCTCCGTAGGGTCATGGGGAGTCGAGCGGTGGCGTCGGACGGGCAGGGGGGGGCCCTGGTTGCGATGAACGGGGCTGGGACGTGGCGGCGGCCGAATCGGCCGGAGTCGGGGAAGACGGCTTCCCCCCGACGATTGCTGGCCGTGGGGGTGCGGGGGGGCTCGAGGTCGCCGAGTGGCTGGACGAAGTCTGGGGTCTCCTTTATAGCTCATCGAGGTCGGTCCGTGGCGGCCGGAGATAAGCTTTCGCGAACCGCCGCTATAGCTTGCAGGGCATCGTGGCTGCGACGGGCGCTATGACAAGCTCGTGGATGAGCTCGGGCTGTTCCACGAGCGGTGGTGCGTTGGCGTGGCTCGGGCGGCGCCGACCAGTAAGGCAGAGGCTGTCGGGCGGCGGTGGCGGCTATGGAGGCGGTGCAGGGCGCCAGAGGGGGGATGTGGTGGCCTCGGTGAGGAGGGTGCGCGGCGCGGCTGGGAGAGGGTAGAGGCCAGGACGGGCGCAGGCAAGCGGTAGTGGGACGCGGCGACTCGTGCGCATGCATGTGCAAAACGCGCGCTCTGGTCGCGCCCAGAGCATGCACGCCAGGCATTCGGCGAAATGCCAGCATGGGTTAGAGAGCGCGGGTGAGGCTGGCAGTTAGTCGGGCTAGGTCATAAGCATCTAGGAGCTTAGTGGACAAGGTTTCTGGATCAGTGGATCAAGCTCACAGTGTAAACTAAAACTTATGCCAAATCAGCTCATGCACTCAAGGTGTTTGACAAAAGGCTAGGGGCATCTAGGCTGTTCTTGGAGTGTCCTAAATCCCCAGATCCTAGTCTCTTTAGAAGGTAAAGAGGGTGGCAATGTTAGTTTGACAAAATTAGAAACTTGTTAGTGCAAATATTTGGGAAAACCAATATTGGGCAGAAACTAAAGGCTGTCATTTCATGGACCAAAAATTTTCCAATGGGTTCATGCTCCTGGACTTAAGGGTTTTGTAGGAAGGACTACAAGCAGGAAAAAGAATCATGGGTAAAGGAGTAAGTTCAAATAGGGTTGCAGTTCAAATCATCATGTTGGACCAGAATGAAAATGAGGATGATTCACTCAAATTTTTCAAAGAACATCACTGGGTTTTTGCATAAAGATGAAAAATAAACTCCTACTGACATCCCATAAATTTGGTGGCAGCTTTAAAGAAATATTTAAATAGGTTGTAGTGCAAAATTGCCCACTGGACCAGATTTGAAAATTTGATGTAGAGCTCAAAATATCCAAAGAATGAAATATATCTTTGCATAAAAGTGATTTAAAAACATCACATGACATCCCCAAATTTTGGTGGGATTTTTAAATGAATTTATCAAAGGGTTGTAGTGCAAATGGGGTCCTAAACTTATGAAAAACCATTTTAGGGAGATAAAGCTCAGGGATAAATAATTATATAAATAATCCTACTGATAAAAGAATTGTTTTATTTGAGAGGGTAAACAAGTCAAAAAAATAATTGGCAGGTTTTCACTTGGGGTGAAAACTCCATAATAATAAAGAAAAGAATGGTTCTGAAATCAAAAGGAAATGCAGAAACTAAAAGTTTAGGTTTCCTGGCAAAATTTTAATAAACAAAACATGGTTAAATTTTTGGGGCGTCACATCATTGCTGCATAGAAGAATTACGTCCTGGAAGCACCGCTAGGTGCCAAGCCTGCTGCAGATGCAACTGACGACCTTAAAAACGTCTGGCAAAGCAAAGCTGATGACTACTCGATACGGCTTAGAACCGGGACTTCAACGACGTTTTGAACGTCATGGAGCATATGAGATGTTCCAGGAGTTGAAGTTAATACTCAAGCAAATGCCCGGATTGAGAGATATGAAGTCTTCAATAAGTTCTACAGCTGCAAGATAGAGGAGAATAGTTCTGTCAGTGAACATATACTCAAAATGTCTGGGTATAACAATCACTTGATTCAACTGGGAGTTAATCTTCCAGATGATAGTGTCATTGATGAATTCTTCAATCATCGCCACCAAGCTAAAAGAGCTTCGTGATGAACTATAATATGCAAGGGATGGATAAGACAATTCCGAGCTCTTCGCAATGCTAAAGGTTGCGGAGGTAGAAATCAAGAAGGAGCATCAAGTGTTGATGGTCAACAAGACCACCAGTTTCAAGAAAAGGGTAAAGGGAAGAAGAAGGAAACTTCAAGAAGAACAGCAAACAAGTTGCTGCTCAAGAGAAGAAACCCAAGTCTGGACCTAAACTCGAGATCGAGTGCTTCTACCGCAAGCGGATCGAGCCTAATCGAAGCGGAACTACCCCAAGTATTTGGCGGATAAGAAGGATGGCAAGGTGAACAAAGGTATATGTGATATACATGTTATTGATGTGTACCTTACTAGAGCTCGCAGAGCACTGGTATTTGATATTGGTTCTGCTAATATTTGCAACTCAAACAGGGACTACGGATTAAGCGAAGACTGGCTAAGGACGAGGTGACGATGCGCCTGGGAAATGGTTCCAAAGTCGACGTGATCACCGTTGGCACGCTACCTCTACATCTACCTTTGGGATTAGTTTTAGACCTAAATAATTGTTATTTGGTGCCAGCGTTGAGCATGAACATTATATCTGGATCTTGTTTAATGCGAGACGGTTATTCATTTAAATCTGAGAATAATGGTTGTTCTATTTATATGAGTAATATCTTTTATGGTCATGCACCCTTGAAGAGTGGTCTATTTTTGTTGAATCTCGATAGTAGTAATACACATATTCATAATGTTGAAGCCAAAATATGCAGAGTTGATAATGATAGTGCAACTTATTTGTGGCACTGTCATTTGGGTCATATTGGTGTAAAGCGCATGAAGAAACTCCATACTGATGGACTTTTGGAATCACTTGATTATGAATCAGTTGGTACTTGCGAACCATGCCTTATGGGCAAGATGACTAAAATACCATTCTCCGGAACAATGGAGCGAGCAACAGATTTGTTGGAGATCATACATACTGATGTATGTGGTCCGATGAATATTGAGGCTCACGGCGGGTATCTTTATTTTCTCACCTTCACAGATGATTTGAGCAGATATAGGTATATCTACTTAATGAAACATAAGTCTGAAACATTTGAAAAGTTCAAAGAATTTTAGAGTGAAGTGGAAAATCATTGTAACAAGAAAATAAAGTTTCTACGATCTGATCGTGGAGGAGAATATTTGAGTTACGAGTTTGGTCTACATTTGAAACAATGAGGAATAGTTTCGCAACTCACGCCACCCGGTACACCAGAGCGTAATGGTGTGTCCGAATGTCGTAATCGTACTTTACTAGATATGGTGCGATCTATGATGTCTCTTACTGATTTACAGCTATCGTTTTGGCGTTATGCTTTAGAGACGGCTGCATTCATGTTAAATAGGGCACCATCGAAATCCGTTGAGACGACGCCTTATGAACTGTGGTTTGGCAAGAAACCAAAGTTGTCATTTCTTAAAGTTTGGGGTTGCGATGCTTATGTGAAAAAGCTTCAACTTGATAAGCTCGAACCCAAATTGGAGAAATTTGTCTTCATAGGATACCCAAAGGAGACTGTTGGGTACACCTTCTATCATAGATCCGAAAGCAAGACATTCGTTGCTAAGAATGGATCCTTTCTAGAGAAGGAGTTTCTCTCGAAACAAGTGAGTGGGAGGAAAGTAGAACTTGATGAGGTAACTTTCGGGGATATACCCTGCGGTATGACCCGACCGGAGTTATAACCCGGCTGGGACCTGGTAAACCGGCTGGTGTTAAGTCAGATGATAACCCGGCAGGTGTTAAGCTAGATGATAACCCGGCAGATGTTAAGTCAGATCATAAACCGGCAGGAAGTCATAACTCGGCAGACAATCATAAACTGGCAGAAAATCATAAACCAGCAGACAGTCATAACCCGGCAGACAGTCATAACCCGGCATATAGAGTCGCCTGGGATTAGTAATTAAGCCCGAGACGTTATGAAGCCCAAGAAGTTAAGAAGCCCATGAAGAGAAGTCGGAATAGTTTAAGTCCTAATCCGAGTTGGACTCTACATGTAACCCGCCCCTTCAACTTATATAAATAGGGCATGGACCCCAAGAGGGGGAGGAGAAATAATCTTTAGGGCTAGACATAACTAGGAGAGCCGGTTTATGGTGACTCCCTCATGATGATAATGAGACCTAGCCACAACCACATGTAGGGTTGTTACCGGATGATGTTTCCCGGGGCCCGAAGCTGTCTAAATCTTTGTCTTGCGTGTTGCGTCTCTCGATTCCAATCAACCCCTTCAAGCTACCGCGTAGATGCGTTGGCCTCATGACTAAGTCCTCGCACTAGGACATCTGCCGTAACAATTCCACGACAGTTGGCGCCCACCGTGGGGCAGTGCACACGATGGTGTTGAGTTCTTGAAGGGGCTTTTTCAGGGTTCGAGAAGTTTGCGGTCGTCTGGATGAAGGAAATCCGGTTTATGAAGGATCTACATCAACTATGAGTTTGCTAGATCAAGATCAAAAAGAAAAGTTGCACATCAGATACGCCGCCGGTGAGGTTACCGAGTCGGCGAAAACGGACAGCAACAAAACCGATCGAAGCAATCAGGAAAAAGGAAGGAAGTCAATGACCTGGAGGAAAACGCCCCGGTGAACCGCCCCGGTTTGTTTCTATCTCGCTGAGTCGCCGGCTTCCGTTTGACCAGTACCCGTTCGGCCTGCCCCGGGCCGCTGCTCGTCTCCGTCTCTGCCGCGGTCCGGCACCTCCGAACCACAGCCTCCCCTCGCCAACACGTCTCTGTTGCAAACCCGGAGAAAAACGCACACGTGCCTGTGTCGCACAGCTGCTTCACTACACGAGTCCGCGGCGCACAGAGCCGCCGCGTTGTTCCGAGTCACCTAAAACGCCCCGGACTCGCCATGCCCACGGGCCGAATCTGAATCGCCGCCTGGCCAATTGTTCCTCCGCGCGACCGGCCTCCAACAGCGGTACGAGCCGCCCGACGCGTCAAGTAGCCTCCGCCTCGTTGACGGACTGTCGGGGGGAAGAGCTGATCGTGCCCCACGAGCACCTATGGGACCTAGGTCCCTTTGTGGTTCGGAGGGGGGCGGAGACTGCACAAAGAGCGGGTCGAGGCGATGCACACGAGAGGGTTTTTTACCCAGCTTCGGAGCTCTCCGGAGAGATAATACTCCTACTGCTGCTTTATGGATTATCTGGTGTTCTTGCTAGGGAGCAATGCGAGCTACAAAACCTAGCCTGAGTGTGATGAACTAAGCTGGAGCTGGACCGAAACCAGCCGAACCTCTCCTACGTTGCCCTTGGACCTCCTTTTATAGGCACAAGGGGTTACCACATGTGGCAAATAGACAAGGTTACAATGGTAAAAACTTAGGTAGGTACACCGCTTTGTACAAAGGTACAGATAATCTATACCTAACTCGACGGCAAGGGACAAGGGTCATCAATGCCTGTCTCGGCCGCCCAACAAAGGTAACAGGGACCGTTATAAGCGCCTCCGTCCGCCACGATGGTGGCTTTGTCGCTGTTTGTCTCTACTCCCGCTGGCTGCACAGCCCACCGACACGCGTGCTTGGGGGAGCCCGTGGTGACACGTTGGCGGGTGAGCTGGAGCGAGATGAAGAGAGGTCGCCGCCCGCAAGCGCCTTGCCGGCGAGAACCTTGTCGCGCTTGGGGGTTTAGCGCCCACAAGCCTTCCCGCAAGCTCCTCTTGCCGGGCCTCGCTTCCTTTGGCGCCTTGAGTGGCTTTCCCGGCAAGCTCCTCTTGCCGGGGTCTTGACTGCTTCATTCTTGAATGGATCCAAAGGAGCCGCCGAGGATCTTGGCGGCCATCAAGCCGCCCGCCGTGGGCCAGAATCGTCTCGCAGACGAAGTTCGGGGTACTAGGGTACCCCTACTCTAGTACGCCGACAGAGCCCGGCCTGGGCCACACACGAGCCAAGCTCGCTCGCCAGGCTCAAAACAATGCACGGGGCAGCGCGTGGTCTTGATTACGCCGTTACTCGCCTTGGACCCACCACGTCTCCACGAACGACACGCGTCGGACGTGGCGTCGTGGGGGAGATCGTGGGGCTTTCTTTAATGGAAAAATCGGAGCGCCCGTCCCCTCTCCCTTTATAAGCGGGGAAACCGGGGCAGGACGCCCACTTGCCCTCGCTGTCACATCGGAAAACCCCCGTCGCTTTCTCCTTCCTTCTCAAGCCCACAGAGAGCGACGCTCCGCCCCCTCCACTGCCACCGGTGCCACCCACGCCGTCGGCTTCCTCCGCCACGACTCCCTATGGCTCCGAAGGCCGATAAGGGGAAGGGCGTGAAATCCGCCGAGGCGCAGCGGCTCATGGGCTGGCGCTGGAAAGAGCGGGTTTCTTCACCCCGCCGATGGGAGGGATGGGTACTACCTCTTCGGTCGACGGTGACCCGGCGCATCCGCAAGACGAGGGTCATCTCCGCCGCCACATCTGCCAAGGTCTCCTTGGTACCCTTCTTCGCGATTTTCTTACAGTGCGGGCTCGCTCGCCTTTTCTGAATTTTTTCGTGATGTCATGAACACCTATGGCCTCCGCCTTTTGACTTCACCCCCAACGCCGTTCTCACCTTGGCTGTTTCGCACATCTCTGCGAGAACTTTGTCGGGTCCACCCAAATGTCGCCTCTTCCGCCATTACTTCTCCCCAGAGAGAGAGGAGAGCCGCTGTCGGAGGAATTGCATGGACCTCTAGGATCGGCAAGAAGGAAGCGCACCTTCACGGAGAGTTGCGCAGCAAGTGGGAGGAGTGGAGGGCTGGTGGTGCTGGATCTTAGAGGAGGATCCACACCTTTTACCGCCTCAAAAACCCCCATAGTTCGCGGCAACGATTGGAGCAACTTGGCGCGGAGGATGACAAGTTGAAGATTGCCACGACTAGGATTTTGCGCCCGCAAGCAGTGGCTCACCGTGGGGGCAGTTGGCGCGGACTTCTTCGCCGTCGCATTGCACCCTTGCAGGAGAAAGGAGACCTGCTTGGGAATTCCGCACGCGGCGGATATCATGAGGCTGCGCCCAGGCCTAAATTGGAACTTCACCACCACGAGCTTGACGGCATGCTGCGGAGCTGTTCAAGCTCGAGTCGAACAACCTGGATGGTGCATGTTGCGAGGGAGTTGTGCCTTGTGCAACAACTCGGCGCATGATCGCATCCGCGCGATAATGCCGCCAGCGATTCCCATGGGATCGCTCCAACTTGGCAGAACCCGCCGATGACATAGTGCAGCAGTTCTTCGACGACTTGTGCGAAGTGCCGTCCACGCCGACGAGAAGAGACGGCTCACCCGCGACACCATCGCCAGAGATGGCGCGACGCCACAAGGGTGGAGGAGGCTGCAGGCTGCCGCCGGCGCGCTTTGGGTTCACAATGAGGAGGCGGAGAGGGCCGAGGCGGCAAGCCTTGCCGACCAAGAGGAGTTCATCGATTAGGAGGAGCGCACCGAGCCCGACAACGACCCAAGTGAGCCTTTCTGGGCGCCTCCTCCGCCGCCAAGTAGCTTGCCGCAGGAGGAGCTCGCCGCCCGCCAGGAGACGTCTCCGAGGACCGAGAAATGGCGGGGAGCATACGGTCCAGCAGCCGCCCGCCGCCCGACGCGCTCCACCGCGGCAAGCACTGTTGCAGCGGGAGCGCCTGCTCACACGGCGACGGGCTCGGGCCTTCGAGTCGTGGCCCCTGCACCCGCTAAGCGCCAGAGGGAGTCTTTCCCCAATCCGTCGCTACTGGAGCAGAGTTTGATCTATCCGCCTCAGCCCGAGGAAGAAGAGGAAGAGTAAGATCTTGCCGCTGCTATTTGTAGTCTTCCAACTTATTGCTTTATTTTATATCCGATTGGTTCCACTCAACTTTCTTCTTCGTATGCCACTCGAGGGCGCCAAGAGAGCTAAGACGCGGTGGTCGCTGTCTCGCACGACTTCAAAGCAACAGGGGCACGTCCGGACTCCTTTGCCGGACCCGCAACCCTTCAACAGAGCAGCCCTCAAAGACAGCCCCCCCAACAGAAGTATCTCGTATGCTCCCGTGGTTAGGCGTGCTTGGGTGCTTTTCCGTTATTTATATCTGGTTTGCTAGATTTTGTAGGAGCAGAGCAGCCACATCATGGAGCACCGGAGGCTACCCCGAGGTCCAGCCTCATCAGGAGGCCCCGGAGGCCGCCCCAAATTTCGCTTGCTTCAACCACGCCACCAAGGGAGGATTCTCCGTCAAGGAACGCTCTCCGCAAGGGAAACCTCTCCCACTGTGGAGCTTCCCGACAAGGACCGGCGCCAACGACCGGCCGGTGGTGGAGGCGCGCCACAGCCCTACCGCAGTAACCTTCTTGCCTTGATAGTTTCCCTTGGGTTCTGTTCTTCCGCTTTCTCTTTCGAATATCTGCTTGATTTTGTGCTTCCCTTCGATCATCGGACCGTCCGCCAAGACCCGATGGAAACCGAGGCTGCCTGGCGAGGAAGACGCCGGGCGCATAATGCCGACGCCGCCAACATGGAGGAGGAGGAAGCTGGTGCCGACAAGCCCGCCGGCGAGGAGGCTGCCGAGGCCGCTGGTGCAAAGGCTGGGGAGGAACCTGGCGATCGCACTGACGGCCCGGAGGCCGCAGGAGCGCCAGGCGCTGCGCCGACCGCCGATCCCCGCCACTGATGCCGCACCAGACTCCGAGGAGCCCCAGCCCGGCGCCTATCTGAAAGCCGGTGAGGGTGTCTTCATCAAGCTCCCATGGGCATCGAGCTCCAGGGCGCCAGCCGAAGGGGAGACCTTCGATGCGGAGCTGCTCGCCTCCGTCGGGCTGTCGCTGGTTGATGCCCCGAGCAGCAGCAGTGGTGAACCTGAGGAGGAGCAGCTGCTAAGGAGGTTGCTGTCGCTCTACCGCACCCGACAAGCCAAGCTGGAGTCCAGGGAGGCGCTTGTCGCGAGGGCGGGAGCTGACTTGGAGAAACGTGCGGAAGAGCTCCCACGCGCCAACAAGGAGACTCTCCGGGACATAGCAGAGGCTCGGGAGCAGCTTGCCGAGGAGCGCACGGCCTTTATCTTGGAGAAAGGCGAGGTTGAGGAGCAGCAGAGGCTTGCCGGTGAGAAGCTCTCTGCTAGAGAAGGTGAGCTGGCGCAGCGGAAGATCAACCTCGACAGCTTTGAGGAAGATCTCAGCATGAAAGCAAACGATCGGGCGGACCGCTCAGAGGCAAAGGATGCTGCCGCCGCCGAGGCCGCCAAAGGGGAATTGGAGATGAGGGTGGCTCACCGAGTCCACCTCCGGAAGAGTGCCGAGGAGGTCGCCGGGCTGAAGCGCGAGCGTGAGAAGGACGCTTACACCCTCGGCGAGCTGCAAGGCCGTTTGGCTGAAAAAATCAAGGAGATCGATGCCGCCAAGGTCGTCAAGGCAGATCTGGAGCTGAAGTTGACCACCTTGACGGAGACGCTGGACGGCGTCAGGGAGCGGGAGACGGGCCTGCTGGAGAAAATCAAGGCCACCGAGGAGTTGCTGTCGAATGCCGTGACCGCCCAGAATAATCTTCGGGACAGCATAATGCATTGGACGGAAGGCCTTGTGGACACCGCCGCCGGTATCCATAATGAGCTGATAGAGTTGGGGATGACAGATCTTGGATATTCCACCGACGAGAACCTCCAACCCAGCGTCAAGCTCAGCCTTTTCTTCAAGGGCGTGTTGGCGGGTATCCGGCGGCTCCGGGATGAGGTCCCGAAGCAACTGGCGGAGGAATCACGCCAAGTCTGTGCCGAGGCTCTCCAGAAGGTGTTGATGAAGGTGGCCTTCCGCAACCCAGGCGTCGACTTCTCCAAGGCCCTCAAGTCCCTGCCTTCATCCGCCGATGTGGAAGCGCTCAAGACCCTTGTCACACCCATTGTGGACAGGGTGAGCGGAGTCAAGAGGCTCGAGGCGCACCGCGTGGACTAAGCCGCTAAGTCTATCTTTCTCTTGTCGTCAGAGATCAAGTTTAGGTGAAAAAAGCTATTAGATCTGCGACAAGTTATCATGTAATATACACTATCTTAGGCCATCGAATGCAACGTTATTTCCTTTACTCGATTTCTTCCCTTGTATGTTTTCACCTTACGCTTTTAGGGAAACTTGCCGGTGCAGGCACCCTTGCCATGAGCGCCGTCGCGGAACTTCAGCAGACTCTTTGGCGGGGTCGCCACCGACAAGCAACCTCGTCGTGGACTAGTCGCAGCTCACTTAGGTCGTTGAGCGGACTCAAACAAAATAAGGGCGCGACCAGTCATGATTTGGTTCCTCCGCGCATGTGTTTTCCATACAAAGTACTATCGCTCAAGGAAGATAACTTAAAATTTAAAACTGGTCGCTTAAACTTAGCAACTTAGCTTTTTCGTTGTCCGCCTTCCGCAAAGCGACAGCCTCGAGCGATGCCCACACCATTATCTCCTCCTCTCCCTGTTAACTTGTGGGTGGATGAACCTTCTTCTTGTTTGAGAAGAAAGAAGAGAAAAAGAAAGTTATGGAGCCTAATAGCTCACTATCGCTTACCGGGTGTGAGTGCTGCACAAGATGTTAGTAAACACATGCATACTTTATTAAGAAGGCATGTATTAACAAAAATGCGCGCAACCATAGGCTTTACTGATGCACGGGGTCTGCGCCCGGCTTTGTACAAAGGATTACATGCAACAGCGGCAAGACTTGTACAAAAGGGTGGTTGCCGGAACGGGTTCCGGCAACCGCGCTACCACTGTCCACCACAAGCCAAACAAGACACTACAACGAGATACTAACTCCTAAGGTAACATAACTTCGGAGACCCCACACCAGGTTAACTACATAGAATATTAGGTTTGTTGGCACCATATTTTAAACACAGTTCCTTGCAGTCATTGTTTCCATTATCGAAACCAAGCTGCCAACATGGCCAGGTTAAAGTCTCTAAGATTTGGGAAACCCACCCCCCGCAAAAAAAAAAGATTTGGGACACCCATGCCACCGAATTCTTTCCTCGTAGAAATGAGCTCCCATTTAGCAAGGTGGTACTTATGTTCACTCCTCAAACTACCACAAAAGAAATGGGACATCTGATAAGTGATAGCATCAATAGCCCATTTAGGAAATTTCATCATGGACATTAAGTACATAGAAATGTTAACAATGCAAGTAGTAAGAAGAACCAGTTTGCCCCTACATGACAAATATTCCCCAAACCAAACAGAAAGATTCTTGATGATTCTGTCTATGATGGGATAGACCTCAAAACCAACACTAGGATGGCCCATAATATTGCCCAAGTGTACGTGTGGCGCGGGGGGGCTCGTGGCTGGTTTTTCCTTGCCAATTTCAGCCAGTCCTTTTATTTAGGCCTAATTTTGTACTCCCTCCGTTTCTAAATATTTGTCTTTCTAGATATTTCAACAAGTGACTAGGTACGAAGCAAAATGAGTGAATCTATACTCTAAAATATGTCTACATACATCCATATGTGGTAGCCATTTGAAATGTCTAGAAAGACAAATATTTAGGAACGGAGGGAGTATTTGTTTCTTCTTCCCTTTTTGAAGTAAAGAAGTTAACGAACTTAACAAACAATCTTCAAGAATTTTCTAAAAAATCATAATTTTAATAATAATATTATTTATTTATTTAAAATAATTATATATTTGCAAAAATATTCACGAAATTAATAGATCATTCGCCATTTTAAATACTATTTATTTTTTAAATGTTCACAGATTTTTTAGAAGAAAATATAAAAAAGGAAATATAAAAATAAAAATAACCGCTGATAATTGAGTAACAAACCAAACAAATAAAAACCAGAAGAAAATGAAAAATAACGAGGCGGAGAGGCAGAGAGAACGCGTACTGCGTAAAGAAATAAAGAGATAACGGACCCAGCGTCCCAGCCCTTACTGTTCACTGTCTGCGATTCATTGGCACGCGGCCCATATACACACCTGCGGTGTGCTGGTAGCCCGCAAAGAACAGCTCTGTGCTCAAGGGTTTCGCCGCGAGTGGCGGCGGCCACGAGAGCAGGCGACGATTAGCGGCGGGGAGGAGGAGGCGGGCACACGGCGTACGGCGGAGGTTCCGGCGCGGGTCGCGGGAGTTCCAAGGAGCGGCCGACAGCGCCGCAGCACCGATCGCCACCACCAGCAGGCCAATCGCTGCCATCTCCGACAGCAAGCTAGCCAGTGAGTGTCCTCTTATGCTCTTCTTCGGTTCATTTAGCTGAAGGATTCACTAGCTTGTACAGTACTACTCTGCATTATCAATTTTGTGGTGCTTTCTCTTTGCTTGCTCAATTTTGTGGATTCACTAGCTTGTACCTTGCGTTCACTTAAATTTTGTTCAGTGAACAGACCCGTGGAGAACACCATTGTGGGCTCTTGTGTCTTCCAATTCAAAGTCGACTACGAGCTAGTCAAGCACCTTCCCACCGGTATGGCCTTCTACTCCGATGCCGTCTCCGCCGGGGGACACCTGTGGAGGATTAAGTTCTTCCCGAGTGGGGAGTACGAGGCCGACAAGGAGTATGTTTCTATCTTCCTGGAGCACATGAGCAAATCTAGAAGTGTCGGGGTCATCTTTGAGGTGTTTATGATGGGTAGGGACAGCAAGCCATCCATGTCATTGTCACACATACGTACGAAGGTTATGTCAAACCTTTGAAATCATGGAAGATAAAGACAGCGGCGACTGCTGGGGATGGGGCAAGTTCCTCGAACGAACTACTTTGGAGAAAGATTACTTAACAGGGAGACACGTCACATTTGCTTGTGCCATCATGATCATCGATGACAGTTGTGTTCCTGTCCCTCCTTCAGACATTGGGACCCATCTTGGTCACCTGCTAGATCACGCTGATGGGATAGATGTGTCATTCATCGTTGACAATGAGACATTCCATGCTCATCGAGCAGTGCTTGCTGCCCGCTCACCGGTCTTCCGAGCAGAGCTCTTCGGCCCCATGTCCGAGGCTACAATGCCATCCATCACGCTGCACGACATCACACCTGCAACATTCAAAGTTATGCTCCGATTCATATACACAGATGAATTGCCCCTAGAAGACGAGCTTGAGGACTCTTCCACCGAGATGTTCCAGAACCTGCTTGCTGCGGCCGATCGGTATGCACTGGACAGACTGAAGATTGTTTCCGCCCAGAAGTTGTGGGATAAAGTGTCGGTAGATACAGTTGCAACTATCTTAGCTTGGGCTGAAACCTACAACTGCCAGGTGTTGAAGAACAGGTGCATTGACTTCTTTGTGGTGGAAGAAAATTTCAAGAAGGCCATCTTCACCGATGGTTATGCGTTGCTGGTTCTGAAATTCCCAGAGATCATTGCTGAGATAAAAAAGAGGGTTTAGGAGATGACACAGTGAGATATATCTCCATGTATATAGTTCAGGTGTTCAAGCGACAGTACTAGATGTGTTTTGGAACGTGGTGAGTGGTATGCGGCATCTTATCAAGCGTACTGGGGCGTACTGAATGTGTTTCATGAGCTGGGAGCCTGATATTACTGATCTTCTTGTTAGCAGTATTGGGCATTGTTGCTACTGAGTACTAATGGCGGAGTGGTGGATGTTTATCAGATATCAGATACTTGTGCCGAATGAGCAGCTTGTTTTCCGTGTGTGTTTGTTCTTTTGGCCATATCGTGTCCTGAAGCTTTTAAAATGTTTACTTCTGCTAATCTAGTGCATAACTATCTATAGCTCCGGTAATCTCAATACTTCCTTTGTCATGGCAAAAAAATTCTAGAGTATAGCCTTTGCATAGCTCAGTGTAAAATTATGTTCCTGGTTCATCACTGAAATCAAACAAGGAATATTCAAAACCTGAAAACGTGGTTGTGGCCCTTGTGGGAGTATTGAACAAATTTTCTAATTAATTGGCCCGTGTGTTCTAGGGAAGAAAAGGACGCCCTACGGACGGTCCAGTATCTTTGCATACAACACATCATTTTCATTAGAGAAAGGCTATAAATGAGCAGCTTGTTTTCGTTTGCGGTTGTTCTTTTGGCCATGTCGTGTCCTGAAGCTTTTAAAAATATTCACTTAAACTAATATAATGCATAACTATCTAGAGCTCCGGGAATCTCCTTTGTCATGGCCAAAAAATCTGGATTATAGCATTTGCATAGCAAAGCGTGAAATTCTGTTCCTGGTTCATCTGGTAACTGGAAACAAACAAGGGATATTCAAAACAAAAATCCTGTACTAACCATTCTGAACAAATTTTCTAATTAATTGGCATACAACTGGGACCTGATGACCGGATCGAAACGAAATTGCCGTCCTATCTGCAGATGTCATGGTGATACACAAGTTTCAGTGGAAGAAGAAAAGAACATCCTACGTTCAGCGTGGGACCTGATGACCGGGTCGAAACGAAATTGCCATCCTATCTGCAGATGTCATGGTGATACACAAGTTTCAGTGGAACTCGGCCTAAGTGGCTACTCGCAAGCTTTCTGAGATAGCTTACCAGTCCATCTAACATAGCTCAACAGCTGCAAAAACGCTCAAAATCATTTGCCCACACTTAATCAGCCAAAGGAATCTACATTAACATGCAAATAACTTGAACAGCAGTGGTAAACAATGCATACTGCTCGAGTAATAGCAAATAAAACAGTGCCAATTGACAGTCAATACACACTCACATAAAAAGAGTTATGAATTTACAGATGGTGTTTCATGTAACTTTGATTCAAAGCATTACACACAGTGGTTCATGCAGAACAAACTAAAACGCAAAGAAGGTGTCGCTGCACAGCAACAGCATTCGGAGTCGCCTCCACTCAGGCGGATACCACAGTGACCATCCACACATAATACCACGGTCCACCACAAGCCAAACAAGACACTACAACGAGATACTGACTCCTACAGCTATTAGGTAAAATAATAGAACTCCGGGTAGCTCTTATTGTTACTGCGTCAGGATGGGCTGCATCTCAGGAGCTGTGGCAGGCGCAGTGTCGGCGGCCGGGTTGGCGAAAACCCTTGCAATGCGCTCAGTTGGGACGAGAGGGAGGTAGGTGGCGACGGAGTTGCCACGCTTCGCGCCATCAAGCACGGCAGAGTTGTACTTGGCTGAGAGCTGTGCAGCCGTGGGGAGGACAGCACGGGTCACCGAGGGGACGAGCGGGAGGCGGTTCAGGGCGGCCCAGGCTTCAGCAGCCTTGCGCTCCGCCACAGGCTCATAGCGGGTATACAAGTCACGGGCCTTTGGCTCAGCACGAGCAATGGCCGACTTGGCCAGGCCAGTTGCTGTGCCCATTATGCCTGTCTTCTGCACCTCAGCTGCTGCAGAGCGAGCATAGGTCGGCACCTCTTTCACGACCGGCGGGACACGACGATCCAGCTCCTGGACAGACTCGTCAACCTGCAAGGCACAAGCACATGCAAACATTAGTTGCTTGAATAACATATAAAAATGAACTTGCCTCATGCTAACCAAGAAATCAGTTGCAAGAACTAGCAACAACTGAATTCAAATGCCCATGTTATGATACTGGTTTTTACAGGACATCCCGTATACAATTATATGCTATTGTGTTCCTAAATTGGACATAAACTGATTGATGCCCACGATACTGGATGTTGGACATATAGAAATGAAGAAACAGTTTGACACTGATTAAGGCTTGCCTCCCGCTAACAAATAGATAAGTTGCAAGAACTAGCAACAACTGAATTGAAATGCCTATGTTATTATCATACTGGGTTTTTTTTACCTGATATCCCGTACAGAACTATATGCTTTGTGTTGATAAATTGGACATAAATTGATTGATGGGTGATAGGCTTATAGCCAATCCCATTTCAATTTACCCAGATAGATGCAAGCAAAATATGAGAACCTCAATTAACATCAACTCAATTTTTCCCTGTACCAACTTAAGATCCTACAATCCAACTCTACAGATAAAAAATGAAGCAGACAACTGCCAATAACAAATTATAATTAGTGCCTAACAAGTCAGTTTCTCTGGTGTTCATACATGGTATGTGATCAACAGATGAGGAAAACAACTTGATTTCTAGGTATCAAATTATCAGGACATCATCTGTAGTACTTCGCAAAACCAGACTAATAACAGGATAAAGTGATAAAACCACTACACCGCACGTGCAACGCACGTTAATGTTTAGGCAATATAGTAATTGCACGTGGATATTAGGTATGCTATTATTTGTGTGTTAATCTTGTGATTAGTGCAATAGTTGGTATGATATTAATTGCACGTTAAACATGTTTAACGCTCGCCATTGGAGCAGTCTAGGTCGTTGGATTGACTTAGTTCAATGGCCGAGATCAGTTGGATCTGCCCCTTTGGGTCTTTTTATATTGGTATATAGATAAAGTGTTTCATCCGCATAACAACTCTTGCGACTTGAAATCAGGAGCAGAGAACAACTAGGTACTCCCGTGGCGAAAAGCAACAGCCAGGAACTGGATCGTATAATAAACCCCTGCATATACAGCTAAGAAATCAAGCTGAGTTTCTCAATTGTTCTCACCTTGCGATCGAGGAACTTGAGGAGGTCGAGCGGCACCGCGTGGTAGCGGTCGTAAACGGGGCCGACGACGGCCTTGACGGTCCCCTCGACGTGGTCGACGCCGGGGCGGAGAGGGCCGGCGCCCTGCTTGGCGAACGCGTAGGCCGCGGCCGCCAGCACGACCGCCTGCGCCGCCGCCTGCTGCACGAACTCGAGGTACCTCAGCCTGGCCTCCTCCTCCTCGGGCGTCCTCTCCACCGTCACCTCCTCCTGCGCGCACACCAACAAACCAAAGATCAGCACCAAATCACGAGGAAATTGAAAAACCGAAACAAATCTCGGGACGAGATCCCTTACCGCCGCGGGATGGGTGCTGATCGGGGCGGCGTCGTTGTTGCCGGACTGCGCCATCTCTGCTGTTCCGCTGGGGGTCGACGGATCTGCGCTTGATTCCACGAGAGGAAGACGAGGAACTTTACTGATCGAGTGGGATGCTTTGCCGATTTCGCTGCTAGGGTTTTGGGGATTCGGTGGATGGATTTGGCGGAGGTGGGGAATCGGGGATCTTATAGGGAAGCGAAGAGGGGAATATGAAACCGATCGGGCGCGTCTGTTTTCGCCTTCGGGGTTAAGGAATTTTCGCTTAGTTGAGGGGGGCGGGCGGCTGTCCGTTTCGCGTCCGTGCCGGGGCTTCCAGAAGGGGTCCGCTGCACGTCGCCGACAGTGGGGCAGGCTGAATGGGGCCCGCGTACCGGTGGGTGTGGGTGGTGGCTTCGCGCCGTGACGCGGAGGCGGTTGAGTGTGGGGCCAGCGCGTCTGTGAGGGTGAGGGAGACGGGGGACGGTGTGACGTGTACGGGCGGTTTTGCGTTTAAGATGGGCGGTGCGCGATGTGTGAACGGCGTTCGCCGTGTTTTACGCTTTTCGGTTTGTTTTTTTTTCTTTTTAGTTGGAATGGAATGTTTTGTGGTGCTGCTACGCTGCTGGAAGTTTCCAGACGAGGTCTAGAGATCTGTGGCTTTCTGTCGAAAACCTGACGCTGACGGAGAGGCTTTCTGCACAACAAGACCACTGGTTTTTTGTCGACCACATAACCTCCGAGTAATTCACAAGGCCCCAACTGGACGCCTAGTTTAGGTGGTGGTTTGGTTTTGGTTTTTTCTGCAGTGGAACCATCCGTTGGAGGTTAAGTTCTAGATTTAACATTGGTTTTGATTTTTCGTTGATGCTCATTACGTGGGACATGCCGCTTTCATCGACTATGAGGCTAGTGTGTGCGGTCACGAACATGAGTGTACGTGCGCGTATATGGCATATGTGTCGTACCGTGTTTAAAAAAAACTAATAGCCAAGGCCCCATATCATGAGCACTCTCTTTTTTGCGGCCCGTCTAAATTATAGTTTCCCTGGATTATGAAAAAGGTGTGATGTTTTAGCAAATTTGATCTTAATTTCTGTGTTGATGCTAGACAATTTCATTTGCTTGCAGGGACCGCTTTAACACCTGCTAACGGCATAGGTTATTGAAGACATCATTATCTTGCTACCCCATTGGGAAAAAAAGTAACTTGAGGCAACTTTACTAATTTTATTTCTTCAATGTTTCAACCCCAAGTTGCTACCTAGTGGGCCTCAAATAAAAGAAAGATAGAAAAAAATATGAAGTATCGGATCTAATCCCCAACGCAAATGCACAACAAAAAAATGAAAATGTGTAAAAAGAATAAAAAAATCTGAAAACTTTTGTGCATAAACATCAACAGGTGTTCTAACATCCTGCAAATTTTCGCCACCAAAAGTCACCCATAGTGGCTTGTGCCAGAAAAACAGAAAATTGAGTGCTCCAAATGCGTGTTTTTGAGTCCTGACTTTTTTTAGAAGCCTCCATAGATGTCTTTCTAGGTGAATTTTTACATGATATTAGAACACATGTTGATCTTCATCCAAAATTAAGATTTTTAAGAAGTTGTAACTGTTTTTTGAATTTTATTGTTCGTGCGCGTGTGTTTAAGCTTGGGAACAGATAATTCATGTCCAGCAAAAAAAGACTCACATACACATGAATGACATACTCTCTCCGTCCCATAATGTAAGATGTTTTTTATCATTAGTGTAGTGTTAAAAAAAAGTCTTATATTATAGGACGAAGGAGTACATATCTATTCTCTCGCCCTCCACTCCAAACTTTTGTCACATGGCCACATCAAGCACTCGCAACCTATTTTTTTTGCAGGTGAAGCACTCGCAACCTGCAAAAAAGAATCCGACACATTGCGGGGCATCACCTCCTGACATGCGAGTCTACATGCCATATATATGGGGCAGCAGTTTGAAGATATGACTTGGTCATGCCCATTCTGCAGATGCTAATTGAGATAATACCTTCTGGGGCAGTCTTTTCAACAACGAAATACATAGTTTTTCTTGAGAAACCACTCGACCAATAATAAAAGCTATAGCTAAACGAGTGATTCCTTCTAAACACGGGAAATTTATCAGGAAAAAGGAGAGATGTTGTAGATAGGGCTGGACCAAAAGCTCGTAGCTCGCGAGCTTAATAAGCACTCGATAGTTCGGCTCGTTAAGCTCGTAGCTCGCTTTTTAATGAACAGAGCCAATCATTAATTTTAGCTTGTTAAGCTTAACAAGCTTAACAAGCGAGCTAACGAGTTTCACGAGTAGCTCGTTAAGCTTGTTAGTAACAACACAACACATACTTTCATCCTATGTGACTAACTTTTGTAGCACCTCGGCCCATCTATTTAATTTAATCAACATATAAGGCAACAAACTACTTCATTTCTTTTTGTAGTCACCATATTTCATATTGAAAACCATACATACACATTCATCATGTATATAGTAACACATTCTAATCTGTTAACGAGCGCTCGCGAGCGCTCACGAGCTTAACGAGCTTCAAACGAGCCGAGCCGAGCTGAGTAGGGTTTTCTGCTCGTTAATCTTAACGAGCTTAACGAGCCGAGCCTTAACGAGCACGAGCTTAATGAGTACGAGCTTAACGAGCCGAGCTGCTCGTTAGTCCACCCCTAGTTGTAGATGCTCTTAGAGCAACTCTAACAGACCCTGCATCCTCCTGACCAGCAAAACGGTTTTGCAGTTCCCGGAAAAACGTCTTTGCGAGTCGGCGCGGACGGCCACAGTTGCAGACCCCGCATAATGGACCCGTAAAAAAGGATATTTCCAGAATATGTTTTTTTACGGGTTGGGGTTGCGGCGTCTGATCTGGCGCATCTCCTCCCGTGTGACGCCCCCGATTCAATCGTACACTAATCATGCACGCAAATGTGTACGATCAAGATCAGGGACTCACAGGAAGATATCACAACACAACTCTAAAACATAAATAAGTCATACAAGCATCATAATACAAGCCGGGGCCTCGAGGGCTCGAATACAAGTGCTCGATCATAGACGAAGTCAGCGGAAGCAACAATATCTCGAGTACGAGACATAAGTTAAACAAGTTGCCTTAAGAAGGCTAGCACAAACCGGGATACAGACGAAGAGGCGCAGCCTCCCGCTCGATCCTCCTAACTACTCCTGGTCGCCGTCCGCGGGCTGCACGTAGTAGTAGGCGCCCCGGTGTAGTAGTCGCCATCGACGGTGGCGCTCGCTCTTGGGCTCCATCGTGCAGTCGCAGCAACCGGGTAAAGAAACGGGAAAAGGGGAACAAGGCAACCGTGAGTACTCATCCAAAGTACTCGCAAGGAAGGAGCTACACTACATATGCATGGATATATGTGTAAAGGGCCATATCATGGACTGAACTACGTAATGCCGTAATAAGAGGGGATAACTAATCACGCCGAAGACTACGCTCGCAGCCTCCGTCTTGCAACATGTAGAAGAGAGTAGATTGAAGTCCTCCAAGTAGCATCACATAGCAATAATCCTACCCGGCGATCCCCTCCTCGTAACCCTGAGAGAGAGCGACCACCGGGTTGTATCTCGCACTTGCAAGGGTGTGTTTTATTAAGTATCCGGTTCTAGTTGTCATAAGGTCAAGGTACAACTCCAAGTCGCCCTGTTATCGAAGATCACGGCTATTGAATAGATTAACTTCCTGCAGGGTGCACCACATAACCCAACACGCTTGATCCCATTTGGTCGGACACACTTTCCGGTCATGCCCGCCGCGGAAGATCAACACGCCGCAGCCCCACCTAGGCACAACAGAGGCCAAGACGCGGTCTAAACCTAAGCGCACAAGGGTGCGGGCCCATCGCCTTAGCACACCTGCACACGTTGCGTCGTGGCGGAAGCGTAACTAGCCCCTTAATACAAGAGCAGGCCTACGTTCCAATCCCGCGCGCCGCTCCCTCGCCGACGTCACGAAGTGCCGGCCGATACCACGACGTCAAGTGCCCATAAGCTGTTCCGCGTAGTTGGTTAGTGCGATAGGCCAAGAGCTGGACTCAGATCAAATACCAAGATCTCGTTAAGCGTGTTAAGTATCTGCGAACGCCGATCGAGGCCAGGCCCACTTCTCTCCTAGGTGGTCTCAACCTGCCTGCCGCTCCGCCACAAAGTAACATCGAGGGCCGTCAGAACCCAGGCCCACCTCTACTGGGGACGGAGCCACTGTCCTTTCAGCCCCCATCTCCGAACAGTATCACGGGTAATGTAACAATGTAAAGTATATAGTATAGCCCGTGATCACCTCCGAAGTGATCACAGCCCAAGAGTATAGCATGGCGACGGACAAGAGTGTAGGGTCATGATGGAACACTAGCATCCTATACTAAGCAAGAGGATAGCGGTAAAGGTAACAACTTGAGAGTAGCAAGGACAAAGCTATGCAACAAGATAGGATTAATCGAAAGCGATAACATGCTACACTACTCTAATGCAAGCAGTATAGAGAAGAGTAGGCGATATCCGGTGATCAAAGGGGGCTTGCCTGGTTGCTCGCAAGAGAGAGGGGTCGTCAACACCGTAGTCGCATCGGGTAGCAGCAAGCGTCGGTCTCGGTGTCTAGCGAGAGAAGAAGGAGGAAACAATAAATATAATGCAAACATAAGCATGACGGTGCATGACAAGACAATGCACGGTGCTAGGTGTGCCCAAACGCGATAGGAGGTGATACCGACGCGGGGAAAACATCAGGAAAGTATCCCGGTGTTTAGCGTTTCAGACGCATTTAACCGGAGGGAGAAAGTTGCGTGTTTGCTAGGTTAGGGGTGTGTGGCGGACGAACGGGCTGCGTATCCAGATTCGTTTCGTCGTTTTGAGCAACTTTCATGTAGAAATTATTTTCATCTGAGCTATGGTTTATTTTGTATGATTTTCTAAAGTTTTAAATCATTTTTAGAATTTATTTAATTAATTTAATTCAACATTATCCAGAACAGTGCATGCTGATGTCAGCATGACGTCAGCAGTCAACAAGGCGTTGACTGGGTCAAACTAACGTGTGGGTCCCGCATGTCATACATTGTTAGCTAATTAACAATAGTTAATTAGTTTAGTTAGTTAATTAGGCTAATCTAATCAGAATTCATTAAGTTAATTAATTAATTAATTAATTAATTAATTAGATGTTTTAATTATTTTAATTACTATTTACTTATTTATTTATTATTTATTTATTTATTTTAGTTCCTATTTTTTTCAGCGTTCTGGGGCTAGGCCCCACATGTCAAGGAGTATTTAGGTTAGTTAATTAGCCAGTTTACTTAAGTTGTGATTAATTAGAAGGCGGGTCCCAGTAGCCAGTGGCACTGGGCTCATAAGCGGCTGGGTTAAGCGGACACGTCAGTGGCGCCGACGTTTAGTCGCCTGCGACCAAAACACGGCGACGACGCGCACGGATGTCGCCGGAAATCGTTCTGAGCCACCAAAAGCAGGCGTCGTTGGTCGCGTTCGAGCAGCGTGAAGTCCCGCGTCCAACGGTGCTAGGGGTGGGAGTGAGGGAGGTCCCAAGCGACGCCGACGACGGGCAATGGCGATGGCCGGATCTCGGCGAGCTCGGTTTCAAGGTTGCAGCATATGGCGAGGCGACCAAAGGGCATCAGATGGTTCCTGGGGAGTCCAGGAACACGAGGCAAAGCTCGGTCGCGAGTCCTGCGGGTTGTGGCTGAAGGAAATATGCCCTAGAGGCAATAATAAAGTTATTATTTATTTCCTTATATCATGATAAATGTTTATTATTCATGCTAGAATTGTATTAACCGGAAACATAATACATGTGTGAATATATAGACAAACAGTATGTCACTAGTATGCCTCTACTTGACTAGCTTGTTAATCAAAGATGGTTATGTTTCCTAACCATGAACAAGGAGTTGTTATTTGATTAACAAGGTCACATCATTAGTTGAATGATCTGATTGACATGACCCATTCCGTTAGCTTAACACTTGATCGCTTAGTATGTTAATGCTTTCTTCATGACCCATACATGTTCCTGTAACTATGAGATTATGCAACTCCGTTTACGGAGGAACACTTTGGTACTACCAAACGTCACAACGAATCGGGTGATTATAAAGGAGTACTATAGGTGTCTCCAAAGGTACTTGTTGGGTTGGCGTATTTGAGATTAGGTTTTGTCACTCCGATCGTCGGAGAGGTATCTCTAGGCCTTCTCGGTAATACACATCACCTAAGCCTTGCAAGCATTACAACTAATGAGTTAGTTGTGAGATGATGTATTACGGAACGAGTAAAGAGACTTACCGGTAACGAGATTGAACTAGGTATTGGATACCGACGATCGAATCTTGGGTAAGTAACATACCGATGACAAAGGGAACAACGTATGTCGTTATGCGGTTTGACCGATAAAGATCTTCGTAGAATATGTAGGAACCAATATGGGCATCCAGGTTCCGCTATTGGTTATTGACCGAGAATGGTTCTAGGTCATGTCTACATAGTTCTCGAACCCGTAGGGTCCGCACGCTTAACGTTTCGATGACAGTTCATTATGAGTTTATAAAGTATTGATGCACCGAAGTTTGTTCGGAGTCCCGGATGTGATCACGGACAGACGAGGAGTCTCGAAATGGTCGAGACATAAAGATTGATATATTGGAAGCCTATGTTTGGACTTCGGAATGGTTCCGAGTGAAAACAGGATGTTACCGGAACACCGGGGTTACGGAACCCCGGGGTATATGGGCCTTCATGGGCCTCAAGGAGAAGGAGAAGGGCGGCCAGGTGGGCTGCGCGCCTCCCCTTCCAGTCCGAATAGGACAAGGAGAGGGCGGCGCCTTCCTCTTCCCCTCCCCAATCCTACTCCAACTAGAGAGGGGAGTCCTACTCGGTGGGAGTAGGACTCCTCCTTAGCGCGCCTCCCCTTGGGCCGCCACCTCCCCTTGCCTCCTTTATATACGGGGCAGGGGCACCCATAATACACAAGTTGATCTACGGATCTTTCCTTAGCGTGTGCGGTGCCCCTTCCACCATATTCCACTTGGTCATATCGTCATGAGCTTAGCGAAGCCCTGCGCCGGAGAAGTCATATCGTCGCGGAGCTTAGGCGAAGCCCTGCGTCGGTGGATCATCAACATCGCCACCACGCCGTCGTCTTGTGGAACTCATCCCGACACTTTGCTTTGGATCGAGTCCGGGATCGCCATCGAGCTGAACGTGTGCGTAACTCGGAGGTGCCGACGCTCGGTGCTTGGATCGGTCGGATCGTGAAGACGTCGACTACATCAACAGCGTTGTTATAACGCTTCGCTTTCGGTCTCACGAGGGTGCGTGGACGGACACTCTCCCTCTCGTTGCTATGCCATCACCATGGTCTTGCGTGATCGTAGGAAAATTTTTGAAATTACTACGTTCCCCAACAGTGGCATCCGAGCCTGGTTTTATGCGTTGATGTCATATGCACGAGTAGAACACAAGTGAGTTGTGGACGATACAAGTCATACCGCCTACCAGCATGTCATACTTTGGTTCAGCGGTATTGTGAGATGAAGCGGCCGGACCGACGTTGCCAGACGCTTACGCGAGACTGGTTTCACCGCCCGAGCACTCGTTGCTTAAAGGTGACCGGCGGGTGTCCGCTCTCTCACTTTAGTTGAATCGAGTGTGGCTCGCCCGGTCCTTGAGAAGGTTAAACAGAGTCAATTTGACGAAATATCGTTGTGGTTTTGATGCGAGGTAAGAACGGTTCTTGCTCAGCCCGTAGCAGCCACGTAAAACTTGCAACAACAAAGTAGAAGACGTCTAACTTGTTTTTGCAGGGCATGTTGTGATGTGATATGGTCAAGACGTGATGCTATACTTTATTGTATGAGATGATCATGTTTTGTAACCGAGTTATCGACAATGGCGAGAGCCATATGGTTGTCGCTTTATTGTATGAAATGCAACGCCATGTAATTGCTTTACTTTATCACTAAGGAGTAGCGATAGTCGAGAAGCAATAGTTGGCGAGACGACAACGATGCTACGATGGAGATCAAGGTGTCGCGCCGGTGACGATGGTGATCATGGCGGTGCTTGGCGATGGAGATCACAAGCACAAGATGATGATGACCATATCATATCACTTATATTGATTGCATGTGATGTTTATCCTTTATGCATCTTATCTTGCTTTGTTTGACGGTAGCATTATAAGATGATCTCTCACTAAAATTATCAAGAAGTGTTCTCCACGAGTATGCACCGTTGCCAAAGTTCGTAGTACCCGGACACCACGTGATGATCGGGTGTGATAAGTTCTCGTCCATCTACAACGGTGCAAAACAGTTGCACGCGCGAATACTCGAGTTAAACTTGACGAGCCTAGCATATAACAGATATGGCCTCGGAACACGGAGACCGAAAGGTCGAACGTGAATCATATAGTAGATATGATCAACATAGTGATGTTCACCATTGAAACTACTCCGTCTCACGTGATGATCGGACATGGTTTAGTTGATTTGGATCACGTGATCACTTAGATGACTAGAGAGATGTCTGTCTAAGTGGGAGTTTATTAAAATGATTAATTGAACTTAAATTTATCATGAACTTAGTACTGATAGTATTTTGCTTGTCTATGTTTCTTTGTAGATAGATGGCTCGTCTGTTGTTCCGTTGAATTTTAATGCGTTCCTTGAGAAAGCAAAGTTGAAAGATGATGGTAGCAATTACGGACTGGGTCCGTAACTCGAGGATTATCCTCATTGCTGCACGAAAAATTACGTCTGGAAGCACCGCTGGGTGACAGAACTGCTGCAGATCTTGAGCCGAAGTTGTGAGCGTCGCAAAGCGAGCTGATGACTACTCTATAGTTCGGTGTGCCATGCTTTACGGCTTAGAACGGGTCTTCAACGACGTTTTGAGCGTCATGGAGCATATGAGATGTTCCAGGAGTTGAAGTTAATATTTCAAACAAATGCCCGGATTGAGAGATATGAAGTCTCCAATAAGTTCTATAGCTGCAAGATGGAGGAGAATAGTTACATCGGTGAGCACATACTCAAAATGTCAGGTATAACAATCACTTAATTCAGCTGGGAGTTAATCTTCCGGATGATAGTGTCATTGATGAATTCTCCAATCACGCCACCAAGCTACAAGAGCTTCGTGATGAACTATAATATGCAAGGGATGACTAAGACAATTCTCGAGCTCTTGGCGATGCTAAAAGCATGGAGGTAGAAATCAAGAAAGAGCATCAAGTGTTGATGGTCAACAAGACCACTAGTTTCAAGAAAAGGGCAAAGGAAGAAGAAGGAAACTTCAAAAGAACAGCAAGAAAGTTGCTGATCAAGAGAAGAAACCCAAGTCTGGACCTAAGCACTAAAGCGAGTGTTTTCTTTGCAAGCGCATCGACTTTGGAAAGGAACTGCCCCAAGTATTTGGCGGATAAAAGGATGGCAAGGTGAACAAAGGTATATGTGATATACATGTTATTGATGTGTACCTTACTAGAGCTCGTAGTAGCACTGGTATTTGATCTTGGTTACATTGCTAATATTTGCAACTCGAAGCAGGGGACTACGGAATAGACGAGCACCGCAAAGGGCGAGGTGACGATCTTGGCGTGGGAAATGGTTCCAAAGTCAATGTGATCGCGGTCGGCACGCTACCTCTACATCTACCTTCGGATTAGTTTTAGACCTAAATAATTGTTATTTGGTGCCAGCGTTGAGCATGAACATTATATCTGGATCTTGTTTAATGCGAGACGGTTATTCATTTAAATCAGAGAATAATGGTTGTTCTATTTATATGAGTAATATCTTTTATGGTCATGCACCCTTGAAGAATGGTCTATTCTTGTTGAATCTCGACAAGTAGTGATACACATATTCATAATGTTGAAGCCAAAAGATGCAGAGTCGATAATGATAGTGCAACTTATTTGTGGCACTTGCCGTTTAGGTCATATCGATTGTAAAACGAATGAAGAAACTCCATCTTGATGGGCTTCGGAATCACTTGATTATGAATCACTTGGTACTTGCGAACCGTGCCTCATGGGCAAGATGACCAAAACGCCGTTCTCCGGAACTATGGGCGAGCAACTGATTTGTTGGAAATCATACATACCGATGTTTGTGGTCCAATGAATGTTGAGGCCACGTGGCGGGTATCGTTATTTTCTCACCTTCACAGATGATTTGAGCAGATATGGGTATATCTACTTAATGAAACACAAATCTGAAACATTTGAAAAGTTCAAAGAATTTCAGAGTGAAGTGGAAAATCATCGTAACAAGAAAATAAAGTTTCTACGATCTGATCGTGGAGGAGAATATTTGAGTTACGAGTTTGGTTTACATTTGAAACAATGTGGAATAGTTTAGCAACTCACGCCACCGGAACACCACAGAGAAATGGTGTGTCGAGCGTCGTGTCGTACTTTACTAGATATGGTGCGATCTATGATGTCTATTTCCGATTTACCGCTATCGTTTTGGGGTTATGCTTTAGAGGCGGCCGCATTCACGTTGAATAGGACACCGTCAAAATCCGTTGAGACGACACCTTATGAACTGTGGTTTGGCAAGAAACCAAAGTTGTCGTTTCTTAAAGTTTGGGGCTGCGATGCTTATGTAAAGAAACTTCAACCAGATAAGCTCGAACCCAAATCGGAAAAACGTGTCTTCATAGGATACCCAAAGGAGACTGTTGGGTACACCTTCTATCACAGATCTGAAGGCAAGATTTTCGTTGCTAAATTCGGGTCCTTTCTAGAGAAGGAGTTTCTCTCGAAAGAAGTGAGTGGGAGGAAAGTAGAACTTGATGAGATAATCAGTATCTGCTCCCTTATTGGAAAGTAGTTCATCACAAGAAATGGTTCTGTGACAACTACACCAATTAGTGAGGAAACTAATGATGATGATCATGAAGCTTGAGATCAAGTTGCTCTTGAACCTCGTGAGGTCAACCAGAGTAAAATACGCACTGAGTGGTACGGTAATCTTATTCGGAAGTCATGTTACTTGACCATGGCGAACCTACAAACTATGAAGAAGCGATGGTGAGCCCAGATTCGCAAAATGGCTGGAAGCCATGAAATCTGAGATGGGATCCATGTATGAGAACAAAGTATGGACTTTGGTTGACTTGCCGATGATCGGCAAGCCATTGAAAATAAATGGATCTTTAAGAAGAAGACCTGCGCCGATGGTAATGTAATGTCTACAAAGCTCGACTTGTTGCAAAAGGTTTTCGACAAGTTCAAGGAGTTGACTACGATGAGACTTTCTCACCGTAGCGATGCTTAAGTCTGTCCGAATCATGTTAGCAATTGCCGCATTTTATGATTATGAAATTTGGCAAATGGATGTAAAACTGCATTCTTGAATGGATTTCTAGAAGAAGAGTTGTATATGATGCAACCAGAAGGTTTTGTCGATCCAAAAGGTGCTAACAAAGTGTGCAAGCTCCAGCGATCAATTTATGGTCAGTGCAAGCCTCTCGGAGTTGGAATAAACGCTTTGATAATGTGATCAAAGCATATGGGTTTGTCTGAGACTTTTGGAGAAGCCTGTATTTACAAGAAAGTGAGTGGGAGCTCTGTAGCATTTCTAATATTATATGTGGACGACATATTATTGATTGGAAATGATATAGAATTTCTGGATAGCATAAAGGATACTTGAATAAAAGTTTTTCAATGAAAGACCTCGGTGAAGCTGCTTACATATTGGGCATCAAGATCTATAGAGATAGATCAAGGCGCTTGATTGGACTTTCACAAAGCACATACCTTGATAAAGTTTTGAAAAGTTCAAAATGGATCGAGCAAAGAAAGGTTTTTACCGTGTTACAAGGTGTAAGATTGAGTCGACTCAATGCCCGACCACAGCAGAAGATAGAGAGAAAATGAAAGATGTTCCTATGCTTCAGCCATAGGCTCTATCATGTATGCAATCTGTGTACCGGACACGACGATGCTTAGCTGTAAGCTTGGCAGGAAGGTACCAAAGTAATCCGAGTGGATCATGGACAGCGGTCAAGAACATCTGAAATACGAAAAGGGCTAAGGATATGTTTCTCGTATATGGAGGTGACAAAGAGCTAGTCGTAAATGGTTACGTCGATGCAAGCTTTGACACTGATCCGGACGATTCTAAATCGCAAACCGGATCGTGTTTTTATTAAGCGGTGGAGCTGTCGGTTGGTGCAGTTCTAAACAAAGCGTCGTGGCGGGATCTACATGTGAAGCGGAGTACATAGCTGCTTGAAGCAGCGAATGAAGGAGTCTGGATGAAAGAGTTCATTTCCGATCTAGGTGTCATACCTAGTGCATCGGGACCGATGAAGATCTTCTGTGACAATCTTGGTGCAATTGCCTTGGCAAAGGAATCCAGATTTCACAAGAGGACCAAGCACATCAAGAGACGCTTCAATTCCATTGGGACCAAGTCCAAGTGGGAGACATAGAGATTTGCAAAATACATACGGATCTGAATGTTGCGACCGTTGACTAAGCCTCTTCCACGAGCAAAACATGATCATCACCAAGACTCCATGGGTGTAAGGATCATTACTTTGTAATCTAGATTATTGACTCTAGTGCAAGTGGGAGGCTGAAGGAAATATGCCCTAGAGGCAATAATAAAGTTATTATTTATTTCCTTATATCATGATAAATGTTTATTATTCATGCTAGAATTGTATTAACCGGAAACATAATACATGTGTGAATATATAGACAAACAGTATGTCACTAGTATGCCTCTACTTGACTAGCTTGTTAATCAAAGATGGTTATGTTTCCTAACCATGAACAAGGAGTTGTTATTTGATTAACAAGGTCACATCATTAGTTGAATGATCTGATTGACATGACCCATTCCGTTAGCTTAACACTTGATCGTTTAGTATGTTAATGCTTTCTTCATGACCCATACATGTTCCTGTAACTATGAGATTATGCAACTCCGTTTACGGAGGAACACTTTGGTACTACCAAACGCCACAGCGTAATCGGGTGATTATAAAGGAGTACTACAGGTGTCTCCAAAGGTACTTGTTGGGTTGGCGTATTTGAGATTAGGTTTTGTCACTCCGATCGTCGGAGAGGTATCTCTAGGCCTTCTCGGTAATACACATCACCTAAGCCTTGCAAGCATTACAACTAATGAGTTAGTTGTGAGATGATGTATTACGGAACGAGTAAAGAGACTTACCGATACGAGATTGAACTAGGTATTGGATACCGACGATCGAATCTTGGGTAAGTAACATACCGATGACAAAGGGAACAACGTATGTCGTTATGCGGTTTGACCGATAAAGATCTTCGTAGAATATGTAGGAACCAATATGGGCATCCAGGTTCCGCTATTGGTTATTGACCGAGAATGGTTCTAGGTCATGTCTACATAGTTCTCGAACCCGTAGGGTCCGCACGCTTAACGTTTCGATGACAGTTCATTATGAGTTTATAAAGTATTGATGCACCGAAGTTTGTTCGGAGTCCCGGATGTGATCACGGACATGACGAGGAGTCTCGAAATGGTCGAGACATAAAGATTGATATATTGGAAGCCTATGTTTGGACTTGAATGGTTCCGAGTGAAAGCAGGATGTTCTGGAACACCGGGGTTACGGAACCCCGGGGGTATATGGGCCTTCATGGGCCTCAAGGGAGAAGGAGAAGGGCCGGCCAGGTGGGCTGCGCCCCCTCCCCTTCCAGTCCGAATAGGACAAGGAGAGGGGGGCGCCCTTCCCTCTTTCCCCTCCCAATCCTACTCCAACTAGAGAGGGGAGTCCTACTCGGTGGGAGTAGGACTCCTCCTTAGCGCGCCTCCCCTTGGGCGGCCACCTCCCCTTGCCTCCTTTATATCACAGGGGCAGGGGCACCCATAATACACAAGTTGATCTACGGATCTTTCCTTAGCGTGTGCGGTGCCCCTTCCACCATATTCCACTTGGTCATATCGTCATGAGCTTAAGCGAAGCCTGCGCCGGAGAAGTCATATCGTCATGAGCTTAAGCGAAGCCCTGCGTCGGTGGAGCATCAACATCGTCCTGCGCCGTCGCGGTTGTGGAACTCATCCCGACACTTTCTTTGGATCGGTCAGGGATCGTCATCGAGCTGAGCGTGTGCGAGAACTCGGAGGTGCCGTGACGTTCGGTGCTTGGATCGGTCGGATCGTGAAGGCGTCGACTACATCAACAGCGTTGTTATAACGCTCCGCTTTCGGTCTCACGAGGGTGCGTGGGCGGACACTCTCCCTCTCGTTGCTATGCCATCACCATGGTCTTGCGTGATCGTAGGAAAATTTTTGAAATTACTACGTTCCCCAACAGTGGCCACGATGGAGAGTCAAACGGCGGCGACGAGTTCTCGGACGCGGTAGCGGGGCTAGCTAGTGGGGGAGCCGGAGCTCAAGGGAAGAGGGGAGGATGTGGGGGGCTCACAGAGGGCCGGCAGGGGGCTCAGGGGAGCCAGGGGGTGCCGGAGTCGAAAGGATCGACGGCGAGGTAGTGGCGGCGGCCGACGAAGGGGATCGAGGCAGACGGCGTCGAGGCGGCTCCAGGGACGGCGAACGGGGCGGGGTTGGTGGAGATCCGACGAAGGTGCGATGGTGGCCGCAGGGGAGGGGGTCGTTGCGGGTGTCACGGCGGTGGGGAATTCCGGCGACGGGAAGTGGCGTCGGCGAGGTAGAAGCGGGGCGACGGGGTCGCCTACCCCCGATCCAGACCGGGACCGAGGAGAGGGGGCGCGAGGAGAGACTGGGGGATCGGGGGGAGAAGTGGGAGGTTAGGGTTTCGGCCAGGCGGACCTGGGGTTAGTAGGCTGGGGCGCGGAGTGGGCCGGCCTGGTCGTTAGGCCAACTGGACCGTGGCCCAGGGGGTAGGGGGGTTTCTTTGTTTTCTTTTCTTTTGCTTTATTTTCTGTTTTGCCTTTTTATTTTTATTTATATTACCTTTTCTGTTTTACTTTTGTTTCCTATTAATATTAGTTTTAGTAAAATATACACGTAGCATCTAAATTAGTATTTCAACTTAGTCCACAGTTAGAAAATGTCTAGTCCCCAAATAAATTAGTTTGATATTTTACTAATTACAAAAGGTATTTAAATAATTGTTTTTGCTGCTGTTTTTATTATTTTGGTGCATCTAGATATACTATAACAGTGTGGTTTCTTCACCATAATTACATACGCATTATAGGGCACAACCCGAACTTTTTAGTTTTATTGTTCGAAAACTTTTGTTGTTTGCCTTTAATTCAATTTGAATTTAAATCGTTTTGAACTAACGCGAGATTATCAACAGTAATCCGAGGTGACGTGGCATCATTAGCAGGGAATTACTGTCGTCTAATTATCCGAGCGTCACAATTCTCCTCCACTACAAGAAATCTCGTCCCGAGATTTAAGAGGGGAAGTGACAGGGAAGGGATTTGGTTACGAAATTCTAACGAGTGTTCTCGGTCTTGGTTGCTCTTCCTAAAGTAGTTGGTCCTCCTCATTGATGTCTTTATTCCTCTGCTTTAGGTCATCATGGTGAAGTTGGCATTCTCTCTTCGGAAACTCCATCGTACTTACGAAAGAATAAGGGGCAGCTCAGCTACGACAGAATGCTTTTAAGGGAAACAATCTGGGCTTAACCCATGAATGAGCATAAGATTATCTCTCGAGTTGAACATATGAATACATCGAGAGTAAGGTACGAAGGTACAATAAGAGGTTCCAAGCGGATATATAGTTGCTCAAGAAATGCGAACGAGTGAGAAAGGGGTTCAGAGTAGCGAGAGTAAGTATTGCGTCTGATACCAGAATAGAGCACTAGGAAGGTGGCACATGAATTAAATATGAAGCCAAGCATGGAGAATAACCATTAGAAACAGGGTTGTACAAGAGAGTCAGGTTTCGATCCTGTGGAACTGTGGGTTATGGGCCCACCATGTGGGTTAAAGTAGAAAGGGGGTTGACATCTTGCACGGTCATGATAGCAAGGCATGTCAGAAGGTAGCCTCTCAGTTATGTCGGCAACAACATCGATACCAAGGGCGAGGGACGAAGAGAACCATTTTCCTGCTCGTTGAACGAGGCGGACCAATAGGCAAAGTTCTCGTCCATCGGTGGTTATCGGGATGTCATCAACAATAGTGTGAGGTCTTATTGTGAGTTGTACAACCGAGGTGTTTATATAAGCAGCGAATCATTACCGCTTAGATCATATAAACCACGAGAAATGATAAACAAGACAATGGAAAGGAAAATGTGATCATCAGTTAAATGAACAATGGAAAGAAAAATGTGTTTAAACACATATGTCGTGGGTATATCCTTCCCAAGGACAAGCGTAACATGATAACCATGACATGATATTAAGTAGAAAAGCCTCTAGGTGAGGGAGAGAAATTTTCATGACATTATCCATACAGCGGTGTTTGGATAATTGAGCAAGAAACATTTAGCATTGGGCTTCAAATGTTCTTGTTGAAACACCGAGTACCATAGACATGCTTGAGATAGCATTGACATGGTCAGCAAGTGAAGATCGACTTTGAAACAAAAAGGATCCATCAGAACAACTTATAGAATAAGTCTTACAATTTCCTCATGGAAGAATGGATAACCTTGCTAAAAGGAAACTATAACAGTAGGTCCTCCGGCCAGGTGTGCTGGGCATGACATCACCTTACCGGGTCATATACAGACCAATGTTGTGACTCTTGGAAAGTGTTCCAACCATCATATCTAACCGAGATTCAGATCTGATCGGTGTTAGGATACCTCAGACTCATGATGCCTGAGAAGGAAGGGTGCAACTCAATTTGACGTGATGGAGTTGCAAGATTCTCGGGAATAAACTATGGAAGCAAGTTCCGAATCATGAGTTCATCATTAAACCGAGGAGAGGATGAGGAGGTGGCTGATGAACTCAGCGACAATTCATTGGGATTTCCAAAAGATGGATTTCCACAATAATGTGAACAAGGAGATAACATTTTTCAGATCAAATGATATAATGAGGTATGCTCGAGGAAAACATACACGATTAAACATTGGTTGAAAGGTGCGCCCGAAATATGGGTTGGGTTGTACGACCAATGTCAGAATGGTGATTCAATAATCAATAGTCCAAGAATGAATGGCCGACCATTAACTTCAAAGCAATAGGGTTGCTAGAAGGGCAGAATCCAAACAGCATTGTTCACTTGTTGGTACCCCGGTTGGAATCAACACGAGGACCAAGAAAGAATGGTGATGGTGAGAAGTATCACTATACCAAGAATTTCTTAAGAGGTGGAGCAATCTCAGAACATTCTTGACATAAAAGATGGTAATACTCCAAGATAAAGAAGAACAAAGGCTGGATAGCAAGGAACTCAAGGTATAACACAAAACATGAACAAGTTTGTGTTGGGGAAAACAAGAATGTAAATCGATGATAACACAATCATCGAGGGGCAAGGATGGTATTTCTCATCACGAATTCGATTGATATCCTGTAAGAGCTCGAATGTAGATGATGATTACGACACATTTGTCGAGAGGTTTCATGAAGATGTAATCGAACAACGATGACATCAAGTCAAAGGACTGATGAAGCAAAAGTTACTAGAACCAAAGTGCGACACGAACTCGAAATCAAGCTTCATGTTCAAGGAGAAATGATATGACAAGGAAGATCGGCGTAAGTCTAGCTCATCGTCGAAAGTTGTGCTCCGGAAGAAGGACCGGTAGCATAGTTAAAATTTTGCATGATAATGATATAGCTGATAAGGCTAGGAATGACTTGAAGGATTATTAAACTCATAAGCAACAAGAATTACTTAGAGTTATTGAATCGAGTATGGAATCGATTCACTTATCGGTGTTCGAGTGACTAATAACTTCGGAGCCCGTGGAAAATTGGAATCGGTGAGAATGTAGTACTTGATGAAGAACTCATAAAAGTTATGCGTTCCATGATAATCTCGAGATACCGGGGTTAATACTCGACTGACGGATCAAGGTAGTGGTTGGACTAGGGTATTGCTCTGCGAAGACAAGTGCTCAAACTTGCATGAGAAAGCGGAATCAAGGAGAAACATGGTCGAACCACGTCCACGGATACAAGATGAACTTATAACAAGGGGATAATTATTTTAAGAGAAGCTTCCATGATAAGGTATACATCGTGTCCATGGGCATGAACACAGGGTTCAAGGTCGACTCCCACTTGTTCAACGCATAACCTTTCATTCACCTCTCGTATTTCGAAAATGACATTAGTTGTTGAAAGTTTTTACCTGGTGCAATACCAGATAAGTATGACCCGTGTAATCTTTCGGGTTCACACAGATTAGGGAAGGCGTAGGTTCAACCCATCAGGGCATCTTAGGAACATATACCACAAACTTCAGGAGTAAATAACACAAACTCGATAGTAGAGCATGTTCAAAAGCAGATGATAAAATTTACCAAAGGCATTATATACCCATGGAAAGGCTCTCAAGGTTATTCAATATGAAGGACACTGTCGGATAGAATCCAACTAAGGAACCGATGGTCCACAAGGGATCTGATGTGAGCATCGGTACTCAACTAGAGGAAGAAGAATGCACAGGCATCATATTATAGAACATCTGAATAATTCGATGCTTAGATAACAAAGGAATTATGATTTCCAAAACAAACAATCGAAGCGGACGCTACGATCAAGGATGGATAAGTTGGACGGACGGAGGCACAATTGACGACAAATAGTTTGGTGAGAACCAGCTCATGTTCAAAATGTTATGCGAGCGGAAAGATAATTAGAAGGGTTCATAGATGATTGTGTGCATTCGCACATGTTGAATCAATAGGATCAAAATAGCGGTGTCAAAAGATACTAGCGAATATTGCGGATATATGGGAAGCATCCATAATGCAAGTAGACAAGTATTTGCGAGCAATAAAGCTGCTAAGGATTTTGGAGGATTGAATAGTATTTCAACGACTTTTGTGAAACACCTGAACAACTGGGGATGAGCGGATACTCGGAAAGTGCGAGACATTACTCTTAGGGGTATTCAGGTGGCAAAGAACTGCAAGGCAGCAGGCACAAAGTATTCTCGGAACATTAGAGAGAATTTTGAGGTATCTTGTAATAACAAGATCGGCTGGGAATAAAGTAAGAACGACGGGTGTAAGTATTTATCCATAGGGATATTGCAGTGGTAAGGAATTGCAAAAGCAACGGGCACGAAGTCTCGAGAGGGTATCGGAGAGTAACTTCGAAATCTTCTGGTGCAATCGGCGATCATCTGGACTCACCGGGGGAAAGTGTTTTCGAGAACCTAAAGTTAGATTTTAGAAAATCATTTAACCCGAATAGAAGAGAGTTCAGAGTCCCAGAGTAAAGGTCGGGGAATAAAAGGTCCTACTACCACCCAAATGGCGACGTGGGCCCGTAAGACACACATCCATGTTAGTAAAAGTTTTGTAATGTCTAGACTCGACTTCGGCCAAGGAGTTGGAAAGGGGGATTCCTACAGGCAGTCGGCTCTGATACCAACTTGTGACGCCCCCGATTCAATCGTACACTAATCATGCACGTAAATGTGTACGATCAAGATCAGGGACTCACGGGAAGATATCACAACACAACTCTAAAACATAATTAAGTCATACAAGCATCATAATACAAGCCAGGGGCCTCGAGGGCTCGAATACAAGTGCTCGATCATAGGCGAGTCAGCGGAAGCAACAATATCTGAGTCTGGACATAAGTTAAACAAGTTGCCTTAAGAAGGCTAGCACAAAGCGGGATACAGATCGAAGAGGCGCAGGCCTCTGCCAGGATCCTCCTAACTACTCTGGTAAATCGTCCGCGGGCTGCACGTAGTAGTAGGCGCCTCAGGTGTAGTAGTCGTCATCGACGGTGGTGTCGCTCCCGGCTCCATCGTCGAGTCGCAAACAACCGGGTAAAGAAAGGGGAAAAGGGGAACAAGGCAACCGTGAGTACTCATCCAAAGTACTACAAGGAAGGAACTACACTACATATGCATGGATATATGTGTAAAGGGCCATATCGGTGGTGAGCTGCAGAATGCGAGAATAAGAGGGGATAACTAATCACGTCGAAGACTAGCTTCAGCAGCCTCCGTCTTGCAACATGTAGAAGAGAGTAGTGAAGTCCTCCAAGTAGCATCGCATAGCAATAATCCTACCCGCGATCCCTCCTCGTAACCACGAGAGAGAGCGACCACCGGGTTGTATCCGCACTTGGAAGGGTGTGTTTTATTAAGTATCCGGTTCTAGTTGTCATAAGGTCAAGGTACAACTCCAAGTCGTCCTGTTACCAAAGATCACGGTTATTGAATAGATTAACTTCCGCAGGGTGCACCACATAACCCAACACGCTTGATCCCATTTGGCGGACACACTTTTACGGGTCATGCCCGGCAGCGGAAGATCAACACGTCGCAGCCCCACCTAGGCTGTGAGAGAGGCCAAGACGCCGGTCTAAACCTAAGCGCCGAAGTGCTGGGCCCATCGCCTTAGCACACCTGCACGTTGCGTATCTTGGCCGGAAGCGAACTAGCCCCTTAATACAAGAGCAGCCTACGTTCCAATCCGCGCGCCGCTTCGATCCACCAGCGTCACGAAGTGCCGGTGATACCACGATGTCGAGTGCCCATAATTGTTCCAGCGAGTTGGTTAGTGCGTATAGGCGAAGAGCTGACTCGGATCAAATACCAAGATCTCGTTAAGCGTGTTAAGTATCTGCGACGCCGATCGGGGCAGAGCCCACCTCTCTCCTATGTGGTCTCAACTCTGCCATGTCGCTCCGCCACAAAGTAACGATCGGGGCCGTCAGAACCCAGGCCCACCTCTACCGGGATGGAGCCACCGTCCTTTCACCTCCATCTCCGAACAAATATCACGAGTAATGTAACCGTGTAAAGTATATAGTATAGCCCGTGATCACCTCCGAAGTGATCACAGCCCGAGAGTATAGCATGGCGAGCGGACAAGAGTGTACGGTCCATCGATGGAACACTAGCATCCTATACTAAGCGATAGGATAGCAGGTAAAGGTAACACTTGATAGTAGCAAGGACGAGCTATGCAACAATATAGGATTAAGCGAAAGCGATAACATGCTACACTACTCTAATGCAAGCAGTATAGAGAAGAGTAGGCGATATCAGTGATCAAAGCGGGGCTTGCTGGTTGCTCGGCAAGAGAGGGTCCTCAACACCGTAGTCGTCTTGGGTAGCAGCGGCGTCGGTCTCGGTGTCTAGCGAGAGAAGATGGGGAGGAAACAATAAATATAATGCAAACATAAGCATGATGGTGCATGACAAGACAATGCACGGTGCTAGGTGTGCCCTAACGCGATAGGAGGTGATACCGACGAAGGGGGAAAACATCCGGGAAAGTATCCCCGGTGTTTCGCGTTTTCGGACATACGAACCGGAGGGAGAAAGTTGCGTGTTTGCTAGGTTAGGGGTGTGTGGCGGCCGAATGGGCTGCGTATCCGGATTCGTTTCGTCGTTTTGAGCAACTTTCATGTAGAAATTATTTTCATCTGAGCTATGGTTTATTTTGTACGATTTTCTAAAGTTTTAAATCATTTTTAGAATTTATTTAATTAATTTAATTCAACATTATCGAGCAGTGCATCTTGATGTCGACATGGCGTCGGCGATCAACAAGGCGTTGATCGGGTCAAACCGACGTGTGGGTCCCGCATGTCATACATTGTTAGCTAATTAACAATAGTTAATTAGTTTAGTTAGTTAATTAGGTTAATCTAATTAGAATTAATTAAGTTAATTAATTAATTAGATGTTTTAATTATTTTTAATTACTATTTACTTATTTATGTATTATTTATTTATTTATTTTAATTCCTATTTTTTTCAGCGTTCTGGGGCTAGGCCCCACATCTCAGGGAGTATTTAGGTTAGTTAATTAGCGGTTTACTTAAGTTGTGATTAATTAGAAGCGGGTCCCGGCAGCTAGTGGCCTTGGGCGTCATAAGCGGCTGGGTTAAGCGGACACGTCAGTGGCGCCGACGTTTAGTCGCCTGCGACCAAAACACGGCGACGACGCACGGGATGTCGCCGAAAATCGGTTTTACGCCACCAAAGCAGGCGTCGATGGTCGCGTTGAGCAGCGTGAAGTCCCGCGTCCAACGGTGCTAGGGGTGGGAGTGAGGAGGTCCCAGCGGCGCCGACAGCGGGCATTGGCGATGGCGGATCTCGGCGAGCTTCGGTTTCAAGGTTGCGACATATGGCGGCGATTAAAGGGCATCGATGGTTCTGGGAGTCCAGAACACGAGGCAAAGCTTCGATCGTGAGTCCTGCGGGCTGTGGCCACGATGGAGAGTCAAGCGGCGGACGAGTTCTCGGGACGCAGTAGCGGGCTAGCTAGTGGGGGCCGGAGCTCAAGGAAGAGGGAGGATGTGGGGGCTCACAGAGGGCGGCGAGGGGCTCGGGGGAGGCAGGGGTGCCGAGTCGAGAGGATCGGCGGCGAGGTAGCGGCGTCCGGCGAAGGGGATCGAGGCGAGATGGCGTCGAGGCGGCTCGAGGGGGCGAGCGGCGGCGGGGTTAGTGGAGATCCAAGCGAAGGTGCGATGGTGGCGCAGGGAGGGGTCGTCGCGGGTGTCCGGCGGTGGGGAAGTCCGTGACGGAAGCGGCGTCAGCGAGTAGAAGCGGGCGACAGGTCGCCTACCCGATCGGATCGGGACCGAGGAGAGGGCGAGGAGAGAGTGGGGGATCGAAGTGGGAGGTTAGGGTTTGCCGAGCGGACAGGGTTAGTAGGTGGGGCGTGAGTGGGCCGACCTCGTCGTTAAACCAAGCTGGACCGTGGCCGTGGGGTGGGGTTTTCTTTGTTTTCTTTTCTTTTGCTTTATTTTCTGTTTTGCCTTTTTCTTTTTATTTATATTACCTTTTCCGTTTTACTTTTGTTTCCTATTAATTTTAGTTTTAGTAAAATATACACGTAGCATCTAAATTAGTATTTCAACTTAGTCCACAATTAAAAAATGTCTAGTCCCCAAATAAATTAGTTTGATATTTTACTAATTACAAAAGGTATTTAAATAATTGTTTTTGCTGCTGTTCTTATTATTTTGGTGCATCTAGATATACTATAACAGTGTGGTTTCTTTACCATAATTACATACGCATTATAGGGCACAACCCGAACTTTTTAGTTTTATTGTTCGAAAACTTTTGTTGTTTGCCTTTAATTCAATTTGAATTTAAATCATTTTGAACTAACGCGAGATTATCAACAGTAATCCGAGGTGACGTGGCATCACTAGCAGGGAATTACTGTCGTCTAATTATCCGAGCGTCACATCCCGGTCCGCAAAGCTTAAATTTGGAACTCAATTTGATCTAGCGTATTGCATTGCTTTGTTTTATGACAACATTGGATACAAAAAGCATCATCAAATCTTTGCTAGAATAGCAAGACCAAAGAAAACAAGAAATACAAGAATGCATTTTAAAAGATTTCCAATTTCCATAACTGCTCCCACTAGTTGGACTAATATCTTCTCCATGCATTCGTTGTTGATCTGTGGATTCTTGATTTTGCATTCTTCTTTCTTCATCTTTGGTTCGGAAAAAGTAGATGTTGCTTCCTCTCTAGTTGCACATGCAGCCGCATCATTGCCTTCGATTGTACCAAGGAGTGTACTAACATCTATTAAATTTCTTTCTATCAACAAATCAATGTATTACCCTTCCCAAAACCAAAATGAGCATCCTTCGTCCTACACAAAAGAATGAGCAAACTCGAAGTCAGCCACCACAGTTTAGCTAAAGAATGAACTGTGAAACGAGCTACCGCAAGTGCACGTACCCCGTCATTTTCGCATTTGAAGAACACCCATCCGGGGTGCTTCGGCATGCTCGAAGTAAGCCGCAGCACTTTTCACGTGCAGTCGTCGCACTCTATGAGCGGCATCGGCAAGCCACAAAGACGCTGCGCAAGCGCCGAGCCCGGTGGACGGCCGGACGAGTCCATGCCCGCAAACTTTCGGCGACAATGGCGGGCGAACGAACTCGCTTTTGCATGCGGCGATCGCCCTTGCACAGGCTGCGGAGAGGCTCCCGACCACTCCATAGCTTGCGGCGGCAACCGTGGCGGAAAAAGCCAAATCCGTGCCCGCGATGAACCGCCGCAGATCGCAAATCTGGCGGCCCGCAAGCGAGGGGGGGGGGGCTCGGCGTGGCGGCCTTCGGCGTGCTCTGCCGCTGCGGTCACCGGAATCTTAGGCGGCGGCCGTGGCTTGAGAGGAGAGGAGAGGTGGTTGGTGGGAAAGCGCGGGATGAAACGTCCCCCCACCAACCGCTTCCGCTTATATGCAGGGCACCGCAGCTGCAAGGAGGAAACCCACGTTTTCCCGAATTGGGCTCGGGATTTTGCCGCGCACCCTAAAAAATTTTACGGGCCGGGGCGGGATGCGGGGTCTAATCGGGCGGGTTTTTGTTCGGCCCGCATTTTGACGGTTATTTTACGGGTCGAGGCGGAATGCGGGCTCTACTAGAATTGCTCTTAGTAGTAATAGGTTTCATCGCCCCCAGCAAGCTCCGTGGGTGTTTTCTTCTTCTCTTTGAGCAAGGCTCAATGGTGTTTTGAGGTTTCGGGTCAAAGTTTGAACAAATCTCACAAAGGTTTCAGCACACTATCAGAGTAGGTTTTACTAGTTTAAGATCGGATTCTCAGTTCTCACACGGATTTTACTCCCCCGTCCCGTAATATAAGAGCATTTTTGACATCATTGATATCAATAACGCTCTTATATTATGAAACAGAAGGAGTAGTTGGCATTCCAACATACAAAACTGTTGACGTATAAATGTATTGTCAGTCTCTTTCATCAGATTGGTCTTTTGCTTGCATTGACTAGAGCATGCACTTCTACATAGTATCAGACCCAAGAGGTTTTGAGTTCAAGACCTAGCTGGCGCAATTAAATTGCAACTCACTTTCGGTCCATGTTTAGGCGGAGTGATAACGTATAAATATATTGACTAGTCTCTTCCATCAAATCGGTTTTTTAGTTGCATTGACTAGAGCATAAACTTCTACAAGAACAGAAAAAAAATATTGTATCTGCAATGCATGGGCTTTTAGGAGCCAGGTAATAGTTAATCACCAGAAGAAGGCAGAACTGCAGAAACATATAGGGTTACAGGTATCAGTAATCCAAATTCAAAGTTTGAAAAGAACTGAAATTTCTTCGTCAGACCCAACATCAGTAATAGAGTGATACAAGGATAACAGAATTATAGAACTACTGTACCAGGGATCATCATGGGTTTGCATCTTTTATTGGTCAGAGACGAGGATCCATATCTGAATAGTTATGATTGTTGCCGTAGCAAGTAACACTACCTGAGATTCAGACTGAAACCAGTATGATACAACCTGTTAATTACTACTCCCTTTGTTTAAACTACCAAACGTCTTACATTTGTGAAGAGAGGGAGTACCTCCCTTCCAAAATAAAACAAGTTCTTGGTTGGTAATCCCTCCCAAAATAAAGTTCTGGGTTTGTTCCAAGTCAATCTTGAAATGCAAGCAGTGCTTATTTCCTCATCATGCGGCAAAGAACATTCAAAAGATGGACAGCAACAACGGTAATTGATAGAATGGTAGAAGGATCATATAGATCTACCAACATTATTGAACTATAGTTCCAGATGAATATAACAACACTCTCCAGCCAAAATTATGATACGAACAATCTGCGGGGTAGAAAGGAAAAATGAAACTGATACAGATTACCGGTTCAAGAAATTAGGAAAATTGCTAACACAACAGATGGATGAGATAAGTAAATAGATGCTCTTCTTGAAAGCTAATAAGCAAACGATGGTTCACCGGGCCGGAAGCTCCGGTAGATGGAGGCTATCACTGGGACAAGACCCAGAAGCGCGATCTGGACCTGCTCCGATGTGCTTGTCCTGACGGTGATCTGTCCGCTCAGCTTGTTGTTGAGCCCAAGGCGAACAGCCATCTTTGAACCCCTTCCAATCGAGAACTGGGACTGCAGATTAGCCCCCAGGGCAAGGTCACGGCGCCACTTCATGAGGGACAGGCCCAAGGTTGACAAGGACTGACCAATTGGATAATCTTTGTCTTTTAAGCGCGCTTCCAGGTTGGCTCCATAGGCGGTATCCCCTTGAGCTCGCATTGCGCCTGTGCTTGCCACTAACGCCAGCCTCTTACCAACAGAGAGCTGGTCCTCGACCTTCAGCCCAGTTGCCACAATGTCACCCAAGAAAGTCACAGAGAATCCTCCAGTGGTCTTGTTCTTCTTGATACTCTTGAATTTGGTCTCACCACGAAGAATATAAGCAAGCTGCCGCCCAACAGTCTGGATGTCAAAACCAGCAAGGGAAGACGCATCCTCCCCATGCTTTGCTGAGATGGAAGAATCCAAATGGATGCTAAATTCCTTCTTGTCCTTGGTAACCTGAACTGCCACAGTACCTGGAAATTTGTTAAGGAGAGCGAGCGACTCTTCAACGCTTACTCCATCATAGCCACAGTCATGATCCCACCCATGCGCATCTAGAACAGGCCTTGCAAGGACAGTGGAGGTTGGTTCCAGAAAGCGGTAACGGTATGTCGGATTGTCACAATCAAATGAAGGAGGCAGCACCATGTCAGGCAAGGGAACTGAAACATTTTCTGGAGGAGGATCCTGATCGTTTTCGCCTGCGATACTAGCATACCCATAAGCATCCATATCAGACTTGCCTCTCTTCTTCATCTCCTTTAACCTGCGGAGCTCATCCTTCCACTGTTTCTTCTGCAGAAGCTTGACCCTGTAATCATACTCGTCAAAATAAGCATTCTTCTGCTCTTTTGTGAGCCTTGCAAGCTGCGCTTTGGTCAAAGGCTTGAAGGGAGGAAGCTGATCATATTCCTCTTCATCTTCATCTTGTTCTATATCAGAATACTCATCTAAATCAATATCAGAATCTCCTTCATTACCACCCTGATCAGGTGAAAGTTTCGGGTGAGCTCTTGACTGCAACAGGGAGGATAGCAGGAAAGGAAGTGGCGGGGAGCGGAAGCGGAACCCAAAAAGCTTCCCAGGAGAAGGATCCTGAAGCTTCAAAAGTGAGTTGGCTTCTGATAATATCTTTGATGAGTAGCACAAGAGCAGCATCTGATGCCTCCAACTTTGGCCATTTGGAAGCACTTTCTGACCCTCACGGTTCTTCCGGCAAGAAGGATGGTTCTCGACAAGGGCTACTGGGTTCATCAGACGCATATCCCCTGCAGCCTGCCTGATGGATTGCTGGATAATGTGGGACCGCTGTGCCATCAATACCTCATATGTCATAGGGGCACCGTTGAGGCCTTCAGGAGGAGCAGAAGCAGCATGGGTGAGAGCAACAATGGCGTTGAACCATATGGAAGAACCCAGAACAGAAGTAATGGTTTTTAGAAGAGGCAAGTCATTAAGATCACGGCTCAGACTATCGAGACGGTCCACATATAGAACAATATCTGGGGGACATCTCTTGGTATATTTCTTGACGGATGCGAGAATTTTCCTGTTGGCTCCTTGGTCCATCACATTGGGCCGAAGGCCTGGTGTATCAATGATCCGTATCTTGACACCATCCACATTACCAACAATTTCACGCACGCTGGTGGTGGCTGCACCAAAAGCATCAGTTTTGGACTTCACTTCGCCAAATATAGAATTTATAGTTGCACTTTTGCCAACTCCAATCTTTCCCAAGACGAGTATGTTGCAGGAGAAGCTCAAATCCTCTTTTCCCTCTGCTTCAAGCAGCAAGGCTTTCTTCCGTGCATTCTCAAGACTGAAAGCTCTGTTTGTCTGCCTTCCATGTCGGATACCCTCAGCAAGGCTCAGACGGTACAGCACTTGTGCTGCTACTGTCTCTTCAGGGGTCGCCCCCAATTTATAGACAAGGCGCAGAAACTTTACACGAATCAACTCAACCTTGTCATGCAATTTCTTCTCTTCCTCTGTCATCTCGTCATTAGGCTCAGCAGTCACTGCCAGCTCAGAGGGGCTGAAGAGGTTTGACCGGGCAGGTTGGCGGGGGGCAGTTGGCCGCAAAGATGGGGCTGACGAGCCCAGACCAGCAGGTCTATCCATGGAAAAGATTCTGGAACCGTCTTGGGAAGAAACTGTGATGTTCCCATCAGGGGATGCACTGGTAGCCGCTTTTAGTAGGGCAGCTAAAGCAGCAGAATCAAAACCCTTCTCATCATCATCCTCATTATCGTCGTCATCATCATCATCCTCAGAATCATCAAGAACAATTTGTCCATCCATGCTATTAGTGTACTCCCTTGAGCTGCTCAAGCCAGACACAGGACTACCACTTGAGGATCCTTCCCCAAGCTCCTTCATGATCTGCTTTGCAGCTTCAGAGTTCTCTATGATTGCAACTCGTGCAGGACTCCTGTCAAAGCTCACCTCATCATCGTCCTCATCACCCTCATTACCACTCCCATCTTCCTCATCAGCTGCAGCTAAAACTATCTCATCATCAACAGCCTCTACTTCACGGTCAGTAACATCTTGTGCACCTTCATTCTCCTCACCACCTGTGTCTTCGTCATCAGCTGCAGCTACAGTTTTCTGATCATCAGCAGCTGCAGCCACAACTATCTCATCATCACCAGCCTCTTGTTTGTGGCTAACCACCTCTGCAGCAGGTTCATTCTCATCGACATCATCATTGTTTTCCTTGACTGGTTCTGGAGCCAACTCCCGAGACAAGATAACATCATCACCACCAGCAACAACACTCTCAGCCTCTGTAGGCTTCTCAACACCAACATTTTCCACAGTTCCACTAGCAACCACCTGGTCCTCTGCATTTTGTGCCTTCTCATTGCTTTCGGTAAGTGGAACATCTACGCTTGAAGGAGCAAGCTTCGCCAAACTCTCCGAACTAATGTCATCGATAACCTGGTATGGATCATTTGAATTCTTTATATCCCCAATCCACATTAATTTTAACACTACTAGCAAAAGATTTTGATAGAACATGACCACTTACCTCGGGACTTGCGTCGCTTTCTGGCTCGGGCATTGCCGCCTCATCTTTCTCATTAGCCTGGTAATCCAAGCTACCATTGTCAATAACCTGGTTTGGATCATTTATTTGTTTTAAACTCCAGTAGTGTCAACATTACTAGGTAGTAGCAACGAAATTATATTGAGCATGTCCACTTACCACCGGGGTTGCATCATTCACCTGATCAGGCTTTGCTGCCTCATCTTCCACATTAGCATGGTTCTCCACTGGGCTTGCATCATTCACCAGATCAAGCTTTGCAGCCTCGTCTTCCACATTAGCATGGTTCTCCACGGTACCGTTATCAACAACCTGCTTCATTACATTGGAATTGTTCACATCCTCTACTGGTGTCAAGACCACTAGTAACAGAACTAGAACGAATATGTCCACTTACCAATTGAGTTGCATTGCTCTCAGACTCGGGCTTTGCCGCCTCGTCTTCAACATCAGCACGGTTACCGTCGTCAGTAACCTGGATTGGGTCATTTGAATTGTTCATAAGATATCCAACCAATATCAATACTATCAACAAAAAATATCTGATTGAAGAGACCCACTTACCACTGGACTTGCATCGCTTTCAGGTTCCTGCTTTGCAGCCTTGTCTTCCACATCAGCCTCATTCTCCAATGATGCTTCTGGAGCTTCTTCACCTCCCAGCGCCACCAACTCAGCAGGCGCTTCAGCCTCACCACCCAAATTGCCATTGGCTTCAGCTGTAGGAGCCACCTTATCCTCTGGCTCCGCCGCCTCCATGCTCGTGGTGGATGCCGTAACCGCCTTCTCGCTGTCAAACTCACCATCATCTTTGCCTCCGGCGGCCACCTCTGCAGGCTTCTCACCCTCTGGTTTCTCCTCGGACAATTCAGCGTCGAGTGCCATGTTGTCCACTTCCTTCGCCTCCAAAGTGGCACTTTCCTCTGGTTCGTCTGTCAATTCAGGCTTCTTATCACCTACCGGCGCATCAGGGGATGGCAGGGAAGCATCCCCCTCGCCCAATTCACCATTGTCGGACTCAGACTTCGCTGCAACAAGCGCCTGCACCAACAACGCAGCCTTCACATCTTCCACCGACAATTCCCGGTCACCTTCCTCCTCCTTGGCCGCAGCCGCCTCCTCCTCCTCCTTCTCTTCTTCCTCCCCCTCACTTGCATCTTTCCCATCGCCGTCCTCCGCCTCCACCACCCCGCCGTTGTTGGCCTCCGAACCAGTATAGCTCCGGTCTTTCCCCTCAAATCTCACCTCCTCGCCATCCCCTACTCCACCCACCTCCGCCGCCGCCGCCCCGGCACTCTTGGCCCCCTCCGCCGCCGCAGCCTCGTCCGCATCAGCGGCCGGAGGCCGCTCGTCGGCCACGGGCGCGACTCGGGCGTCGGTGGTTGCCATGCTGCCACCTCTTGCTCCGCCCACAAGCAAAGCAGCAGCAGAAGTCGTCGGATTCCGTCGTCAGAGGAGGAGATGGAGGGGAGGGAAGAGGGGAGGAGAGGATAAGGTGAGGGTTTTAGGTTAGGCTACTCGATTTATCTCGCGAGTATATATAGCTCAATTCGATTTGGGTCTGGTTTGGCGTGTAATTCTGGGACGAGATGGCAGCCAGCCAGGGGCCAGGGGTGAGATGAGAAAGCAAGCAATGGGCAGATTTGGGGGGCTGGTGATAAGGCGCTTTTTTTATTGCCTCCTTATTCCTTTTCTATTTTGTGTTCTGTGTTTGGGGTTCTTTTTATAGAAAGTGCATCAGATATTTATTTGAAAAACAGGAAACGATACAAAAGAAGAAGGACAACAAGACGCAAACTGTTCTGTAGAAAATAAAATTACATCACAAACTACACGTGCTGACTTCTTCATTCGATTTGATTATTCGGCGTCTGCCGAAGCTTGAAAATTTACTAGGGAGGTTTTTTGACATGCTCCCTCTTACCTCCTCTTTTCACACGAGAGGTAAGAGTATAAAATAGATTTGAGTCATTGATTTTATTAAGTAGTGGGTTCGATTGACTCTTATGTGGGGGGGGGGGGGGGGGGGTAAGAGGGAGCATGTAAAGATTGCCCCTAGACGGTAAGAGATGGAAACACCTGCAAACACCTACGCTTTACAAGGAACACCGTAATAGTCGTGGAAGGAGCATCAGTTGACCAATTTATAACAAAAACATGACTGAAAATCATACAAACATGATTTCTTAGAGGGAACTCAATTTCTTAAAGGAAAACTGACTACAACCCCACCGCCACCTAGACCGGTGCCCATCGGGCACTTCAAGTCGTCCAACGGCCCACCAGGACCGCAATTCACACCCGGGCAGGGGCGTGCAACACGCCTCCAAGCCTAGATTTCTCTCCTCAGCCTTGACTTGAGCTCCCCGCCTAGATATGTGACTTCCACACCCCAGTAGCTCCCTCGAGGGTTGCTTAGCGCAATTATCCACATCACCATGTCTCGCCTTCAAATCATAGCACCTTGTTGCACCCTCTGCATCTGCCACTCTCACATCACGTGCAAGCCCAGCATCATTCGCCATGAAACAAGCAGAAGTGACCATGTCGTTGGCGTCTGTCATGTAGGCTTTGCTAATCGGCCTCCTCAAACAACTACTAGGGGAAGAGAAGCTAAGGGGGAGGCCCGGCGGCTATGGTTTTGGGGGCTGCATGTGCCGCCCTGGGAGGGGGCTCCATGGCTAAATATTATCAAATATCTTGTAGGGTCTTGTTCTTTCGGGGTTATGTGGTCTCATTGCCTGGCTTTTCCTGATTTCTTTCTTTTGCATGGAATCGTATAAAGTGTCATTGAAAGGTTAATTTTTTTAAGTAATAGATAGCAATTAAAATAAAATAAGTTAAGGGTTCCACGTTACACTGGCTCCTCCCTAACATAGGATGGAGGGGCAACAAAGTGATGAAGTTCATGCATGGACATGGAAAAAAGAAAAAACTTGTTGTTTTGTCTATCTATTTTATATTTTGTATATCATCTAGATAAAACTTTTAAAGATTGTGTACTAAAATAGCCTATATGCATAACAAATATGTTTTGGCACCATATATTTAAGAAAATATATAACTAAATTGCAAACTAATGAGAAATTTATGATATAAGCACTGCAAGATGTTACCAGAACTATGTTTTTAAGTGCCCATGTGTCTCCCCTCCATTGCCATCTATAGATAACATGAGTACAGTATCTAAAAAGGACAAGGAACAGTAATTAGACTATAAACTAAATATATGGCAATTCACTTGTTTTAATTTTGTTTTATGGCCATGATGTATGCTCCCTTCATTTGGAAATATACATCGTCCATGTTTTCTAAGATTTAAGGTTGACCAAAGATTTGTCCAACAATGTTGTTTATATTATAAAAATTATATCGTTAGATTTGTATTGGAAATCACTTCCCAATGGTATCACTTTTTCGAAAAATCTTTCGATCTATTAATACTATGTCGTGGCAATACAAAAAATACTAGAAGTAACAAAAATTACAACCAGATCAGTGGACCACCTAGCGGCGACTACAAGCACTGGAGCTAGTCAAAGTTGTGTCGTCATCATCACTCTATCATTGGAGCCGAGCAAACCTTGTTGTAGTAGACAATCAAGAAATCGTCGTGTTAAGGTGTCCCACAAGACCGGGGCACTAGAACAACAGTCATCGCCAATGACGATAAGCGTAAATCGAAAGGGTCAAGGTTGTAAACAAACTGATGAAAATGATGGTCAATTGAATCCATATGGATTTGCCGCAGACGAGCGTAGACAAAATCCAAGCAAATCCACCAAAGACCAACTGTGATAGAATCCCGTGAGATCTGCCAAAGACACACTTGCACGCTCTCTTCGCCGATGCTAGATGCACCATCATGACAAGGATGGGATGTGGGAGACATTATTCCTATTATGGACATCGTCGCCACCTTGCAACCCCACAAGACACTAAAACTACCTAAATCAAGAATGGGATCCTTCCCGCCGACAAGTGGCCAGGGTACTCCGCACCTCCATGGCCGAAGGGATGCCAGAGGCGGGACGGATCGACGATGGCGCCAACTGAAGGAGGAAACCTTAATCACCTATTTGTGTCGCCTCATGGGTAGGAAGGGAATGGTTCTCCCATTGGTATTTCTTTTCGTATGAGATAATTGACACAATTAGAAAAATTGTCAGTTGAAGTCGAATTTTTAGAAAACATGTATATCTTACATTTTCTGACGGCGAGAATAACTTTAGGACCCGTTCGTTTTTAATGGGAAACACTATTGCTCAACCGGCGGATGTTTGTGCGCGCGGCGATCTCCTCTGTGGCCGTCAAATTTGATTTGGATCGGACGACTCAGAGGCAATCTCAATCCTAGTACAGTTTTTGCAACTTGCCCTTGTTTCAATTGGCTTGATCGCAACAAATGATCTGTTGTAGAACGAGCACTCGCAACCAGTAGCCAATCCGAGCGTCGCTTCCTGTAGATCGTCATTGCCAAGCGCCACCGCCTTTAGGTCGTCGTCGTGACTGCATCCATGTTGAATCTCCATCGCCAAACGCCTTCCAATGACCGGATCAATGGATCCGAAGATCCGCCACACTGGTGTGGAGCGCCATCAACCTCACCGCAGTCCTGGCACCACCAGCGCTGGCAGCAGCCACATCACCACGCCATACGTCCACATCTACTCCAAGTTTTTGCAACAACAACGATGTCGTGGAATGGTGATAGCGAAAGACGACTATGTTAGTGCGTGATGCATTCAGAGATGTTGTTGCGTTTTTCGCAACAAGGTCTTGTTACAGAAAATTAGACACGATGGTGGATGTGTTTGCAATTTTTGCAACAATGGTCTTGTCGTAAAAAATTAGAGAATAAGAGGTCTTGCAACAGAGGACTTGTTGCAAAAAAATAGAGAAGAGGAGGTTTCACAATAAAACTCTTGTTGCAGGAAATTAGAAACGAGGAGGTTTTGCAATAAGAGTATTATTGCGGGAAATTAGAGAAGAAGAAACTGACAGCTCGCGTCACATAGCACGTCGCTTTTTTCATTTGTGAGTACCAAAAAACTGTGACAATATACACGATATTCAAAACACTACATTCAAAGCACCAATAAAAATATATGGCAAAACTTTTTTTGGAAAAGGAGGTCAAAACCCTAAGTCTCTCCATCAATAAGTCATCTTTATTAATTATTTAACAAATGTCTGACAAGAATATACATCAAGCCTTCCGAAGTCGCCATTCACATCTACAAACTCGATAATGTGGAGTGCTCTCACTCCTCATATTTAAAATCGGTGTCGTTGCCGATCCATTCATAACATACTGGAACCTACGCCGGTGCAGCAAACCTAAAGCGTACATCACATGCACATGTTTTAGAAGACACCATGATCATCAAACCGTTGATCCATCTTCAGGAAAGAGATCAACATCATCTTTGCCAGTCCGGCCATCCGTCGACGGCACCACCTCCCTGCGCAATTTGTGTTTGGTACAAAAAACACAACACCTAATTGGGACATATATATATATATATTATATAACATATAAATACGAATGAAGTTGATAATAAAATGTCTTACGTATTTCCCACTACATTAGTTAATCGTGAATTTTTTGTTATCTTTGAAAAAACAGGTGCTCCTATGTGTAACACCCCTATGTAATGAGCTACAAGATAATCATCATTAAGCTAAGCTACTTTGGTTAACTAGCTTTGATCACCTTTGATCTATATCTCGTTTCAAATTCCACTTTCAAATCAAATTCAAATTATAAGTGAAATACAGAACTTCACAAACATGAAAACTAAAATGTTCACAATGTTGCAAAGAATCCATAGTTAATTATGGTGGAGAAACCAATGTTTTATAAGGTGTTTAAATGCCCTAAAACAACTAAAACAGGGTCCAAAATAATATTTTAATTGCTTTTAAATTTATATATTTTCCAAACTATTTTAATTATATGCCAAACTTTTTGTGGCAGTGGCCTAAATTACTATGCTAATACTGGTGCAACTTTTATATTTTATAAAACTAAATTACTTTTGAAAATAAAAAGGAAACAAAAACAATAAAAAGAAAAACAAAAAATTAATAAAAGAAAAAGAAAAGGCCCCCCTATTTCCCCTGGGCCTTGGCCCAGAGGGGCAGACCCAGGTACGCCGGCCCACTTACCCTCCCTCATCTTCCTCCCTCGCTCACCAAGACTTTTGCCGTCCGACGGCGCCCGTCCATGGTCATGAGATGGCCACGTCTTGCCATCCGCCGCACCACGGTGTCCTACAAGTCGCCGGTGACTCACCCGCGAGCCCGACCAAATACCTAGCTCCCTCACTTCCCCTGCCCCACGCCACTTCCTTCTTCCCCGAGCTCCCCCGGCGTCGCCATGGCCGTCGTCGTTCTCGCGCACGCCGCCGACCTCCCGCCAAGTTAGCGTGGCTCTCGGCATCCCCGTCGTCGTCTACGTCACCTGCGAGGACCAGATCAAGGTGGAGCGCCCCGCATCGACCGAAACTCATCATCTTCAACCTTAGGTCGCCGTCGTCCCACCTCCTCGATTCACCGCCTCCGATCCATCCCCGAGCCTGCTAACCGGCCTGACGTCCTCTCGGTGAGCCTGCTGCCGGTGTCAAAACCAGCGTATCTTGGGTAGGGGGTCCCGAGCTGTAGATCTTGGATCGATGGGGAACATGGGACGTAGAGACAGTATTTACCCAGTTTCGGGCCCTCTCGAAGAGGTAAAGCCCTACATCCTGCTTGATTGTATTGAGATGTTTGTATGATGGTTACAGAGTTGATCTACCACGAGATCGGATGAACTAAACCCCAGATGAGTAGGATGATAGTTCTAGCCTCTACGGACTAAACCCTCTGGTTTATATAGACACGAGGGGTACCTAGGGTTACACATGGTCGGTTACCATCAAGGGATAAACATGCAAAATCCCTTATCTTGACTTGGAGGATAGGCCACGACTTCGGAGGTTTCCTGCCGAACACGGAATCGCTCATAGCTTGGCCTTCCAATGATGGATCAAGAGTAGCCCAATTGTCCGGTCCATGAGAGATAGACAGGCAGCCCGGTGACCCCTTAGTCCGGGACACCCTCAGTATCCCCCGAACTAGTCTTCGAAGCCAAGGTATGTGCGGGATTCATTGAAAGTGCAACTATCCCTGGGTGGTTTTGGTAATTCCTAACAAAATATAGCTCATTGAGCTAATGCTCTTTCAAGATGATCATTTCAGAAAGTTCAATGATTGGCATGGCATGGACTAGGAATGTGGACCCCTCAAAATGCTAAGGACACATATTGGCTCAAGCTCAAGACTCTACTTTTTCATTTTAGTGATCCAAGATCACATTGAGTCCATAGGAAAAGCCAATACTATTAAAAGGGGATGAGGTGTTGCTTAATGGCTTGCTTGCTCAAAATGCTTAGAGATATGCTCCAAAAGCCCTCAACCACTTTATAATATCCACATATGTTCCAAACCAAAACTCAAACTCGGCCCCACTGATTTGATCTATCTGGCGCCATCGAGTTCATTTGACATAGCCATAGCCAGAAACCCTAATCAGTTCGGTCTCACTGATAGGGATCTCGATCTCACCGAGGTGGGATTCACTACAAAAAATACACTTCCGTGATGATACGTGTTTGTCACAGTAGGTCACATTTTTTGTCATGCATGTACATCCATGACAAATTTATGACAGAATCAAGATAGTCATACGTGTGATGTCGTAGAAGTGTTCCATGACATTACCAAAATTATCATCACGGAAGTGTCCACTTCCATGACGATAAATCGCGCGTCACAAAGTGCTTTCGTCAAGGATGACCGGCACGTGGCATCCACCGTAACGGAACACCGTTAAGCTATCGGTCGGGTTTGGATCCGATAACACATTATGACCCGACCAATGTGGATTTTCCGTGTAAAATCATCATTGGTGGAGGAGACACGTGTCAGTCGCGTTGGCGCGGTGTCACTCATCCAATGGTCGAGACAGCGCCTATGATATGTTGACATGTGGACCAGCCCATTAAGTTTAAATGGGCCGGCCCAAGCTGAAGGCCCACAAGATTTTGCGGACCATAATGGGCGGTCCGACTAAAGGCCCACGAGATTTTGCGGACCATAATGGGCTGGCCCAGCTAAAGCCCACAAGATTTTGTGGGCCATAATGGGCCGGCCCAGGTAAAGGCCCACAAGATTTTTGTGTGCCATAATGGGCCGGCCAAGGTAAAGGCCCACAAGATTATTGCGGATCATAATGGGCCGGCCCAGCTAAAGGCCCACGAGATTTCGCCGACATTAATGGGCCGGCCCAGCTGTAGGCCCACAAGATTTTGAGGACCCTAGTAGGCGGCCCATTAAGCTGCTGCCATGTTTTGGGCCAAATGTCGCCCATATTTGATCCGGTCCATTAATGGCCTACCACGCTCCGGCCTAATAGTGGCCCATATGAGATCTGGCCGTTAAAAGCCTACCACGTTACGGGCCAAATTACGGTCCGGATCGGTCCGCCCTTTAAGAGGCTTTGGGCTCAATTATGGCCCATATCGATTCGCCCGTCAACTGGACACTATGCTTTTGGGCCCACTTGCTAAAGGCCCACTTAGTAATTCGGCATGATATTACTTTTGGCCTGTTAAGGGCCGTTTAACATTCGCCCTATATTAATTTCGCCTGTTAAAAGCCCGTCATATAGTTGGGCCTAACTACGGCCGGTTTGCATCCGACTGCTTTCATGACCGATATCTAATTGGGCCAAACAAGGACCGAGACAATTTTGGCTGTTAAAAGCCCGTGATTTGATTCACACAATCATGGGCCGGGTTCATTCGTCTTCTTTGCCGCCGTGGGCTATTCGACACGTTTGTGCCAACCTACATCGTGATTGCATAACGGCCCGATTATGTACCGTAATTTTATGGTTTGGCGGTTTATGCGAAGACAGGATATATATCTGATATAAAAAATAAGCGTAGCATCGTGAATAAGAAAAACCTAGACTATACAATAAATAAATTACGGCATATTACATCCTTTGGGCATCAAAGTTCATCACTATGATAATAAAGCACAAGCGAATGACATATTACATACCTTTGGGCATCAAAGATCGCCACCGATTGCAAATAAACACGCCGACAAAATAATATACAAAACCGACAAACACTTAAATAGAGTTTAAGAAAGGTTAGCCTATTGGGAGCTGCAGCAGCAATAGCGGTGAGCAAGATGATGAGGCTGCGCTTGTTCAACACTTATATCTTCCTCACTCTGAAAGATAAACAAGCGAGATAGATGACGGGTTTTGCACATAAAAGTATCAAGTCTTGACAATTCATCACATTTCTTCTTGTGAATAAAGTGACACAGTTTAAAATTGCATTAACACAATATGGTATTGTTCAGGTCAAGACATGGCAGAAATGACATTGTGAAGGAGTTGGCGCTTCACGACACCTTTGGATTACGAGATCAAGAACTCATAAGTATCAATGGTTAGTGTCTTGTCAATTTATACCATTTCAGATTGGCAAATAAAGAGGCAGTTTAAATAATAGTAGAATGATATGACATTGTTCATAGTTAAGACATTGCAGAATATGACATTGTCTTTGTAGTGGGTAGGTTCACCACACCTTTGGATTACGGATGAAGAACGAAGCATACATGCGGTGCAAAAGAAGATCACTTGCTCAGTATAGTTTAATTTACATGGTATGAAGAAGGAACTTGGTTGTACAACTGAAAACTTAAATTGAGAAAGGACAAACTTTTGTTTATGAACTACATAATAAACTTTAAACAAGCAATTTGATGCAAACACCAAAAATAAATAGCTGTTGCAGTCATGCCTAACCAAATATATACAACAAAGTTTGAAGGCTTGAGATGGACAAACTTACATTATTGGTGAAGACAGGCTCTATAAAGGCCTTGTCCATGCTGATAGGGGGGCAATTCAAGAAGTTTACCACAGAATCTTCTTCAAAAGCATTGCCTTTATTCTACATTTTGTTAAGAGTAAATATAGATGTGATAATATACGAAAAAATGGAGAATATTTAAGATAAGATGAAGAGTGATGCTACATAACCAAGTAGCTATAAATGTAAGTGCAACGATACAGGCAAAAGGTACAACAAAGAGCAATGCACAACTAAACTTCTTCAGTACCAACCTTATGGTAAGAGTAAATATAGATATGATGTGTAGAAAATGGAGGGCAAAGGAAAATAAGCTGCAGAGTGATGGTACATGAACAACTACTTGTCATTATAAGTACACTGATAAAGGACAACATGTACTTACAAGAACAATGCAGAGCTAAAAAACATTGGCATTGGATATATTCTACACTAATGTACCATTCATACAGATCAGATAATTTGGAGCGAACAATTGATAAGCAAGCTATCATGAATACTGCTGTCACATAATGAACCAGGTATGTATGCAAGTACAGTGATACAGGACAATAGGTACTAACAAGAGCAAAACAGCGGGCAACATATTTGCGATATCCTGTCATTCTTGTCAAACCGGAATTCTTCTTCGAGCAGATTTCCTGCAAAAAAGATCCATAAGGCACATGTGGAAAATTAGAAGTTCAAATTGTCATGTGATTTCATAGACAGTACCTCATCCTGGGAACGAGACCAGTGCATAACAAGGTTTTTCCATTCAATGTCTTCTGAATTTAGCACATGAGACTTCACCAGAAATTCATTTATAGACTTGCCATCGAAGTGTGATTTCCTCAGGTAACATCGATACTGCTGCAATGCTTCCTTGAAAAGCGCAAGCAAGCTTTGCTCATCACGACTATCCAGATTGACCCTCACCTACTTACAACAATGTAATGTAAATCACTGATGTGTTCAATCAGCCGAAAATAGGAAAATAATCACCGTGAATTATAGCACTTACACGTAAGTGGGACAGGAAGATGTGAAAATGGTGTTTATCTTCACTATAATCTTCCCATGATGGGAATATATGCACGTGGTCCTAACAACATTGAAAGCATTATCTTTTAAACTGGGAATAAATGGAATGGGGTTCCAATCTACAGGAATTGGCCGTCTCTGCAGTTGGGATAGGTCTTCGGCCGGTGGACTTGCTATACTTTTTGATGGAGTGGGATTTTTCTGTGGTACGGCTGGTGCTATGGCAAATGAAATCGGTATACCTTCTTTGGAGTGCAGGTCTGTGTGGTGGGGCTAGTGGTGTGGCGATGAAGTATGGGTACAGATCTGCTGGAGTCGGTCCTGCGTTTTGTGTCCTTGGTTGTACAACCAATATAAGTGGGTATTGTCGATTTCTCGGCACCACCACGTTTTTCAAGGACTTTCTTTGGTGCTCCTTGAGTTCGACAATCACCCTCTTCCTTTTGATGTCGATGCACAAGAACAACATTTGAGTGAAAAACATGGTATGATGACGGATGGAATTTGTATTGATAATGGATGGGCATGGCATCTCGAGTTATATGATGAGTAAACTAAGCGGATGGTGGTGCAACAAAGTAGAAGAAATGCAAGACAACATATGCAAGATCGCGCAATCAATAAAACCTTGCCAAATTAGAACAGGCACCTTGATGGGTGAACAGGACAGGCCATCTGCCTTTGACTCCTCGAGGTTAGAATAGTCATTAGGATGATATTCTGAACAAGAATAAACAGGTGGGGAGTGTACGAGTTTCATTGCTTCCAGAATCGCACTCAATGCCTTGCTGCCAATTTTGTAAGTCATTGCAGTGTTCCACAATATTCTTCTGATGCACGGATTCTGATATTCACTGTAATTGCGTATAATATCTGAGAACCATGAAAACATAAATAGCTGTGAGATTATCTTTGTAATGAAGATGATATTCTAATATAGGGGTGCCCCTGTAAACACTTGTGTGCTATCACTGGATCCTGATGAGAGAGCTCATGTGTGCTATAATATGGTGCGTGCATTTATATAATCTGGCACAAGTACACAAAAATAGGCTCGAAGTAAGGATAGTGGCGGATGATAGGTTCATAATATCTTGTATAGAGAGTTTATTGCCAAACCATGATAACAAGAGCACACAAGCAACTAGGCAGATCATAGTGTACATAACATGGGTACACCATAACCAGGATATATAAATCGGGAAAGTGGAACTGGCTGGAAATTACGGTGTTGTATTGCGCTACTAATTGAAAGCCTATCGATCACGTCTGAGCTAGCTCTATCATTTGTTGATTGCAGATGTCCTCGCTCTCCTTCGACAAGGAACATCTTGTGCTTCCCTCTGAGAACACCGCACAAAGCCCGCCCGGCGAACCACCGCCCCACCTTTGTGTTCCTCCGCCACCCCCACCTCCGCCCCCACTGCGTCGAGTTTTCTTCATTCGACGAGGCCCCACCACCGCCCCACAACCACCATCCCCACCCGAGCCCCTTCCTTCATGCCGCGAACTCCGTGACTCAAAAAAAATCGTGACCCAATTTTGAAATTTAGTCTCTGTGATTTAACTAGTGTGGAATATAAAGGGAAAACCATAAGCATTGCGAGTATGGTGTTGGCGTGCCATGGCGGATCTGAAGGTGCAAACCGGACAAAGGCAACCGCAACCAAGACAAGAAATCGAGTAAAGCGGTGGCGATCTATTTTCTTGCTGCGATAAATAAGTTGAGCGAATCTGAAAGAGTATCGCCTCAGTGCGGCGCCGATGTCACGTATCTCACGAGAATTTGACGGTGCTGCGGTAGCGATGGCTGTCGGTAGCGTGGAAGCAGATCTAGGAGGGTAGATGGTGGCGGTGGGGCGCGGTGGGCGAGACATCGTAGGAGAGCGGCGCCGGCAAGGTGGACGGCAGCGGGGATGAAGCGAGAGGGCGGGATGCAAGGATCCGGTCCAAGCCGTGGATGAGAGAGGTCGATATCTTGTAATGGACGGCGGCATCGGGTATCGGCTCCGGCATGGTGGAGGGCGATGGTGGTGGATGGGGTGGCGGACGGCGGACGGAGGAGGTGGGGTGGAGAGGGTGTTTTGGCGCCCACGGAGTACGAATGGGGAAAAGGAAGGTAGAGAGGAAGGGGGAACCATGTATTCAGGGGGCGCTTGTCTCAAATGCGAGGAAATTTACAAACTTAGCCCTCGTTTCAAATTTCTACTACATCACAGCAACACTAGTCGGTTGGGGATAGGACGGTAATCTTGCATACACCAAATATTTGCCGACAAGAGTTTGTTTTTGGCGCCCACTGTGTATGAATATGAATCGGGGAGGGAGTCGATTTCGGCCGAGGACACACTGTGTTTTGGCGCCCACCGTGTATGAATCCGGGAGAGAGGCGGTTACGTCACGTTTGGGTGAAATTACAAACCTACCCCTATCGAAACCTATAGAAATCCAGCAGATAGGCTTTGCGTGGCAGGGATAGGTAGTAGATACGACGTGCACCATCAAGCGGAGGACTGAGTGGTAGGGCACGAAGCAATTCAGTTGCTGGTGCCTTGTAGTGAGTATTTTCAGTCATCCAATCTAAGACCCATGAGTTCACGTCTTCAGCGTCTCCGGTGATGTGCAGCGTTGCATAAAAGCGAAGAATTAGTTCTTCATTCCGATCCACGAATATCGCAGCAGAAATTTAGAAGTCACGCATCGTGAAGAACAACGAGGACTGGCTCAAAGCTGGCAGCGACTCCATATCCACATGAGGAATATGAGCATGACCGAAGATTTTATCCTTGTTGAAGAGCACCGAGGAATAGAAGTTGGCTTGGTGGCAGTCGAAGCGCCTCTTCCTAATGCGAGCGAGAATCATATGGATTATATTCGATGAAGAACACGTGCTCGGCAAAGAAATCTTCAACCTTGAACTTTTGCTTGCTTGAAAGCGGATTCTTTTGCTTTGGCGAGGGGTGTCGGTGAGTTGCATCACCACCTCGGGAATCGTAAGTTCAGGTTCTTGGTGAGGAATTTCTTGTTCCTCAACGAGTGCGATCGAGGATTAGCAAAGCAGTAGTTTCATCGGCACTAGTGGCTGGAATTTCTTCATGCCTGAGAACCAGTGTGTTGATTTTCTTGAGTCCATTTGGACTGTTTGTGCGAGGGTGAGGAATCTGTTGGGCGGGGTGAAGAGAGGAGTATTGGGATGCTGACTTTCCCAAAAGTCATCATTGATCACTGGTGTGGTGCATCCAGTATCCACATCTTCATCTTCAATTTCCTCAGCACCAGCCTGAGGAATTTCATAGTCTGGTGAGGAAATAACTGGGGTTGAAGGGATTGCATCCACTTCAATTTCTTCATCAACCTGCTCTGACGAAGCAGCAGACTGATGTTCTTCATCGGATCCGATTGGGATCTCATAGTCTTCTCCAAAAGGAACAACTTCCTTTGATGGTATGGAGGAAATTGGAACAACATCAATTGGATTTTCGAATGAGCTGGTCATTGGCTTCATTTTCTTCGCAGCCGAAGAATCTGACGCAGCTGATGCTTTCCTTTTCTTCACAGCGGCTCGTTCTGCAGCCTTGGTTTTCTTCACATCGAGGCGATGGAAGAATTGGAGTTGGAGTTGGCGCAGGAGGAGCCGAGGAATGTGGTTCGATTTCTTGGTATGGCGGTCACGGTTGCCTGTCTTGGCGATTTCTTCAGCGCACCACTAGTGGGTGCCACGGCAATTCTTCGGCGGTGGAATGGGATCATCAGCCTGGAACTAACATTTTCATCAGCAGGTTGAGCGTCATCGGCGGTCTTGGCATGTTCTTGAGTTGGTTGGTGAGGCTCCGGCTGAGGAATTTCATGTTGCCTTTGGGGCAGCAACATTTGTGAATTTCTTCGTCGAGTTGTGAATCGACCTTGGCCCTTGCCAATCAGCATAGTATGAATCGAAGTTTTTCTTTGAGGTCTTGAATTTCAGTCTGGACCGAGAAGCTCCTCGGTGTCATTTTGACAATGTTTTCTTGAGAACTTCTCCTTCTGTATTGAGCCTTTTGATTTCCCTCGCCTTCTCAAAGTTCCATTTTCTTCAGCTATGAAGTGACTCAACATATGACTTTGTCAGTGTCGATGAAGGTCGAGGCATAGGGGTATTGGGATCCTTGTGCAGAGATCAATAAAGTCGAGGACTTTCTTGGGTCCAATAGCAGTGGCACAGATGTACCTTTGGCTCTAGCGGCCTTTACTTGACGGTCTCTGATGATTTCCGCAAGTTCTTCATCAGACGCTTCATCATCAGATGGCACATGGAATGCAACCTGTTTCTTCCTTGGGCTAGGCCGAGGACCTCGTCCATTGTTGCTTTGGTCTTGGTGAGTCGGGCGGATGAAGAAATGGGAGCGGTGAGAACTTGCGAAATGCTCGAGGCAATTGAAAACCAGCAGTCCTTTGACATGTAGCTAGGTGCACAGGAACGAAGATTTTGATGGAGCTGTTGAGGACTTTGGTGGAGCAGCGAAGGTGTGGAATTTGCTTGGAAGGTCTTCGAGGAACTTGGCCGTGAGGGCGCAGATGGTGAAGCACTTGGCTTATGAGCAGGCTTCTTTTGCATAGATTTCCTCGGTTTGACCGAGACCTCAGTGGCAGTAGCAGCGGCAGAATCCTCATTGAATTTCTTCACTGCCTCCTTTGCTTGCTTTGCCAATTTTGCTTGACGTTTAGCCCATTCATCGTGAAAGTCCTCACCTCGTTTGATGCTTGTGGGATCAGCTACTTGGCAGTGCCAAAGGAGCTCTTGGGCATGGAGGATTAAGAGCGAATTTCTTCATGTACTTAGGAGTTACATATCTATATTCCTCCATTCCCGTGCCCATCTCCGTTCAATCTTACGAATCGCACCTTGCGTTGATTTTTGCTTTCTTCATCCGGTGTGCGATGAGTCAGCATATATTTCCTCGAGGATTTCAAACGCAGTCATAACCTCGGGTTTCTTTCCTCCCTTACGTGGCTTCTTACCGTCGCCATTTTCTTGATTGAGGAAATTGAACAATTGAGTTCTCTGAAGAAGTATGCAGTTTATCTTCGAGGAACGCTGCAAATGAGTTAAGTTGATGAGAACCTAGGGATTCAGCAGCAGACATTTGTACCCGTGAACAGAGTATAGGTGCGAGGAATTTGGAGAGGTCATATGCGTTCTCAGAAGGTTTTTTTTTTTAAAAGTTTTGAGGATTTGGACCAGATGAGCCTTGAAGAATTTCACTAAGCGTTCTTTGTCTTTAGGTTCCAGAGTTGTATAGATCGAGGATCCACACAATTGAGGAATCTTGAAGAAAATCATTGCTTAGAGAAACGAATCAAGAGATTTGAGGTGTTCATATGTGTGAAGATTTGAAGAATAAACACCTTTGAAGAATTTGAAGAAGATTTGAGAATCGAAGCGAGTAATAAAAGTAACTTTTAATTACCGAAGTGAAGAACACGACGAACCGAGAAGAACAGTTGGGAAGTTCGTCTGTTCAGATCTTCACGCCCTAACTTGGCGGAGGAAGACAGCTACGGCGACGGCGGAGTGAAGATTTCATGTCGACGCGAAATCGTCGGCGACGAGGTCAAAGCAGTGAAGCTTTTCCTCACCGGCGACGATGGAGAAGCGGCGGCGCTAGGGTTTGAGGAGCTCGGCGGAGAGAGAGAGGTCGAGCGAGTAAAAGAGTGAGGAAGGAAGAGAGGGTATTTATAGACACGGTGAAAAGCGGATCGCAGAAGATTTAGGACGAACATGCCCTAACTATTTCCTTCTCACGACATGTGTCACCCGTCTTGTGTAGTGGAGATCGTCGCGATCGTGGGTGAATAAAATAATGCATCGTGGGATGCGGAGCGGTTTAATGGCAAAACCGAAAGTTTGGATAAGATTAGTTGTAAAGTTCCGTTCGCAATTTCTTCAGCTGTCAAGGACACAGTGAAGATTTTGAACGAGTTTCAAAATAGAACGCACATGAAGAATTTGTGAATGGATTGGGTTGAGTATAGCATAGAGGGGGAAGGGTCCGATCACATTCACTTAGCGAAAAAGCGACTTGAAGAAATAGCCATAAGTGAATGTTTGTAGAGGACATAAACCCATATATATATATATATATATATATATATATATATATATATATATATATATATATATATATATATATAGCCAATGAAGAAAGACGACGGAAAGCAGTGAAGATTTTGCAAAGTTGAAGAATTTGAAAAAGCGAAGAATTTCAAAAGCGAGGAAAAACTCAAATTGAAGATTTTCAACTTTGGTGGTGGCGTGACCCACCGTATAAGAATGATGATTTCAGACACGCATACGGTTGTCGTAGGATTACGAGAATCAAATTCTTCATTAATTTCTTCACATTTAGAGTGTTATTCTTCATTGATTGAAGAAAGCGTTTCTTCATATGTTGCACATCTAAGTCATCAATTTTGCATAAGTGTTAGGATGTGTGTCTTTTTCAAAGAACGTTCGAAGATTCTAAGATATTTAGCTCACACGCAACTTGCTAAATCTCTTCTCATCCAAGGGCTTAGTGAAGATATCAGCTAGCTGTTCTTGATCTTCACGTGCTTTCGATGGAGATGTCGCCCTTCAACACATGATCACGAAGAAAATGATGGCGAATCTGAATGTGCTTTGTCTTGAGTCTTTGAAGCTGGGTTGTGAGCAATCTTGATGGCACTCTCATTGTCACAATAGAGAGGCACATTCTTCACGTTGATGCCGTAGTCCTTGAGAGTTTGCTTTATCCATAGCAATTCGCACAACACGAGCCAGCAGACAATGTATTCAGCTTCCGATGAGCGGTGATACGCAGTTCTATTTCTTCGAGGACCAACGGACCAAAGATCGTCAGAAATGACAAGTACCAGATGTTGACTTGCGGTCCACACGATCACCGGCATAGTCAGTCGAATATCCAATGAGATCAAAAGTTGAGCCCTTGGGGTACCATAATCCTAGTGTTGGTGTGTGAGCTAGATATCGAAGAATATGCTTCTGACCTTATGGTGTGATTCCTTGGTGTAGCTTGAAATCGGGCACACATGCAAACACTAAGCATTATATCTGGCCTAGATGCACATAAGTACAATAAAGAACCAATCATGGGCGGTATACCTTGTGATCGAAGTCAATACCATTTTCATCGATTGCATAGATGGCCATTTGTGGGCATAGGAATTTTGACACCTTTGCAATCTTGCATGCGAATTTCTTGAGAACATCTTTGAGGTATTTCTCTGAGATATGAATATGCCATTGTGTTGTTGATTGAATTTGAAGACCTAAGAAGAATTTCAACTCTCCCATCATGGACATTTGATATTCTTCACTCATCATGTAGGCAAATTCATCCTTTCGTAACGTTGGTCGAGACAACCAAAGATAATATCATCAACATATATTTGGCACACAAACAGTTCACCATCATAAGATTTAGTAAAGAGAGTAGGATCGAGTGAACCGGTGTGAAGCCATTCTTCACAAAGAATTCCTTCAATGTATCATACCACGCTTGAGGGGCTTGCTTGAGGCCATAGAGGGCCTTATTTAGTCTGAAGACTTTGTCGAGGATTCTTTGGATCTTCAAAACACAGGGGTTGAGCAACATATACTTCTTCCTCAAGCTTACCATTGAGGAATGCACTTTTCACATCCATTTGATATAAAGTGATATTGTGATGGTTAGCATAGGCGAGTAATATCTTGAATAGACTCAAGTCTAGCGGCAGTGCAAAAGTTTCATCGAAGTCAATTCCTTCAACTGCGTGTAGCCTTGAGCTACTAGTCGTGCTTTATTCCTCACCACAAGACCATTTTCATCTTGCTTGTTGCGATAGATCCACTTTGTGCCAATGATATTATGCTTGCGAGGATCGGACGTTTGACCGGTTCCCGGACATTGTTGAGCTCGAGCGATGTAATTCTTCTTGCATGGCTGAATCCCTCCGGCTCGAAATGCTTCATCTACCTTAGTGGGCTCTGTGATAGAGACAAAAGCATAGTGCCCACAAAAGTTAGATAAATGTGAAGCTTTTGAGCGAGTGAGAGGACTGGCGCTTTAATGTCATCGATGATCTTCTCCACTTGCACTTCTTTTGCAACGCGAGGATGAGCTGGTTGTCGTCGAGAAATTGATCATTTTCCTCGGCACCATTTTCTTGACATTATCTTGGTGCATCATTTCGGCGTTCTTGGCGTCTGAGGAATGAATTCTTCAGCAGTTTCTTGAGAGGAATGACATCCTCGGTTGCCTTGAACTGATAGAATCCTCGGTGCTGGTTCGTCTAACACAGAAGGTAGGTGCTCTCTTTGCAAGCCATTAGTTTCATTGAACCGCACATCTCAAAGATGTCAACAATCTTGTGTAGAGTGATGTTGAAGACTCTGTAGGTGTGCGAGTCCTTTCCGTAACCAAGCATAAAACCTTCATGTGCTTTCGGTGCAAATTTAGAGTTGTGGTGAGGATCTCTAATCCAGCATTTAGCATCAAGACTTTGAAATAACTTACATTAGGTTTCTTGTCGGTGAGGAGTTCATAGGCAGTTTTCTTGAAGAATTTGTGAAGATATACTCTGTTGATGATGGCACGCAGATGTCAATTGCTTCAATCCGAAGCGACTAGGCGTTTTGTATTCATCAAGCATAGTGCGAGCCATCTCAACAAGAGTTCGTTCTTGCGCTCCATGACGCCATTTTGCTAAGGAGTATCGGAGCAGATAACTCATGAGTAATACCAAGTTCATCAAGATAGTCATCAAGACCGAATTCTTGAACTCGGTTCCATTGTCACTTCGATGTGCTTGATCTTCACACCAAAGTTAGTTGAAGCCCTCGAGGAAAATCGTTTGAAGACTTCCTACACTTGATTTTTGTAAGTAACAATGTGTACCCATGTGTAACGAGAGTAATCATCAACAATAACAAAGCCATAAAGAGATGCATCATTAGTGACAATTTGAGTAATGATTGGGACCAAAGAGGTCCATGTGAAGCAATTGAAGGACGAGTAGTGGTCATGATAGTCTTATTTGGATGCTTGGCCTTGGTCATTTTCCAGCTTCACAGCTCGCATAAGTGATCCTTGAGGAATTTGACATTCTCAATGCCAATGACATGCTTCTTCTTCGCAAGCGTGTGCAATTCCTCATGCCTGCATGACCAAGTCGTCGATGCCATAGCCAGCCTTCTGAAGCTTTTGCAAGTAGGCACATGGATGGTTGTGGACCTGTGGAGAAGTCAACAACGTACAAGTCTCCTCTCCTAAAGCCTTCGAAGACTTTGGAATTATCAGCTTCCATAATCACAACACAACGATACTTGCCAAAGATAACGACCATATCAAGATCACAAAGCATTGAGACTGACATGAGGTTATATCCTAAAGACTCAACAAGCATGACTTTGTCCATGTGCATGTCCTTAGAGATAGCAACCTTACCAAGTCCCAATACGACTTTTTCCTTTGTCAACCAAAGATGATATGCTTCAGATGAGGCGGTGATAAGGGAGCATCCATCAATAGATTCTTGTCACGAGTCATGTGATTTGTACATCCACTATCGAGAACCCACTCGGTGGCTTTGGGTTGATTATCCTTGGCACCTCTTGCCATGAAGCAATAGGTGGGGCGTACTCATCATTATCTTCATCGGGCTTGTTGGGAGTCAGTTTCTTGATGTTGAAGATGGACTTGCTTACAAAAGCGATAGCAAGAGCCGGACTAGCCACACAGTTCAGATTCTTGAGACTCCTCCTCTTCCTCATGTTCCTCGATTCAGCTTGAGTCCATTTCCTTGCCAATGAATGCCCGAGCCTTTTTGGAGCTGCTCTTCTTGTGAGAAGAAGGCTTTGAGGATTTTGATGATGAAGATTTCGATGATTTCTTCTTCTTCTTCGCATCATCAGAACTGTAATCCTTGTGTTTCTTCTTCTTTAATTCCTTTTCCCACTGAGGACAATCTTGGATATAGTGACCAGGCTTCTTGCATTTGTGACAAAGTCTTCTCTTATAGTCACTAGATGAGGAATCACTTTGCTTCTTGAGGATTTTCCAGCGACCACGTCTTGAGAATTTCTGGAATTTCTTCACGAGCGGTGCTAGCTCTCGCCAAATTCTTGAGGATCTCCAAGGCTACTACCAGAGTCTTCACTCTCAGATTCGGACACAGCCTTGGCCTTCAGGGCACGTGTTTTCCATAGCCGAACCATAGAGATCTCTCTTTTGACAAAGCTGGAACTCGTGAGTATTTAGCCTTTCGAGGATATCGGCAGGATCAAGAGACTTGTAGTCAGCTCGTTCTTGTATCATCAGTGCCAGAGTATCAAATGAGGAATCAAGCGATCTTAACAATTTCTTCACCACCTCATGATCGGTGATGTCAGTGGCACCAAGTGCTTGAAGCTCATTTGAGATGTCAGTGAGGCGATCGAAGGTTTGTTGAACATTTTCGTTGTCGAGTCTTTTGAAGCGGTTGAAGAGATTCGAAGAACATCAACTCGAGAGTCACGCTGCGTTGAGACACCTTCATTTACTTTGGACAGCTTTGTCCCGGATGAGCTTAGCAGATTCCAAAGCACTCACTCTTCCATATTGACCTTTGCTCGGATGGCCACATATGATATTCTTCGCTTGAGAATCGAGTTGCTTGAATCTCTTCACATCAGCAGACATTCAGAGAAGGTGTGGTGAGGAACACCATTTTCCACAACATACCGAGATCGTTGTCAATTGCTTCAAGATGCATTAGCATTTTGTTCTTCCATGAGGGGTAGTCCGTCCCATCAAAGGTAGGACACCTGCTGAGACCTTGATCATACTGCGGTCGACATAACTAAAACTCCGGTGGTTAAACCAAAATCACACGAACAAGGGAGTACCTTGCTCGATACCAATTGAAAGTCGTTATATCGACTAGAGGGGGTGAATAGGCGATTTTATGAATTCTTCATCGAGGAATTTGCGGTGAGGAAATTCCTTAGCGAAGAACTACTTGCGCGGAATAAGTACTCGAAATAAGCATAACAGATTACAAGCATAGTCATCATGATGAAATGAAGACAATCACAGAGTACGAAAGCGTAATCACAGGATAACACAAGATGAAGACAAAGCGATGAAGAAATTGGGCGAGGAAATTGAGAAAGTCTTGATCAAAGTCTTCAAACGCAGATATGAACAAACACTCAACACAATAATGAGGAAATGAAAGGATTGAGGAAATAGAACCAGTTAGGTTGGTGAAGACAATGATTTGGTAGACCAGTTCCAAGCTGCTGTCTCGGTTATACGTCTGGTTGGAGCGGTGAGTATTTAAACTCGAGGACACACAGTCCGGACACCCGATCATTGAGCACGCAGCTCGGGACACCAAGTCCTCACCGTATTCTCCTTGAACTAAGGTCACATGGACCTCGTCCAATCACTCGTGGTAAGTCTTGAGCGACTTCCAAACCTTCACAGACTTGGTCACTCGGCGATCCACAATTCCTCTTGGATGCTCTAGACCATGGCGCCTAACCGTCTGGAAGAAGCACAGTCTTCAAAGGTAACAAGCGTCGGATCCACGCGGGATCAATTTCTTGATGATGCTCAATCACTTTGGGTTTGTAGGGTTTGGTTTTGGGTTTTCCTCACTTGATGATTTTCGCTCAAATTCCTCGGAGGATGGGTTGCTCTCAAATGACAAGTGTCAAGTTCTCTCGGAGCAGCCAACCAGCTAGTGGTTGTAGGGGCGGCTATTTATAGCCTAGGAGCAGCCGACATGATAAGACATAAATGCCCTTCAATGATATGACCGTTAGGTGGATAAGATATTTTGGGACGGTGGCGAAGGCTAAAGAACGGTCGGAAATTTGAATATCAAATTCCTCGGGGCTATCATGTTCCTCCTTTGTGTAGGCAATTAAGACATGCGAATTCCTAACTCTCGGTCGAACAAATTCCTCAGAGACGGAAGAGCTTCGTCTCATCCTTTGAAGAAATTGACTGAGCTGTATGAGATTTCCAAAGGCTTCACTCGAAGGGATTGGTAGGTGTAGGATTTTGAGTTGAGCATCACATGGAAATTTTTCCTTAGTATTTCCTCGACCCCCTTTAACAGTACGGTGTTTCCTATGACTCAAGAAAGAGAAAATGAAACTACGAAAACAAAAGTCTTCACGCTTCATGTTCCTCAAATGAACACCAAGTCTTCAAGGTCACACCAATTTCTTCACTTTCAAAGTCTTCAGAAAGTCTTCAGAATATCAAAGTCTTCAGTTGAAGAACTTCATTTTTAGGGGTCGACTTTCTCTATAAATATAAAACTCCTCATAGACTTATAGACCTGTGTACACTCACAGAAGCTTTTCTTGACATTATCTTCAGTGCATCATTTCGGCGTTCTTGGCGTACAGGAATGAATTCTTCAGCAGTTTCTTGAAGAGGAATGACATCCTCGGTTGCCTTGAACTGATAGAATCCTCGGTGCTGGTTCGTCTAACACGAAGGTAGGTGCTCTCTTTGCAAGCCATTAGTTTCATTGAACCGCACATCTGATGTCAACAATCTTGTGTAGAGTGATGTTGAAGACTCAGAGGTGTGCGAGTCCTTTCGTAACCAAGCATAAAACCTTCATGTGCTTTCGGTGCAAATTTAGAGTTGTGGTGAGGATCTCTAATCCAGCATTTAGCAATCAAGACTTTGAAATAACTTACATTAGGTTTCTTGTCGGTGAGGAGTTCATAGGCAGTTTTCTTGAAGAATTTGTGAAGATATACTCTGATGATGTGGCACGCAGTGTCAATTGCTTCAATCCGAAAGCGACTAGGCGTTTTGTATTCATCAAGCATAGTGCGAGCCATCTCAACAAGAGTTCTGTTCTTGCGCTCCATGACGCCATTTTGCTAAGGAGTATACGGAGCAGATAACTCATGAGTAATACCAAGTTCATCAAGATAGTCATCAAGACCGAATTCTTGAACTCGGTTCCATTGTCACTTCGATGTGCTTGATCTTCACACCAAAGTTAGTTGAAGCCCTCGAGGAAAATCGTTTGAAGACTTCCTACACTTGATTTTTGTAAGTAACAATGTGTACCCATGTGTAACGAGAGTAATCATCAACAATAACAAAGCCATAAAGAGATGCATCATTAGTGACAATTTGAGTAATGATTGGGACCAAAGAGGTCCATGTGAAGCAATTGAAGGGACGAGTAGTGGTCATGATAGTCTTATTTGGATGCTTGGCCTTGGTCATTTTTCCAGCTTCACGGGCTCGCATAAGTGATCCTTGAGGAATTTGACATTCTCAATGCCAATGACATGCTTCTTCTTCGCAAGCGTGTGCAATTCCTCATGCCTGCATGACCAAGTCGTCGATGCCATAGCCCATATACGAAGCTTTTGCAAGTAGGCACATGGATGGTTGTGGACACGTGGAGAAGTCAACAACGTACAAGTCTCCTCTCCTAAAGCCTTGAAGACTTTGGAATTATCAGCTTCCATAATCACAACACAACGATACTTGCCAAAGATAACGACCATATCAAGATCACAAAGCATTGAGACTGACATGAGGTTATATCCTAAAGACTCAACAAGCATGACTTTGTCCATGTGCATGTCCTTAGAGATAGCAACCTTACCAAGTCCCAATACCTGACTTTTTCCTTTGTCAGCAAAGATGATATGCTTCAGATGAGACGGTGATAAGGGAGCATCCATCAATAGATTCTTGTCACGAGTCATGTGATTTGTACATCCACTATCGAGAACCCACTCAGTGGCTTTGGGTTGATTATCCTTGGCACCTCTTGCCATGAAGCAATAGGTGGGAGCGTACTCATCATTATCTTCATCAGGCTTGTTGGCGGAGTCAGTTTCTTCAGTGTTGAAGATGGACTTGCTTACAAAAGCGAGAGCAAGAGCCGGACTAGCCACACAGTTCGATTCTTGAGACTCCTCCTCTTCCTCATGTTCCTCGATTCAGCTTGAGTCCATTTCCTTGCCAATGAATGCCCGAGCCTTTTTGGAGCTGCTCTTCTTGTGAGAAGAAGGCTTTGAGGATTTTGATGATGAAGATTTCGATGATTTCTTCTTCTTCTTCGCATCATCAGAACTGTAATCCTTGTGTTTCTTCTTCTTTAATTCCTTTTCCCACTGAGGACAATCTTGGATATAGTGACCAGGCTTCTTGCATTTGTGACAAAGTCTTCTCTTATAGTCACTAGATGAGGAATCACTGCTTCTTGAGGATTTTCCAAAGCGACCACGTCTTGAGAATTTCTGGAATTTCTTCACGAGCGATGCTAGCTCTGGCCAAATTCTTGAGGATCTCCAAGGCTACTACCGAGTCTTCACTCGAGATTCGGACACAGCCTTGGCCTTCGGCACGTGTTTTTCCATAGCCGAACCATAGAGATCTCTCTTTCGCAAGCTGGAACTCGTGAGTATTTAGCCTTTCGAGGATATCGGCAGGATCAAGAGACTTGTAGTCAGCTCGTTCTTGTATCATCAGTGCCAGAGTATCAAATGAGGAATCAAGCGATCTTAACAATTTCTTCACCACCTCATGATCGGTGATGTCAGTGGCACCAAGTGCTTGAAGCTCATTTGAGATGTCAGTGAGGCGATCGAAGGTTTGTTGAACATTTTCGTTGTCGAGTCTTTTGAAGCGGTTGAAGAGATTCCGAAGAACATCAACTCGAGAGTCACGCTGCGTTGAGACACCTTCATTTACTTTGGACAGCCTGTCCCAGATGAGCTTGGCGATTCCAAAGCACTCACTCTTCCATATTGACCTTTGCTCGGATGGCCACATATGATATTCTTCGCTTGAGAATCGAGTTGCTTGAATCTCTTCACATCAGCAGCATTCGAGAGAAGGTGTGGTGAGGAACACCATTTTCCACAACATACCGTAGATCGTTGTCAATTGCTTCAAGATGCATTAGCATTTTGTTCTTCGATGGGGTAGTCCGTCCCATCAAAGGTAGGACACCCTGCTGAGACCTTGATCATACTGCGGTCGACATAACTAAAACTCCGGTGGTTAAACCAAAATCACACGTAACAAGGGAGTACCTTGCTCGATACCAATTGAAAGTCGTTATATCGACTAGAGGGGGTGAATAGGCGATTTTATGAATTCTTCACCGAGGAATTTGCGGTGAGGAAATTCCTTAGCGAAGAACTACTTGCAGCGGAATAAGTACTCGAAATAAGCATAACAGATTACAAGCATAGTCATCATGATGAAATGAAGACAATCACAGAGTACGTAAAGCGTAATCACAGGATAACACAAGATGAAGACAAACGGTGAAGAAATTGAACGAGGAAATTGAGAAAGTCTTGATCAAAGTCTTCAAACGCAGATATGAACAAACACTCAACACGATAATGAGGAAATGAAAGGATTGAGGAAATAGAACCAGTTAGGTTGGTGAAGACAATGATTTGGTAGACCAGTTCCAGCTGCTGTCTCGGTTATACGTCTGGTTGGAGCGGTGAGTATTTAAACTCGAGGACACAGTCCGGACACCCAGTCATTGAGCACGCAGCTCGGGACACCAAGTCCTCACCGTATTCTCCTTGAACTAAGGTCACATGACCTCGTCCAATCACTCGTGGTAAGTCTTGAGCGACTTCCAAACCTTCACAGACTTGGTCACTCGGCGATCCACAATTCCTCTTGGATGCTCTAGACCATGACGCCTAACCGTCTGGAAGAAGCACAGTCTTCAAAGGTAACAAGCGTCGGATCCACGCAGATCAATTTCTTGATGATGCTCAATCACTTTGGGTTTGTAGGGTTTGGTTTTGGGTTTTCCTCACTTGATGATTTTCGCTCAAATTCCTCGGAGGATGGGTTGCTCTCAAATGACAAGTGTCAAGTTCTCTCGGAGCAGCCAACCAGCTAGTGGTTGTAGGGGGGCTATTTATAGCCTAGGAGCAGCCCGACATGATAAGACATAAATGCCCTTCAATGATATGACCGTTAGGTGGATAAGATATTTTGGGACGGTGGCGCGCTTGACAAAGAACGGTCGGAAATTTGAATATCAAATTCCTCGGGGCTATCATGTTCCTCCTTTGTGTAGGCAATTAGACCGACGAATTCCTAACTCCTCGTCGAGAACAAATTCCTCGAGACCGGAAGAGCTTCGTCTCACATCCTTTGAAGAAATTGACTGAAGCTGTATGAGATTTCAAAGGCTTCACTCGAAGGGATTGGTAGGTGTAGGATTTTGAGTTGAGCATCACATGGAAATTTTTCCTTAGTATTTCCTCGACCCCCTTTAACAAAGACGGTGTTTCCTATGACTCAAGAAAGAGAAAATGAAACTACGAAAACAAAAGTCTTCACGCTTCATGTTCCTCAAATGAACACCAAGTCTTCAAGGTCACACCAATTTCTTCACTTTCAAAGTCTTGAGAAAGTCTTGAATATCAAAGTCTTGATTGAAGAACTTCATTTTAGGGTCGACTTTCTCTATAAATATAAAACTCCTCATAGACTTATAGACCTGTGTACACTCACAAGCGCATTAGTTACTTAACCTATAAGTCTTCAATACACCAAAATCACTAAGGGCACTAGATGCACTTACGAGGACTAACCTATTAACAGGAGGCCCATTTCGAAATTGCTGTTTTTGCCTATTTGGTGTTTCAAGGAAGCAGTATCAAACGGAGTCCAAACGGAATGAAACCTTCAGAACGTGATTTTCTCACGAACGTGATCCGGAGACTTGGACCCTACACCAAGAAGTGCAGAGGCGGTCACGAGGTGGAGGGCCCCTGGCGCACCCCTACCTCGTGGGCCCCTGACGCTCCACCGACGTACTCCTTCCTCCTATATATACATACGTATCCCCAAGCGATCGAGCAGAGCCAAAACCTAATTCCACCTTGCAACTTCAGTATCCACGAGATCCCATCTTGGGGCCAATTCAGGAGCTCCGACGGAGGGGGCATCCACCATGGAGGGCTTCTACATCAACACCATAGCCCCTCCGATGAAGTGTGAGTAGTTTACTTCAGACCTTCGGGTCCATAGCTAGTAGCTAGATGGCTTCTTCTCTCTTTTTGGATCTCAATACAATGTCCTCCCCCTCTCTCGTGGAGATCTATTCGATGTAATCTTCTTTTTGCGGTGTGCTTGTTGAGACCGATGAATCGTGGGTTTATGATCCAGCTTATCTATGAATAATATTTGAAACTTCTCTGAATTCTTTTATGTATGATTGAGTTATCTTTGCAAGTCTCTTTTAATTATCCGTTTGGTTTGGCCAACTAGATTGGTAGTTCTTGCAATGGGAGAAGTGCTTAGCTTTGGGTTCAATCTTGCGGTGTCCTTACCCAAAGGATGTAAAGGGTTGCAAGGCACGTATTGTATTGTTGCCATCGAGGATAACAAGATGGGGTATTTATCATATTGCATGAATTTATTCCTCTACATCATGTCATCTTGCTTAAGGCGTTACTCTGTTTTTAACTTAATACTCTAGATACATGTTGGATAGCGGTCGATGAGTGGAGTAATAGTAGTAGATGCAGAATCGTTTCGATCTACTTGTCTCGGACGTGATGCCTATATACATGATCATACCTAGATAACCTCATAACTATGCTCAATTCTGTCAATTGCTCAACAGTAATTTGTTCACCCACCGTAGAATACTTATGCTCTTGAGAGAAGCCACTAGTGAAACCTATGGCCCCCGGGTATATTCTCATCATATCAATCTCTATCACTTTATTTACTTGCTTTGTTTTTACTTTGTATTTTACTTTTTACTTTGCATATTTATACCAAAAATACCAAAAATATTATCTCTATCAGATCTCACTCTCGTAAGTGACCGTGAAGGGATTGACAACCCCTAATCGCGTTCGTTGCGAGTAGCTATCATTTTGTGCAGGTACGAGGGACTTGTGTGTCGCCTCCTACTGGATTGATACCTTGGTTCTCAAAAACTGAGGGAAATACTTACGCTACTGTGCTGCATCATCCTCTCCTCTTCGGGGAAAACCAACGCAAGCTCAAGACGTAGCAAGAAGGATTTCTGGCGCCGTTGCCCGGGAGTCTACGCAAAAGTCAACATACCAAGTACCCATCACAATCCCTTTCTCTCGCATTACATTATTTGCCATTTGCCTCTCGTTTTCCTCTCCCCCACTTCACCCTTGCCGTTTTATTTGCCCTCTCTTTCCCAATCTCCTCCTCCTTTTTCCTTTGCCTTTTTCCTCGTCCGTTTGTTTGTTCGTGTGTTAGTTTGCTTGCCATCATGACTAGTGCCATATCTTCTCCGTTATCTCCCGAGAATGAAGTTCTAAATTTTAAGCAAAGGGAGGGAGAAAATCTAAAAGATGCTTGGTATAGAATTTGCAATGCTCAAAATAGAACTACCAGGAAGCAATCTACTTTAGTTCTTCTTCGTAATTTTTACGTAGGTGCTAATCCTTGGTATAGATATATCCTTGATACCATTACCGGAGGGAATTTCTTGGGTAGCCATACTTTTGATTCTTACAATGCTTTAATAGATTTATTTGGCTCACCTCCTCTTTTGGTTAATGGAACTGTGTTAACTTTGGAGCATGTTATGCAAAGGCTTGAAATTATTGAAAGCAAAGTTGCTACCATTGAATCCATTGAAAATCTAGATAAAAAGATCCATAATCAAATTACTCAATATGGATCTAAGGTAGGAATGACTTTGAAAAATATTAAGGAGAAGGACACCATGGTTAATGAGAAAATAAATCTAGATTCTACTCGAATCGATAAACTTGAGGGTATCATTACCAACTTGGGAACCGCTTTTTATTCCATAAAGAATACTCCTAGTCCTCCCACTAAAATTTCCAAGCTTATGTATGTTCCTAAAAATAAGGGTGAATCATCTAGTGAGGAAAATGCGGATCTTAAATCTATAAGTATTCATCCCGATCTTTTTAGTATCATTAAGGAACCGTTTGCTACGAATGAATTTTTCGATCTTGTGCCTAAAAGTTTGATAATTACTAGAAAGAAAGAAAATTCTAAAGGAGGTAGATGCCTCATTGAAGAATTGCCTACCAAAGACGGCAATACCTAGATCTATCCTTGTTTTTATGCCTAGCTAGGGGCGTTAAACGATAGCGCTTGTTGGGAGGCAACCCAATTTTATTTTTAGTTTTTTTGTTTTTGCTTCTGTTTAAGAATAAATAATTCATCTAGCCTCTGTTTAGATGTGGTTTTATCTTTTAATTAGTGTTTGTGCCAAGTTAAACCTATTAGATCTTCTTGGGTGATAGTTATTTGATCTTTCTGTAATTTCCAGAATCTTTGCGCTCAGTGCCCGAATTGTTAAAAATCACCAGAACGGGATAAAATATTGATTCAAATTGCTGCTGATCAATAAACAAATTTTCCAGGTCTTCTAATTTTGGTAGAACTTTTTGGGTTCCAGAAGTTTGCGTTAGTTACAAATTACTACAGACTGTTCTGTTTTTGACAAATTCTGTTTTGCTTGTGTTGTTTGCTTATTTTGATGGATCTATGGCTAGTAAAATAGTTTATAATGCATAGAGAAGTTGGAATACAGTAGGTTTAACACCAATATAAATAAAGAATGAGTTCATTACAGTACCTTGAAGTAGTCTTTTGTTTTCTTTCTCTAACGGAGCTCACGAGATTTCTATTGAGTTTTGTGTTGTGAAGTTTTCAAGTTTTGGGTGAATTCTTTTGATGGATTATGGAACAAGGAGTGGCAAGAGCCTAAGCTTGGGGTTGCCAATGGCACCCCCAAGATAATCCAAGGACACCAAAAATTCAAAGCTTGGGGATGCCCCGGAAGGCACCCCCTCTTTCGTCTACTTCCATCGGTAATTTACTTGGAGCTATATTTTTATTCACCACATGATATGTGTTTTGCTTGGAGCGTCTTGTATTATTTGCGTCTTTGCTTGTTTGTTTACCACAATCATCCTTGCTATACACACCTTTTGAGAGAGCCATACATGAATTGGAATTTGTTAGAATACTCTATGTGCTTCACTTATATCTTTTGAGCTTGATAGTTTGCTCGTAGTGCTTCACTTATATCTTTTGAGCGTGATAATTTTTGCTCTAGTACTTCACTTAGATCTTTTAGAGCAAGGTGGTGGATTTTTTTAAAGAAACTTGATCTCTCATGCTTCACTTAGATTATTTTGAGAGTCGTTAATAGCATGGTAATTTGCTTAATGTTAATATACTTAGTGTTCAAGATATGTGAAACTTTCTTTTTGAGTGAATTAAATACTAAGATAAGTTTGATGCTTGATAATTGTTTTGAGATATGGAGGTAATAATATCAAAGTAGTGCTAGTTGATAATTGTGAATTTGAGAAATACTTGTGTTGAAGTTTGCAAGTCCCGTAGCATGCACGTATGGTTAAAGTTGTGTAACAAATTTGAAACATGAAGTGTACCTGGCTTGTGCATCCTTATGAGTGGCGGTCGGGGACGAGCGATGGTCTTTTCCTACCAATCTATCCCCTAGGAGCATGCGCGTAGTACTTGAATTTTTGATGGCTTCTAAATTTTTGCAATAAGTATATCAGTTCTTTTGACTAATGTTGAGTCCATGGATTATCGCACTTTTACCTTTCCGCCTTTGCTAGCCTCTTGATGCAGTGCATTGCCCTTTCTCACCTTGAGAGTTGGTGCAAACTTCGCTGGTGCATCCAAACCCCGTGATATGATACGCTCTTTCACACATAAACCTCCTTATATCTTCCTCAAAACAGCCACCATACCTACCTATCATGGCATTTCCATAGCCATTCCGAGATATATTGCCATGCAACTTCCATCATCATCTTTTATGACATACATTACTTTTGTCATGTTGCCATTGCATGATCATGTAGTTGACATCGTATTTGTGGCAAAGCCACCATGCATTATTTTCCATACATGTCACTCTTGATTCATTGCACCATCCCGGTACACCGCTGGAGGCATTCATATAGAGTCATATTTTTTTCTAAGTTTCGAGTTGTAATTGTTGAGTTGTAAGAGAAATAAAAGTGTGATGATCATCATTATTAGAGCATTGTCCCAAGTGAGGAAAGGATGATGGAGACTATGATCCCCCCATAAGTCGGGATGAGACTCCGGACGAAATAAAAAAAAGGCCCAAAAAATGAGAGAAAAAGAGAGAAGGGACAATGCTACTATCCTTTTACCACACTTGTGCTTAAAAGTAGCACCTTGTTCTTCATGTAGTGAGTCTCATATATTGTGCTTCAAAGTAGCACTAAGATCTTCATGATAGAGAGTCTCTCATTTTGTCATTTTCATATGCTAGTGGGAATTTTTCATTATAGAACTTGGCTTGTATATTCCAATGATGGGCTTCCTCAAAGTGCCCTAGGTCTTCGTGAGCAAGCAAGTTGGATGCACACCCACTTAGTTTCTTTTGTAGAGCTTTCATATACTTATAGCTCTAGTGCATCCGTTGCATGGCAATCCCTACTCCTCATGTTGACATCAATTGATGGGCATCTCCATAGCCCGTTGATTATCCTCGTCAATATGAGACTTTCTCCTTTTGTCTTCTCCACACAATCCCCATCATCATATTCTATTCCACCCATAGTGCTATATCCATGGCTCGCGCTCATGTATTGCGTGAAGGTTGAAAAAGTTTGAGATTATTTAAATATGAAACAATTGCTTGGTTTGTCATCGGGGGTATAGAAGTTGGGAACATCTTTGTGTGACGAAAATGAAGCATAGCCTAACTATATGATTTTGTAGGGATGACCTTTCTTTTGCCATGTTATTTTGAGACGACATGATTGCTTTGATTAGTATGCTTGAAGTATTATTATTTTTATGTCAATATGAACTTTTGTCTTGAATCTTTCGGTCTGAATATTCATACCATGATTAAGAAGATTTACATTGAAATTATGCCAAAGTATCACTCCGCATCAAAATTCTCTTTTTATCATTTACCTACTCAAGGACGAGCAGGAATTAAGCTTGGGGATGCCTGATACATCTCCGACGTATCTATAATTTTTGATTGCTCCATGCTACTTTATCTACTGTTTTGGACTATATTGGGCTTTATTTTCCACTTTTATATTACTTTTGGGACTAACCTATTAACCGGAGGCCCAGCCCAGAATTGCTGTTTTTTTGCCTATTTCAGTGTTTCGAGGAAACAGAATATCAAACGGAGTCCAAACGGAATGAAACCTTCGGGAACGTGATTTTCTCATCGAACGTGATCCAGGAAACTTGGACCCTACTCCAAGAAGTGCCAGAGGCGGTCACGAGGGTGGAGGGCGCGCCCCCTACCTCGTGGGCCCCCTGACGCTCCACCGACATACTCCTTCCTCCTATATATACCTACGTATCCCCAAACAATCAGAACAGGAACCAAAAACCTAATTCCACCGCCGCAACTTCCTGTATCCACAAGATCCCATCTTGGGGCCTGTTCCGGAGCTCCGCCGGAGGGGGCACCCACCATGGAGGGCTTCTACATCAACACCATAGCCCCTCCGATGAAGTGTGAGTAGTTTACTTCAGACCTTCGGGTCCATAGCTAGTAGCTAGATGGCTTCTTCTCTCTTTTTGGATCTCAATACAATGTTCTCCCCCTCTCTCGTGGAGATCTATTCGATGTAATCTTCTTTTTGCGGTGTGTTTGTTGAGACCGATGAATTGTGGGTTTATGATCTAGCTTATCTATGAATAATATTTGAATCTTCTCTGAATTCTTTTATGTATGATTGAGTTATCTTTGCAAGTCTCTTCGAATTATCCGTTTGGTTTGGCCAACTAGATTGGTAGTTCTTGCAATGGGAGAAGTGCTTAGCTTTGGGTTCAATCTTGCGGTGTCCTTATCTGATGATGAGAAAGGGTTGCAAGGCACGTATTGTATTGTTGCCATCGAGGATAACAAGATGGGGTATTTATCATATTGCATGAATTTATTCCTGTACATCATGTCATCTTGCCGAAGGCGTTACTCTGTTTTTAACTTAGTACTCTAGATGCATGCTGGATAGCGGTCAATGAGTGGAGTAATAGTAGTAGATGCAGAATCGTTTCGGTCTACTTGTCTCGGATGTGATGCCTATATACATGATCATACCTAGATAACCTCATAACTATGCTCAATTCTGTCAATTGCTCAATAGTAATTTGTTCACCCACCGTAGAATACTTATGCTCTTGAGAGAAGACACTAGTGAAACCTATGGCCCCCGGGTCTATTTTCATCATATCAATCTCTATCACTTTATTTACTTGCTTTGTTTTTACTTTGTCTTTTACTTTTTACTTTGCATCTTTATACCAAAAATACCAAAAATATTATCTCTATCGATCTCACTCTCGTAAGTGACCGAAGGATTGACAACCCCTAATCGCGTTGGTTGCGAGTAGCTATCGTTTTGTGCAGGTACGGGGACTTGTGTGTGGCCTCCCTCTGGATTGATACCTTGGTTCTCAAAAATGAGGGAAATACTTACGCTCTTGTGCTGCATCATCCTCTCCTCTTCGGGAAAACCAGCATAAGCTCAAGGCGTAGCGAGCAGGCACACGATCATCACCGACAATGCTTATTATAAGAGTAGGGATAAAAATAGAGTTGGTGATGATGGTGGGCCTGCCATCTGCAATGTAGGTCGTCTGATTTATATCGGCGGATAGGAAGGAAAATATGGCAATTTACCCGCACTCTTCACCACATTTGCAGATAAGGCCTTCCCTCGTTCATCCTTTTCTCCCACAAGATCTTGATGTTCCGTGCAACGCACGGACATCTTGCTAGTAAGAGTAGAAATTAGACACATACCACTTCTCGAATCTTGAAACCAACAACATTCCTCCCTTATCTCATCAAAACCGCCAAAGGAATATATTTTGAGTGAAACATAACATATTTTTAGTGATATACGTATTTCAAAACTAGAATTTTTTTTCTATCAAATTGGTGAATATGTATTAATAATTAATCTACTTTGATTGTGTGGCAACGCATTGGAACATTGCTAGTAGTTATTATAATTTTTTGGACACCAAACAAACGGTGGAGTACATATACGAAGAGAAGAGGCGCACGCACTGTGGCGACCGATTCTCCGGGTGTTAATCCCAGAAAATGGCCCTTGTGCTTACCAGCCCCAGGATAACTGTTAGCTGATAAGGCACTAGCTTGATACAGAAAATCCAAGCAAAATACAAGATATGTAGTACAAGACCATTCGGCTGTGAGTACAACAAATGGTTTCTAGCGGTTGATGGCGGAAGCGATTGTAAAACATCGGTGTCTCGGGACTCCATTTCCCACGGAACAGTGACCAGGTTAACTCCTATCTTCGCGAGGCTGCTATCACCGTTGCTTAGGTTCGGGGCTGTCAACACGGTCGCTCCTTTCGCACAAGAAATCTGGCCAAGACAATAGCAGGGACAAGCCGGTGAGTACTTGGAATGTACTCGCAAACATTATGAACACGGAATAATATAACAATAATATGCGAAAATATCTTATGCTCATGGCGTCGGTCACAAAAGATAAATAAACTCGATGCGTGCAAGCATGTTAATTATGAATATGCAGTAATATGATAGTATTAGGATTATGAAATAAATAACATAAAGGTCTTCAAAAGGAATGCCACAATCTGGCGTCTGAGCGACACCGCATAAAGGGCTTTAAAAGAAATGCCACAATCGGGCGTCTGAGCGACACCAAATAAAGGGCTTTAAAAGAAATGCCATAGTCGGGCGTCTGAGCAACACCACATAAAGGGCTTTAAAAGAAATGCCACAGTCAAGGCGTCGGCGACACCACATAAAGGGCTTTAAAAGAAATGCCACGGTCGGGCGTCGGCGACACCACATAAAGGGCTTTAAAAGAAATGCCACGGTCGAGGCGTCGGCGACACCACATAAAGGGCTTTAAAAGAAATGCTACGGTCGGGCGTCTGGCGACACCACATAAAGGGCTTTAAAAGAAATGCCACGATCAGGCGTCTGGCGACACCACATAAAGGGCTTTAAAGAAATGCCACATAATATCCGGAGGTAGAACCATCCGGGGGTATTCGATGATACCAAAATAATATCACAGGTTAGTCCACATCGAAGATAATAATCATAATTTATCGCAAGTCACAATCGTGATTCCGGTTTTAACAGTTTCACCTCCAAGACCGACACTAAGACCGACACTTGACCCATCTGCATGTAATCCTTAACCATGGACACGGCTATTGAATAGGTTTAATCTCTGCAGAGGGTGTACTATTTACCCACGAGTAGCAGTTCCTTTAGTCCATCGGGACTAATTCCGTCTCTGACCTTTTGTTGAAAACACACCTAACTTGCACACACCGGCTAAAATCACACGTGTGGAATCACCCACGACACTGTCAAGCAAGCTCTAAGTGGGAGGCTACAACCTCGCATAGCATGGGATCAAATTTATATTGCGGCGCTCTAAGGGGTGGCCTCCCTCTCGGTCTCAACGGAAACACCCATGCCCCGGACGGTGGCTCGCCTACCGGCTACAACCGGTATCTTCCACCATGGCCTCTCATGCGGTGTGTGCTAGAAAGAGGTTGACAACTTCTTGGACCGTACTCTACTTGCTGTAGAGGCAGTGGTAGTCTGAAACAAGTATGGGGTTGCTGGCACAAGACTCGATCTATGATCGACTCAGGAGGTTTACAAATTTCCCTGCATGACATGTATAGTAAAAATAATTCAACCAACAGAATCACCACTCACCATACCTTACCATGCCATCTCGGACATAACCATCCCGACGGAGACCGGTGACAAACTCATGCCTACCCAAGGCAGAGGTTTTCCGGACTTCTTCCAACATGCATGCAAGGCACATGAGGATGATTATCATCACAAGTGTGTTCATTCCCAACAGCATGGAAACCATTAATATGCATCCATGCACAAGATCATATCACATGAAATAACGAGTCCTCCGAAATGAGGTGATGTTATAAGCGTGTCAACGAACTCACAAAATATTATGCCGAGGTTCGAATGCTTGCCTTGAGTCACGGGAAGGCAGGGTGCATTTCAAACTCTTGAAATAATTCTCCTCTCTTCAAAAATCCTATTTTGAAAATATAAAAGGATTAACACACAAAAATAAAAACAGCACAAAAGTTGTTTTGAATTTTTTTCAAATAAATCTTAAAATAAACTGGACAATATTTGAAAGAGGTAGGAAAAAGAATCAATTTAATTGGAGTTGTATTTTAAAAGATACAACAGGTCAAAGTTTGGTCAAAATCTGTTTTTAAAATAAAACAGAAAAGAAAACGTTTTAAAAGAAAACACGTCGAAGGCGTAATCGGAAAAGGCGCTTCCACTTACTCCTGCGTGGACAGGCGCTGGGTCACTGACGGTGGGCCCGCCTGGCCCACTGGTCAGGTTTGACCAGCCATGCGCGCGCCGTTCCCCTCTGACCGAACGGAGGCGGAGCTCCGGCGAGGTTTTGCCGGCGAACGGGGGCGTATCTTGGCGATCTGAGGATATGGGTGTGCTCAGGGGGTCGAGACGAGTCTGTGGGTACCCGCCATGGTCGCCGACATGGACGGAGTTGCCGGCGACGAGCTTCACGGCGGAGCCGGCGTTCGGGTGGATAGTGGGTTTGGGGCTACGGTGGTCTCCGACCAAAATTGGCGTGGGGTTGCACTCACGAGAGGAGGGAGTTCTTGGTGGAGAGAATGGAGAGGAGGGCACGGTGGTGGCGGAAGAATCGGAGCGAGGCGGCGATCGAACCGGCGGACTTCGGGGAAGAAGGCCTTCCCTCCTCATCGCTGGCCGTGGTAGCTCTAGGGGATCGAAGAGGTTGCCCGAGAACTCGATTGGTCTCGGGCCCTTATATCTGTGGTGGAGGTTGGTTCCGAGGCGGCCGGCGATAAGGATGGCGGCGAACCGTCATTCTGTAGCAATGGCGACGTAAGCAGCGACGCGCTAGAAGGACGAAGTGCTGGTGGTGGAGATATAAGGGGCAGGTGGCGGCGGAGGAGGTTTGGGCGGCGCCGTCCATGGATCTTGCCGCAAGCATGCCGCCAAGGAGCTTCTTCTTGCGCCATGTATGTGAGCCAGGCGGTCGGGGCTCTTGGCGCGACGCAGCGAGGGGAAAGGATCGAGGATGAGCTCGGGAGGTTTATCCGGGCGCGCTTGCTCGGGCGCTGGCACGTGTAAAGCGATGCTCTGCCAAGGCTCCGCGGCGTGCACTGGCGTCTGCTTTCGACGAAATGCCAGGATGGCCAAAACTGCTAGAGATCAAATGCAAATCCACAGGTCTGGGTTAGAGACCATTAGCAGACTACTAGACAACTTGGTTTGAACAGATGGGAAAGTTCACAACACAAACTTACAATCATGCCAAAACTGTTCATGCCCACAGGGTGTTTGACAAAATGCCAGAGGCACTTAGGCATTTCTTGGAGTGGCCAAAACTTCCAGAGTGGGGTCTCTTTGGATGCACAAGAGGGTGGTGAGGTTAGTTTGTGGGAAGCACAAACTTGCTAGTGCAAGTTTTGCAGAACTTCAAATCTGGACAGGAGGTGGGTGGCATTATAACCTGAACCAAAAATGATCAAATGAGTGCAAGCTCCTGGACTTAGGGGTTTTGCATGGAGGACTACAAGTAGGAGAAAGAATCTAGGGCCAAAGAGCAAGCAAGACTATGGTTGCTGTACAAATCATCATGTTGGGCCAGAATGGAGATGAAGTTGATTCACTCAAAAATTTCAAATAACACCATTGGGTTTTTGCATAAAGTTGAATAATATGATACTACCAACATCCCATAATTTTGGTGGAGGCTAGAAAGAAGTATTTAAAAGGGTTGTAGTGTAAAATTGTCCCCTGGACCAGAGAAGAAAAACATTTGTAGCACTCAAAATATGCAATGAAAGAAATATATTATTGCACAAAAGTGATTTAGAGACATCACATGACATCTCCAAATTTTGGTTGGATTTTTAGTTAAGTTTATCAACTGGTTGTAGAACAAAAAGGAGCTCCAAAACTTAAAACAAGTCATTTTATTGAATAAAGCTCAGGGTGGAATAATTTAATAAATAAATCTACTGATTGAGAGATGCTTTTAAAGGGAGGGCATATAAGTCCCAAATGTTTTGGAAGGACCCACTTGGGAAAAACTCCTCAATATTAAAAGAAAAGTTTTGAAATCAACAGAGATATTCTTGCAGGCAAAATTTTTAAACTCTTGGCAAAATTTTAATAACTAAAACCTGGTTAAATTTTTGGGGTGTTACACGCACGCAGTCGGCCTCTCGCTGTCTCGCACACATGAGTGTTACGTAAAGGCGACGTTAACAAATAAACCCTAAAACCCTAGGTGCACGATTGCTGCATTCATGGGTACAAGTGCGTGGTGGAGCACCTTTGTAGGAATAGTCATTTCGGCGTGATAATTTGATCCGTAGGAGTTGATGGTCGGGACCACGGTGAGCGACTTGGGCGCGGTGGCTCGCCAGTTGCCACAGTCGAGTAGCCACGTTTAAAATATCGTTTTTAGCGGGGTTAAGAGTTCCGATTTTCAATGGCGCGTTATAAGTAGTAAGTAGTTTTTAGAACGATTGGTATTGAGCGAGAATGGAATTCATAGTACTACGTACCTCCTTGGTGTATGGTTGTATGGTTTTTGTTTGCGATGGAGGTTGTATGGGTTTATGTTGCGAGATGTTGAACCTCGTAGTTCTAGGGCAAATACTATGGTTTAGATTTAGATGCTGGTTTTCAGTAATGAAAATCGGAAGGGGAAACCCTTCTTTGATTAAGAAAAAAACTACTACCTCCATTCTGGTTTACTAGTCCCCATCATACTTTGGGTCAAAGTTTGTCCATGAATTTTACTTGTAAAATGTGAATGGAAAACAAGATTTTGTTATACCCAAACAAAAAAATCTTGGAGGAGTGATTGCTCGACACGGACGCGAGCTCTCATAAGCGAGGCATTGAGCCGCAGGCCCGCCAAGAGGGCACTTTTCGGCTGCAGCCCGGCTGAGCATGCCTCCTCGCCGCGTGCAACTAGCTTAAGACTGGCCCGCCTGCCTTCATTGAATCCGGGCGTGTGCCGGCAACACGTCCTTCCGCGAGCCGACATGCATTTTAGAACACAAAAAATGACTAAGATATAATTAATTTACGCATGGTCTTGACTTGTTGTGCTCGCGACCGTAGCGAGGAACTAGTAGAGGATTTTCTTTATTTATAACTCTCCTCACATTTTTTGGCTTTGAAGTGAATCATGGTTGTGTACATTATGTATGAATGTGCGATATCTGTGAACATGAGTTTGATGTGGAAGTTGAACTTGGAATGTCGGGCTTGCGTGAACTATACCATGTCCAATGCTTAAATACATTATTGTTTGGAAAGTAATTGCTGTTATTACATGACCCAAAAAACATTTTGTGCCACATCGGTAGATGCACGGACATCACAGCAGCATCTTGTTGGATAAACATTTGAACCTAGCTATTATGAAGGAAATTTTGTATTGACAACCGTTTTAGATAGCAGGAGGCGCCTAGCCTGCTCTGCCTCTGCTAGCTTATTTTCGCTTCTTCCATCTCTTCTTTGGCTTGGGTGAAGAGAGCATCTGAGTGCTCTTTTAAGCTTCTTGAGAACTCAGCTACATTCTCAAGGGCTGCTGCACGCTTTCTTTCAACCTTTACTAATGCCACGAGGACATGAACAGTGACGACTCCACGGCTTGTGTGTAATCCAGCATCATCTCGGGAATTTGCACCTTGTGTCTAATCCAACATCATTAGGGGCGGCACCTTGTGTGTAATCCAGCCTCATTTGGAAACATGATCTCGAGGTTGACCATACTTCCTCCTCGCAGAACTGCATCGACATGAAGTTACTTCTTTTTAGATCAATACTCGAGCAACCTAGATCCATTTAGTAGAAGCCGGATAAATGAAATCGGAGAAGTGAATTCAAAGGAAAAATAAATAAAACAGACTACAAGGTGAGAACACCCACTTCCTACATCAAGCTAAAAGCGAAAGCATTAGGACGATTAAGACCCTTCTTATTACACATCGAAGAACACCACGCTTAAGAGAAAGCAGAAACTACAACATATACACATCGAAGAACACGAGGCTACGAAAGTAATTGAAAGGGTGTTACTTACCAAAGCTCGTTTTACAGGTTGGTGCAGCTCCTCTTTAACTTGCCACGCTCCTTGAAGATGTCCCGAATATCCGTGTTTGGTCTTCATTGCTCCTCTGCATGTTACTTTTCGTGGTTTTAAAATCTCAACATGGCAAGAAAAATATACTACTAGTAATACTCGCGCATCTTGTGGGCAACATTAAAGCACTAAATCGCCATGTTAGAGCATCTCCAACAGAATCGCATAGCGGCGCTTTAAAAAGCATTTGAGTCTGAGATCGAGAAGTAGATACTAGAGAGTAGAGGATAGTTCTCAGCATAGATAGATAAAAAAGATAATTCAACTACTCCTCGTCGTCCGACTCCTCCTCGGTGATGTCCTCCTCCGACGTCGATTGTAGGTGTGAAGATACCGATCGTCGTCGGATTCGAGCGGACGCTGCTCCTAGCCTCATGTTGAATTGGCGTCCGCTTTAGCCTCGCTTGTCCTCGCGATAGGCGGCTCGCTCCGCCCTCCTCTTATCCCTTTCCGCCCTTCTTTGCGCGTAGAACTCGCGCTCGTTGATAATGTCCTGCGGGAAGTGTTGGCGCCACAGCGCCATGGCTTCCTCGTCCATCTCGGTGATGCCGAGGCGGTGCTCCGCCTCCGGTTGTCACGGCGATCCTCGTCGGTGCTAAGCCAGCAGAGGCGCTGAGCTCTGCGCCTGCTCCCGCGTCGGCACGTTGGGGAAGTTCAATGTTCTATGAGGCCACGGGCGCCACACCGCCGCATCGTCTGCGCTGGCGGCCTCGTTAGCGGTGTCGAAATTGCCGAGGCCGAGGCCCATCCCGCGGAACCGGATCTCGGCGGAGAAGCCGCAAGAGGGGCGCGCACGGACGTCGCGGTATCCCCAAGTTTCCCGGCGACGCGGCGACAGCAAGGCGAAAAAGAGCGTGGAGAGAGCGGTGGCGAGGCACAGAGCGGGGAGAGAGCGGTGGCAAGGCACATAGTGGTGGGAGGGCGTTGGATTTTATAAAGCGCACGGACGCCAGCGCTAAAACTAGCGCACGCCTGCCGCTTTTTCAGCAGCCAGCGATCCTTTCCCGACGTCTCTGCTATCTCTACTCTCTTCTCTACTATTATATTTATTTAATATTTGATATTTAATATTTATCTCTACTTCCTTTATTGTCTACTTTTTTTCTCTATACTTTTTTTCTTGCAATATAGGCCGTCGATTTATATATGATGATAGGAAGGAAACAAATGGGAATTTTGCAAAAGATACCCATACCCCTCTCCAGATTTGCAAATAAGGCCTTCCCCCGTTCATCCTTTTCTCCCACAAGATAAACTACTCATACAAATGCATCTTGATGTGTGCAACGCATGGGCATCTTGCTAGTTCTAAAAACCTTTCCATCATTTGCCACACTACTGGTTGCGGATGAAAAACCTACCAAACACATCGTCTGGAGAGCGATGCACAATTACAAGCCGATATTCTGTTGGACAATGGAGGCTATAACCAATAACTTCTACGGGAACAATAGCACCCAGGAAATTTGAAGGGTAGGTATGAACAAAATTGGAACTGCACATGTACCGCTAAGTGATTCAATACACACATTACCAATCGAGGAGGAGAACGATGGTCGCGGCGGCCTATGTGAGTCATGGTCGGCAAGCGAGTCGAGTTCATTGTCCATGACGGTGGTACTTCTGCGCTTGGCGTCGGCTTCCGGAAGCAGATCCGAGACCGTGGAAGGCGATGCGGGAAGAGGCTCCGTGTCTGACGCACGACGGTGGACCGGCTCCAGTCTGGCGTCTGAGGTCGTCGATGAGGCGATGCGATCACGGTGGACGAGTGCGCCGATGTAAAGGGAGGAGCACGAAGGCTGCGGTGCCGTGGAGAAGTCTATTTTGCGGTGGGGATAGAAAGCGGGGAGTATTCAGTGTACTACTCGGGTGCCGGGTGGGGTTGGCTGGGTAGGGTGAACTTGAAGTTCTGAAAACAGCCCCTACCAAGCGTCATCCGTAGGCCTGTTCGAAGGCTATGATGGTAACTTCCTTTGCTTTCGAATCAGGTCGCGGGAGATTTTCCGCCGACCTCAAAATTTTGTGACACGGACTCCCGTGTGGTGTGTTGAGTGATTCGGCTAAGCAACTAGCGAGTAGTAGTAGTAAACTCTGCATATTAGGTTTGATGAAGTCAAACTTCCTAAAGTTGACCAAGTTTATAGAAAAATATAAACATTTTCCATAACAAATATGTATGATGTGAAAGTACATTCAATAATGAATCTAATGGTATGTATTTGTTATTATATATGCTAATATTTTTGTTATAAGCTTTCGAGAGTTTACAAAACTTGACTTTGACCAATGCTAATCTGCGGACTTAAATAAAAGCGGAGGAGTACACATTTGTTTTCTTAGTTTGTAGTGAACTAATCATTTGTTGAAATTGTGAAATAAATATATTAGGTTATTGACTTCGAATGTAATGGTCTATAAAATTCAATAGTTACAATCACTGTCGAATCCCAAGATGTATAAAAGGTCTATAGTACTTCACAACATGCTCAAACTCACATAATCCCAGTCAAATGAGAATCTAAATGCATTTCATAGTTATTACTTTGTAGGATGCAACAAAAACAACCATAACTCTACATCAGCCATTATAGAAGCAACATTTTGACATATCCCAATGTGTGAATGAAACGTGCAGAGAGAGCTTTTGAAGATGGAGCAGATAGGGCCGGAAAGATTGTATGTATGTGGACGAGAGAGTAGGAGACAAACCTAACGAGACATGGAGAGAGATAGAGAGAGGAAGAGAGAGAGGAAGAAGTTAGGTCTGTGAGAAAGATGGATACATGTAATATACATGAGATGCGTGTGCATCTGGATTCTGTATACGTGGAAGGAGAAGAGACAACATGTTTGATGAGAGAGCTGGAAAAACATGGACGAGAGGGGAAGGATCTGGTGGGTTGAGGGATTGACAATTTTGTGCGGGGGAGATAGGGATTGGTAATTTTGTGCAAGAGAGGGAGAGAGGGTGGGGGGAGGAGTCAGTCAGCCATCGTCACATCACCCTGCTTCCAAATGACCCCGCATTCTCTAGCGCGGTGTGGTTTTCGTCTTCGATCTACTCGATGCCCTCTTTGAAGATTGAGGTGTTGTGCATGTTGGGGTGCAAATAAGCACAAGCGAGAGTGGTCGCCGTATAACCCTTGGATGGGTATGAGTTGTGTGCTCGGGGGTGTGTGTGTTGTGCTGCGAGTGTCTCTCTCTCTCTCTCTGTGTGTGTGTGTGTGTGTTATTGAGAGAAAACAAACCTAAGGAGGGAAATGGGTATTCACGAAGAGATTGTGCGGGCCTTGAGGTGGGCAGGGGCCGGGTGAGGGTGTCAAAATGTGCGCGTTGATGCATGTGTTGCATGCGACCGCGCAAGGGACGGACGAATCGAGAGAGATGGTTGTTGTGTTACGGATGCTCCTCTCTCTGTCTCTCTCTCCCCCCCTCTCTCTCTCTCTCACACACACACACACAAGTAAACTAGAAGACCGTTCTCTCATGTATACACAACGTATCGGCATCTGTCTATGTCTCACTCATGCATGATCATTTGCACATGCACACCTCTCTATGTCTGTATCACACGCACACCGACTCCACATTGCCCTTCCGCCACAACACACATATGGACACATACACATGTTCTCTCTCAGTCACACACACAAAATCAGTATTAAAAAAAACTAGGGTGCACCTAAAACGTCCAAATCCAAATAAACACGAACTGGAGCTAAATTCAAATATATGGAAATATTGCAGCGTCAAGAACTTTCACAGGAAAAAAAAGTTGAGTAATATTCGAGGATTGTTCTCACACACACAAAAAGGTTCGGTGGATGTCCTTCGAGCGCGAAACGGTGACGCACCGTTTGATCGACCGCGCGGCCGCTGTTCACGCACTTGCACAGGATTCCGTATCGTGGCTGTGGTACTAAATAATAAAAGCGCTGCCTAAGTCTAATGTTTACGTGTACTAGTACGGTTTTCTTTTAAGTTTGACCAACCTTATATATAAAACTAAAGTAAGCTCCCACACGCGCACTCATCAATATGCGCGGCCGCCGTTGCGCATGCCGGCGCCCCTGCTCCAGCCAACAATTTCGCCCATCACCGCCGTGTCGCCGCCATCCTCGTGCCATGAAGCGAAGGCTCGCTCGCTCACGTCGTCTGCAGTCCCTCCTCGTGATGCCGCCCGCTGTAAACGCGAAAGCAGCTGGTGGAGCAGCGTCTATGCACGCAGCGTACAAAGAGGAGGACGGCGCGCGTTTCCGACGCCGGCAAGGAGGAACTAGCGTGTCATTGTCGTCTCCGCCGCAGCGGAGGAGGCACGATGGTGGCTGTCGCGAAGAAGCCGTCGGCCGCAGCGTCGAGCCCATAAACCGGTGCGGACGCGGAATCTACCTTCGAGACCTTGAATGCCACGTGGATCCTGCAATCTGATGGAGCAATTTGGGTCAGTCGACTCATGTGAGCCGTTTGATGCAACATGGATGTCTAGAAGGGCTTCTTCCACCTCTTCTGCCGTCTTCTTCCTTCACTCTGTCGAACTTCTTTCACAAATCGACTGACCCAAATTATACTACTAGTACGAACGTATTAAGTACAGAGGAACTCGAAGATCTGACGATAGTACCAACTGCAAGAAGAACAGTAGTAAGACATAGTACTAGTACTACTGTACATACTAAAGAGTTCAAATAACGAGAAAGAACATAAACATAGTTCTGCTGGGGCCTCAAAGACAACACACCCTTGAAAATAAACTAAGCAACTAGTCCGCTTGACACTGCGATAGAACCAGCATGAGCGACGGCGCCACCTACTCGAGTCCGAGTCCACATCCTCGACTTCGTCCTCGTCCCTCTTCCTCTTCCTCTTCACGGCCTTCTTTGCTTGAAGGACACTGGGCTCGCTTCTTCATCCAACCCTTGTAGATATTTAAACAAAGGTAGGCATCCATTGTTGCGTACAGGATGTGATCTTCATCTAATGTCTTCGACTCCCATGCATGATGAAACTCGTGATGAGGTTTCTTCAATTTAGCCTACGAAGGATCAATCATGCCTGCTGCCAGGGTCAGCATTGAAGGTTGAGAGGAGGACACCAGGCTTGCCTTCTGGAGATCGAAGGGCTGGCCTACAACGACCTATCCGACGCAGGACATCACTGTCGTTCTCAAAGCCTACAGTAACGAATTTCACTGTTTTGTCCTTGAGGAAGTTCTTAAAATCCTGGCACTCAACATCGGCATGGCATATGTGGTAGACCAAGCAAACATTATGTACGCAAACCTGGATCACGATGGGCTTCTTCCTCTCTTCGTCCTTTCGATCCTTCTCTCGTCCCAGGACTGTGGTGTACTCAACATCTAGCCCAACGACCCACTCATCCGTTGAACTGTTGAACATGCGTAGGAAGCGAGCAAGCCATGCTTTCACCGTCTCGGATCCACGTGTGTAGATGACGATGAACTTATCGCTGGTGATGGCTCTAACCCGGTACTCAGCAGCGACCATGGAGATTTGGGAGGCCAAGGATTTTGGAGGAGGGTTAGGAGAAGTTGAACTGTTGTACCCCGCAAAAAAAAAACAGGGAGCGAACTAATGTGAAAGGACGGGACGATTGGGAGCGAACTGTTGTAAGGTAGAAGACGGGGACGAGTAGGGCGTGCGAACGGCGTGGGGTTGCTGGCTTGCCGGTGGATAAACGGTGCAAGCCCCAAAGAGTTCTCGAGAACTATGCGGGACCCACTAGATGTCATGTCTACTAGACCCATATCGTAGGCCTGACGGTATAGCTTCTGCCTGTTCGCATGCCATGCCGGCGCGTGGATGTAACTTCACTTAATTCCGTCAAACGTCGCGCCTCCCACGACCTTCGCCTCCCTCGCGCGGTCGTGCCCTTTGAGACTTTGACCGGCTATAAATGAGCAATTTTTTTGCCTTTTTTTAGACAAGCAATTTTTTTGCCTACTCCGCATGCATGATACTCCCTCTGGTCTTTTTACTCCCGTTAACCGTTTGCAAAGTGTTTGACCAAATTTATACTTTTTTTTGAACACCACCTTATATTAATTAACCAGCCACACCAGTACACACTGATTATAATGAGTATAAGAACTACGTTTTATAATGAGTGTAAAAATATTGATTTGACATTGTGAATGTTGACACATTGTGGAATAGTTTTTGAAGTCTGCAAAAATACTCAACTAGTGCTGTCGTTCTTCACAAAAAATGTGTTTACCAATGCATGCATGAACACTAGTTACTCTAACCCCCCTCTCTTCTTTAATTTTGCCACATCAGCATGTTTGCTATTCCCGTGTGCATGATACCAGCTAAGATACCACCATTATGGCCAGCCTTAATCATCGCATGCAATAATTTAGTGCACCTTGAAATATGAACATGTGTGGGGCGTGTATGTTTTTAATGACTTGAGACTATACCTAGCCCGGCATGCAAGATGACTTATTATGCACCGTTCCGGCCCATACCTGTAGGAAGCCCGTTTGTCTCCAAATCTTTTCCTCTCCATGTGTGGAAACAATATGCCTGCCAAACTCTCCTTCTCCCTCCGGCGGTCCCACCACTCCACCCGTGTGAAAAAATCTGCATGCATGACTATCCTCCCCCACGCTCGTCCAATCCGTTGTGACCAGCAATATTTCCACCCTTCGCTCCCCGTAATTTACTCCAACAAATATGCCCACGTAGCTGTTACTTAACTGCAGGTGCATTGGGTCACTGACATATGGGCCCAACAGGGGTCTGGCCCACATGTCAGTGACACAACTGGACCTGCAGTTAAGTCAATGCAGCTCAGTCCATATCTTACGTAGGTGTGCCATTGCTCGCTATAAATACTGCGCCTCCCACGACATCGCTATCTCCTCCCCCTCATGTTCACGTTCATCGCTATCTCCTCCCCCTCCCTCTCACGTTGACCACCATGGCATCGCCCCTCCCAAGCCCTAGGAGCCCCTCGCTGCACCGCGCGGACGGTCACGCGTCGCTGTTCCGTTCCTCGCCGCCACGAGTCAAGGAGGACGCGTCGGTGTTCCGCTCCTCGCCGCTACGCGACGCGTCGCCGTTCCGTTCCTCGCCGCCACTAGTCGAGGAGGACGCGTCGGTGTTCCGCTCCTCGCCGCAACGCGACGCGTCGTCATTCCGTTCCTCGTCGCCACTAGTCGAGGAGGATGCGTCGATGTTCCGCTCCTCGCCGCGACGCGTCGAGGTGGACGCGTCGGTGTTCCCAATCTCGCCAGCACGCCCGCCGAAGGACGCATCGGCTCCCCGCTACGAGGAGAACGCTGTGCCGCCCGCCGAGCCTCCCAGACTTGAGGAGCTTTCGAAAGAAATGGATGTCGCCTTGTGGGAGGCTTTGCCTCCAGCAGAGCGCGCCAAAATAGAGGCGGAGAAGAAGGTCGTGGAAGAGAAGCGCACCACGGAACAAGCTTCCTGGGAGGCCTATGTCGCGTCTGAGAGAGTCAGGCAATTGGCTCTTTGGTAGGAGGCTCGTGCGAGGGCCGTGAGGTGGCGGAGGACGCCCGTGCCGATGCCCTGAGTGCAGTCGGGCCCAAGCGCCTCATCTACGCTTGGCGGTACGTGGACCGGTGCACGCTTCCAACGAGGAGGAGTACCCGTTGGCGCCGGATCACCACACAGGTGAGATCGCTTCGCCGCCCGACAAGCCGCCAATCAGCACCTCACGAGTTGCGAGGCTGAGGAAGAGGCGTTGTGTCGGTAGGCTGGGAAGCGGCCCGCACACGAGGGCACTCGTGGCCCGCCAAAGCGCTCTGCGGCGCCGTGGCTTTAGGAGGAGTATAATTTTTGTTTAAGTAAGGCGATCTCATTAGTTTTGGGGCGCAAATGATAAATCGAGCGTTCAGGAATTTTAGCGTCCTTAATTAGGTATGTAAAAGGAAAGTTTGGAAACCTTGTGTATTAAATGCGCATTTTGCAAGTACGTGCATATAGCACAAACTTTACAATATACTATCGCACTACACGTCTCTCTCGATATATGCTTGCAAACTGTGCTACTCCCTCCGTCCAGGTCAATAAGTCATCTTTGGTTGTGCACCGTGACCAAGAAGGAGGGAAGACTTATACACCTAGACGGAGGGAGTAATACTATTACTTATTGATACGTCTACAATGTATCTATAATTTATGAAGCATTCATGCTATTTTACTATCTGTTTTGAATGATTATGGGCTTTATTATACACTTTTATATTACTTTTGGGACTAACCTATTAACCGGAGGCCCAGCCCATATTGCTGTTTTATTACTGTTTGATATTTGAAGAAAAGGAATATCAAGCGGAGTCCAAGCGGAATGAAACTTTCGACATCGTTATTTTGGGAAGAATATCATCACGGAGACTTGGAGTTCACGTCGGAAGATCCTCGAGGAGGCCAGGAGATAGGGGGCGCGCCCCCCTCTGGGCGCCCCATCTCGTGGGCCCCTTGAGCACCTCCCGACCGACTTCTTTCGCCTATATAGTCCCCGTGCCCTAAAAACATCCACGGAGAAGATAGATCGGGAGTTCGCGCGCAAGCCTCTGTAGCCACCAAAACCTCTCGGGAGCCATTCGGCACCCTGCGGGAGGAACCCATCACCGTGGCCATCTTCATCACCCAGCGCTCTCCATGTCGAGGAGGAGTAGTTCACCCTCGGGGCTGAGGGTATATACCGATAGCTATGTGTTTGATCTCTCTCTCTCTCTCTCTCTCTCGTGTTCTCTCTATGGCACGATCTTGATGTATCGCAAGCTTTGTTATTATAGTTGGATCTTATGATATTTCTCCCCCTCTACTCTCTTGTGATGAATCGAGTTTCCCTCTTGAAGTTATCTTATCGGATTGAGTCTTTGATTTGAGAACACTTGATGTATGTCTTGCCGTGTTTATCTGTGGTGACAATGGGATATCACGTGCCACTTGATGTATGTTTTGTTGACCAACTTGCGGGTTTCGCCCATGAACCTATGCATAGGGGTTGGCACACGTTTTCTTGACTCTCCGGTAGAAACTTTTGGGCAATCTTTGAAGTACTTTGTGTTGGTTGGATGAATCTGAGATTGTGTGATGCATATCGTATAATCATGCCCACGGATACTTGAGGTGACAATGGAGTATCTAGGTGACATTAGGGTTTTGGTTGATTTGTGTCTTAAGGTGTTATTATAGTACGAACTCTTTAATAGATCGATCCGAAAGAATAACTTTGAGGTGGTTAAGTACCCTACCATAATCTCTACGTTTGTTGTTCGCTATTAGTGGCTTTGGAGTGACTCTTTGTTGCATGTTGAGGGCTTGTTATATGATCTATCTATGTTATTATTGTTGAGAGAACTCGCACTAGTGAAAGTATGAACCCTAGGCCTTGTTTCCTCATTGCAATACCGTTTACGCTCACTTTTATCATTAGCTACCTTGCTGTTTTTATATTTTCAGATTACAAAAACCTATATCTACCATCCATATTGCACTTGTATTACCATCTCTTCGCCGAACTAGTGCACCTATACAATTTACCATTGTATTGGGTGTGTTGGGGACACAAGAAACTCTTTGTTATTTGGTTGCAGGGTTGTTTGAGAGAGACCATCTTCATCCTATGCCTCCTACGGATTGATAAACCTTAGGTCATCCACTTGAGGGAAATTTGCTACTGTCCTACAAACCTGTGCACTTGCAGGCCCAACAACGTCTACAAGAAGAAGGTTGTGTAGTAGACATCAAGCTCTTTTCTGGCGCCGTTGCCGGGGAGGCTAGGTAAGCGGCACTCACTCACACCCCGTCAACTAAGCTCTTTCTGGCGCCGTTGCCGGGGAGGTGAGTGCTTGAAGGTATATCTTTAGATCTTGCAATCGAATCTTTTTGTTTCTTTTTTAATCACTAGTTTAGTTTATAAAAGAAAATTACAATAAAATGGAATTGAGTTTGTCTCATACGCTTCATCTTTTTAATATCTTTTGTGAGTATGATGGAAAGGAAAATTGTGCTCTATTGCTAGAGGAAGAATGCATTAAAATGTTTGGCACTAAATATTTGAATGATGAGCATGATTGCAATGTTGTTAGTATGAATACCTTGAATATCCATGATGCTAATGATATGCAATGCCACAAGCTTGGGGAAGCTATGTTTGATGAAGATTATATTTTTTGTCCCCCAAGTTTTGATGAGCAAATTTATTATGATGAAAGCATGCCTCCTATTTATGATGATTATATTGATGAAAGTGGATTTGGAGAGGCCATGACTTTATTTAGTGATGAATCCACTATTTCGGAAGAGGTTCCAATTGATTATGATAACAGAGTTGCTATTTATGATGATTATTGTGATGACATGTATGCTATTAAGAATAATGATAACCATGAAACTTGTCATCTTGATCTTAATTTTCAATCACATGATAGTTATTTTGTTGAGTTTGCTCCCACTACTATTCATGAGAAGAATTTTGCTTATGTGGAGAGTAGTAAATTCTCTATGCTTGTAGATCATGAAAAGAATGCTTTAGGTGCTGGTTATATTGTTGAATTCATTCATGATGCTACTGAAAATTATTATGAGGGAGGAATGTATGCTTGTAGAAATTGCAATAATATCAAGTTTCCTCTCTATGTGCTTAAAATCTTGAAGCTATGCTTGTTTTGCCTTCCTATGCCAGTTGATTGTTGTTCCCATAAGTTGTTTGCTCACAGAATCCCTATGCATAGGAATTGGGTTAGACTTAAATGTGCTAGTCATATTCTTCATGATGCTCTCTTTATGTGTCAATTCTTATCTTTTGTGTGAGCATCATTGAAATCATCATGCCTAGCTAGGGCGTTAAACGATAGCGCTTGTTGGGAGGCAACCCAATTTTATTTTAGTTTCTTGATTTTTGGTTCTGTTTAGGAATAAATAATCCATCTAGCTTCTGTTTATATGTGGTTTTATGTTTTAATTAATGTTTGTGCCAAGTAGAACCTTTGGGAAGACTTGGGTGAAGTCTTTATGATCATGCTGTAAAAAAACAGAAACTTTAGCGCTCACGAGATTAGCTAGAACCTTTTACTGGAGAGTGCTATTTAGTTTATTATTTTTGCAGATGATTACTAGTCAAATTCCTCAGGTCCAGCAATTTATTTTAGAATTTTTGGAGTTCCATAAGTTTGCGTTAGTTACAGATTACTACAGACTGTTCTGTTTTTGACAGATTCTGTTTTCATTGTGTTGTTTGCTTATTTTGATGACTCTATGGCTAGTAAAATAGTTTAAAAACCATAGAGAAGTTGTAATACAGTAGGTTTAACACCAATATAAATAAATAATGAGTTTTTTACAGTACCTTGAAGTGGTGTTTTCTTTTCTTTCGCTAACGGAGCTTACGAGTTTTCTGTTAAGTTTTGTGTTGTGAACTTTTCAAGTTTTGGGTAAAGATTCGATGGACTATGGAATAAGGAGTGGAAAGAGCCTAAGCTTGGTTATGCCCAAGGCACCCCAAGGTAATATTCAAGGACAACCAACAACCTAAGCTTGGGGATGCCCCGGATGGCATCCCCTCTTTCGTCTTCGTTCATCGGTAACTTTACTTGGAGCTATATTTTTATTCACCACATGATATGTGTTTTGCTTGGAGTGTCATTTATTTTGGTATTTTTTGCTTTCTTTTATTTAGAATAATGTTTTTCATCTTTAGTTTCAATAAAAAAGTCAAGGATAGCCTTTACCATGCTTATTTTGCCAGTATACATGTTGCTGTTTGAAAACATAAAGTTTACCGCTGTTGCAAAAATTCCCTAGAAAAGTCAGAGTATGATATAATGTTGAAACTTTTTGCATAATTAGATCTGATAAATTTACTACAGTGGGAATTTTATTTCATAATTTCTGGAGTTAGGCAAGTATGATGAATCTTGCATTCTTTACAGATTGTACTGTTTTGGCAGATCGCTGTTATGTTTGCATTGTTTGCATATGTTTGCTTGTTTAATGATTCTATTTGAGGATAGGAGTATTAAATATGCAGAGGCATTTAGAATTCAATATTGAATAATAATTTTAGTGATTTGTTACAGTAGAAAGTGATAAGGTTTTGCATTGGTTTATACTAACCTATCTCACGAGTTCTTGTCGAGTTTGGTGTGGAGGAAGCTTTTGAGAAATAGAGAAACCATGATATGAGAGGAATTAAGGAGACACAAAAGTTCAAGCTTGGGGATGCCCAAGGCACCCCAAGATAATATTTCAAGAAGTCTCAAGTATCTAAGCTTGGGGATGCCCCGGTAGGCATCCCACCTTTCTTCTTCAACAACTATCGGTTAGTATCGGTTGAGCCTAAGTTTTTGCTTCTTCACATGAGTTGTGCTATCCTTGCAATGTCATTTTATTTTGTTTTGCTTGCTGTTTGAATACAATACCAAGATCTGAAATTCTTAAATGAGAGAGAGTCTTCGCATAGTTACATAATTATTTAGCTACTCATTGATCTTCACTTATATCTTTTTGGAGTAGTTTGTCATCTACTCGTGTGCTTCACTTATATCCTATGAGTAAATGGTTGAATGAGTTGAATGTCATAAATCTGAAATTATATTTGCCTCATTTTCTTATCCCATGGGGAGTAATGACTTCATGTCTAAGAAGCAGAGGTTGTAAATTTATTGAAGGTTAGCAAGCGTTGTATTGGTCATTTGAACAATTCATGAAAGAATATTGAAGGGAGAGAGATTTCACATATAAATATACTATCGTAGACATCTTTTATGATTGGGAGCACTCATTAAGTATGACATGCTAAAGAGTTGATGTTGGACAAGGAAGACAACGTAATGGTTTATGTTTTCCGACATCTCAGTTAAAGTATATTGTCATGGATCATTCAAACATGTTGAGCTTGCCTTTCCCCCTCATGCTAGCCAAAATTCCTTGCACCAAGTAGAGTGTCACGCCCAAGATGCGACCCTATCCTAAAGGAACTCGATGGTCCCACCAAGGATAGAAGCGCATCTTGAAGACGCTTTTGCAAGGTGGATATCATTACATCAACAATACATAATAGATGGGGATACATACATAAGGCATACAATGCCACACGATTACAACATCACATCATATACAAGATCAACATCCGTCTACGGATGAAACATAAACAGAAACTCAAACAATATCCACCCTGCTAGCCCAGGCTGCCGACCTGGAACCTATCCCCTGATCGAAGAAGCAGAAGAAGAACTCCAAAACAAGCAACATCGCTCTCGCGTCATGAGCATCGCATAACCTGTACCTGCAACTGTTGTTGTAGTAATCTGTGAGCCACGAGGACTCAGCAATCCCATTACCATGGGTATCAAGACTAGCAAAGCTTAAAGGGGTAAGGAAGGGGTAAAGTGGTGAGGTCGCAGCAGCGACTAAGCATATATGGTGGCTAACCAACGCAAATAAGAGCGAGGAGAGAGCAAGCGGAACGGTCGTCAACTAGCAATGATAAAGAAGTGATCCTGAACTCCTACTTACGCCAAACATAACCCAGAAACCGTGTTCTCTTCTCGATCCACCCGAAAAGAGACACTCACGATTCACGCCTACGGTTGGTGTATTTTAGAAGAGTTTACTTCAAGTTTACTACAACCGGACATTAACAAATTCCCATCGCCACATAACGCGGCACGGCTCTCGAAAGTTTATACCTGCGGGGTGTCCCAACAGCCCATGATAAGCTCTCGCGATCGACGAAGGATATTCCTTCTCCCGGGAAGACCCGATCAGTCTCGGAATCCGGCTACAAGACATTTCGACGGTAATAAAACAAGATCAGCAAAGCCGCCCGATGTGGCGACAAATCGATAGGAGCTGCACATATCTCGTTCTCGAGGGCAACACCGGATGAGACTAGCTACGAGTAAAACCAACCTCAAGTAGCCCCAAGGTGGCCCATGAGTAGCTCGGTTCGAACCAGCACTTAGATAAGCAACGGCGGGGGGCTAAATAAAGATGACCCTCGGGTTGGCCGACCCAAGGAAAGGGTATAGGTGGTGGTGAGGCAAATGGTAAAACCAAGGTTGGGCCTTGCTGGAGGAGTCTTATTCAAAGCGAACTGTCAAGGGGGTCCCATAAACCACCCAACCACGTTAGGGACGCAAAATCCGGGAACATAATACCGATATGACGGAAACTAGGGCGGCAAGAGTGGAACAAAACACCAGGCATAAGGCCGAGCCTTCCACCCTTTACCAAGTATATAGATGCATTAATAATATAAGAGATATTGTGTAACATCCCAAATTTCCTATTTGGAATGTTTTACAATTATAGCTAAGCATCCTATGCATCCTGTTTGAATTTGAATGCCATTTGAAGTTTCAGAGGATTTTGAGTTTTGAATTTGAATTCAAACTTTGGCAAGTGGGAAACATTTCAAAAACTATGCCTGATAAATACTTGATCAAAAGTATGAGAGGAGTAAACATGACACTCCAAAAATATCAGAGGAAAACATTGCCAAAAGTTTTGGATTCAAATCTGAATTTTATTTGAATTTGAAAAAATGGATTTTTATAAAGTTTGGATTTTGCCTCTGGAAAATGTTCAAATGATAGGAATATTCCCTGATCATTTTGGTATATATATACCCTATATAAAATATTTATATATATTAAGTTATCTCTATTTTGTTTTATTTAAAAAATAAATTCAAAAAAGATAAACCCCAGTGAGCCGAACCCCCAGCCCGGCCCAGCCCAGCCACCCATGCAGCCCAGGCAGCCCAGTGAGCCCACAGAACCCAGCCAGCCCGACCAAGACCGGCCTCACCTCGCCCCGCTTGCGAAAGCGCTTGGCGCCGGCGCGATCGCCCCCCCTCTCTCTCTCACCGACAAGCAGGCCCCACCCTTCTTCAACCCCCCCCACGTCTTGGCAGCGCCGCCGCCGATCGCGGATCTGCGAGATCCGGATCTCGATCCTCCCGATCGCCCCGAAGCAAGGCCGAGGCCCCGCCTATAAGCCGTCGCCTGACCCCATTCCCCCTAGCCCCTCATGGGACCCCTCTTCCTCTCTCCGAGCTCACTGGAGACCCGAGTCCCCGCCGCCATTTCCATCACCGTCGCCGCCTAGCCACTCCCGACCCCACCGACTCCACCAGACGCCTCCCGACCTCGTCACAAGACCGGCCAAGCCACTCCGTCGACCTCCCGACGACCGGGGCCCTCAACGCACTCATCGCCGCCGCCGCCGCCGCCGTCGGCCCGTGAAATCACGGAGACCCCTCCCGTCCGTCTGAAATCTCTGGCAGAGATTAGACCCAGAAGAATGCTGCGTTTATAATAAAACCGCCCGGTTCGACCGGTTCGTTTACAGTTTATTTAGTTAGGGTTTTCTTATTAGCCCGGCCCGACTAGTTTAACCCTAGGGCCCTTTAGGTTATATTACGCTCGATTGCAGTTTAGGCCCATTAGGCCCTTTTTCTTTTAATTTCATTTTCTGTTTTAACAGAATAGTTCCTGTTTTGAAAAATTCATATCTTTTATTCTGTTTAATATTTTAGGTGATTCTTTTTTGTTGGTTTGCAAATTTTCTATAGTTTCTGTAGAATATATATTTAGCTATTTTAAAATTAATTAAAATTGCTTTAATTTAGTTTTAGTCAGAATAGTAAATCTGCTATAACTTGAGTTAGAAAAATTATTTTGGATGATTCTTTTTGTCCCAACTTTATTTTGACATTACCAAATCATAGGAATTAATTTGGGTATTTTAGGATTAATAAAAAATAGTTTTAAGCAGAATCTTGTTAATCCTAATTAATTAACTAGCTACTGTTTTCCTATTATTTTATTTAGTAAATAAATTTATTTTAACATGTGATTGATTATTCTAGGATAGTTTCTGTCACTTTAATGGATGAACTTTTATTTATAATAAATAGAAGTTTTATTTTATTTTCTTAATAGAAATTGAATTAGGCCTAATAGGAGTTCCACAATAGATTTTAAATTAATTCTTTTTGCTCCTAGTTGCTTAGGGAAATCTTTTCTGTTAAGTTAACCTAAAACCATGATTTGGTTATGTTGAGAAATTTTTTATTATATAAAACTACTTTTAGTTGTTGTTTGAAGTAGGAAAGACTTGAGTTGGTTTTCTTTGAGTTTTTCCCTTTGGATTTTTGCTTTGTTGGTTTTGGTGTGTTACTTTTGTTATGCTATTGTGTTATGTGATCCTATGCTATATGCTTATTGTGATTATTGTTTGTCTCGGTAGAGTTTCCGGAGTGCGAAGCTTGCTACTACGAATCTTTAGCTTACGAGGATCATCAGCAAGGCAAGTTTTGATCATGTTATTTCTATACCTATGTTTTTGTGCATTAGAAATTGTCACCACCCCACCATGCATGCAGTAGTTGAAATTTTGAAGTTATTAATCTTGAGTAGTATCATGTGGTAGGATGAACCAATCCCTTGTTACCATGACCCCGGAATGAAGTAGTTTACTTTGCTATGCTCGTGAGCGGGTTTTGGTTGAGTGAAATTCATAAGCAAGATGTGAGAGTCAATGATGATGACAACCCCATGAACTACAATGATCAAGATGGACTTGGAAAATCACTCTTTGGGTGGAGGGGCGGTTGTGGGCACCTGGAGAACCCAGTGGTTGGCGGGATGCATGGAGAAGTGCCATGACATCTTGCGAGCTTCACCCAGCCACGAAGAGAAGGATGGATGCCCCATGACCGGAAGCTTACTGTGCAGCCGCAAGCCATTATGGGCTCTGGCTGGGTTAACCTTAGTAGTGACGCTGGCTGGGCGGTACTACGAGATGTAGAAAAACGGTAGGATTGGATGGGTACGGCAGTAGCGAGAAGAACTCTTTGGAAGACCCTGTTTCATTCGTCCGTCTTCAAACACCATGAAGTGCGAAGACTTAAAAGGAGGAATGATTCTTGCGGAAAAGTCGCAAACCTCTGCAGAGTTAAAGATCTAATCGATTAGCCGTGTCCCGATTCTGAGAAAATTTGAGCCTCTGGAACTTGGAAGTATTCGAAATCTCAACACTAAAACTAATGAATTAATTTGAGGGTTTTATGACTTAATAATTTGGGAATGAGATATTGGTTGGCGGAACCATCTCAATAACTACCAACAATTGTAGTAATTTGCAAGCAAGTCCACTTGTAGTAGGGAAAAATTTGCTTTTCGCAAAATGATGAAACTTAGAGCTCCACAGCCAAAATGCATATAGTGATAGTAAGTTTATTATTGTTATTCTTCATGACTTGCCCACTTATTCAAAAAGCTGACCTACATGGCTGCAACGTCTTATGTTGAGAGGTATATTCGATCAGGGTGAGGCTACGCTCCGCGCTTGGCGATTGCCTTTTGGAGTCGGATGGACTCGCTTTATCTTCTCACGCTTCGCAGCATTAGTAGTTTATTTCTCACGAGTTGGCCTTGAGCGAATTTATTCCTTGTAATAAAGACTCTATATGAGAAGCGTGTAATGATATTCAGGTGTGATTGAAACTTTGATTACTTTATCGATGTCTTGTGAGTACCGGCATGATCTTGGGATGGTACAGACACAAGATTTGACCGATATTGGGTCGGTCGCTCTGAGAGATGGTGTCGAGCACTGCAATGACCGTAGGATCGTAACCCTAGGATCGGAAAGCCATAGGAAGAGACCATTTACTTTTATCCTTATCATTCCATAATTCTCCCTGTTCATTTCTAACTCCTCTCCGATTTTCAACATTCTAGATGGCCATCGAGTTCACCCCGTTTGCTACGGAGTTTTGCCGGCCCGATGAGGCGATGCCCTTGGCGTGAGCTGGTCCAGATGGTGAAGAAGCTGAAGATTGCTCTACCCTCGATCACTGGAAGCCAACCAATGCACTACCGAGCGGACACCCGCTCTGAGATTGAAGTGCATATCCGGGAGAACCCGGAGGACACACGGGCCGATTGACTTGAGTTCACGAGTTCAAGCTGGATCATCGGAAGGGGCGTGGCGATCTATCGAGCACTTGGACATCTCCGAGAGAGAATACAGGGCGAGCTCGATCCTCGGACCTCGCCATGGTTTCACGCAGGCAAGGAATGGAGATATCATCCGCACCGTCGAGGGCGATTCCACTCTCTCTTACATCCGGGACTTGGAGTGTCTTCTCGTGAAGCAGGAGATTCAGACTCGCCGTAACTCGAAGACACTGGAAGCTTTGTTCCGTGAACTGAACTGGAGGAGAAGGCACGCGCAGACTTCCTTAACCATGAGGAAGAAGTCGCGGACTTCATGGAGACAATCGGCGACACGAAGATGAAGCTTGCGCGATAGAGGAAAAGATGGACTTGGGGAGGACCTTTTCCGAGTGGAGATGAAGGACCCCTCATGAGTAATGATCAGGATTATGAAGGGAGTTCCACTGAAGGAAGCCGCAAGAGGAGGCGCCACAACAGAGGACATCACACCAGAGGACGCAAGGATTATTGATGAAGACTTTTAGTCGACCACCATGTTATTTTTACTTTTTCGTCGATCAGTTAGGCCGATATTTCGATTAGTCGTGAGCTTTTGTAATCGAGTTTGAACCATGTTTGAGTGGAATGAATAAATGATTGGTGTGTTTATGTTTGTGCATTCATATGGGTAGTGTTATTTTCTCATAGACCATTGTTCTATTCTGATTTTCTCATCCACTCCAAAACACCAGATGCCTCCGAGACGTGACACTGGTTTTCCGCCGGAGCTCACCCAGCTGCTCCAGCAGCAGAATGCCCTATGCAGCTCCTCATCCGAACGAACAACAACACCAACAATCCACCGCCACCACCCCTGTGGACAACTTTTCGATTCACGAGGCTGAATCCGCCGGTGTTCTCTAGTAGCACCGAGCCGATCGTGGTGATGATTGGCTCCGCAAAGTCGGAGAGAGCTAATCACCGTGGGATGCATCGATGCGAGAGAAGGTGCGCTTTGCAGCGCATCAACTTGATGGACCTGCAGCTTCTTGGTGGGAGAACTACACGCCACTTATCCCATTGGTGCCATCACATGGGATCAGTTCAGCAGAGCCTTCGCACCGCTCATGTCTCATTTGGAGCCATGAGTGCGAAGAAGCGTGAGTTCCGCAACTTACGCCAGGGAACCGTCTTGTGGCACGATCGTGGATGAATTCAACAAGCTCGCTCGCTATGCCCCGGATGATGTGGCCACAGATGCCGCAAAGCAGGAGAAATTTCGAGGGACTCAATGGCGAGCTGAGTATGCAGCTTATTGTGGCTACCTTCAACAACTACCGGAGCTGGTAGACAAGGCCACCATACTTGAAGGCAAGCAGCAGCAGATAGAAAGCGCAAGCGGAAGTACAGCGGGGAAGCACAACTCGGGAGCTCAGCGAAGCCCGTTATGCTCCATACTCGGGAGGGCACACCCATCATAACCATGGAGGTCATAACCATGGAGAAATGGGAACAACCGCAGCCAGGACAACAAGTCGGGCCATGGCAATGGCAATGGAAGCGGTAATGGCAATCAGCACCGTTCTTCCCGACTCGAAGGATCTGAGCCACATCACATGCTTCAAGTGCGGAAGGCGGGGCATGAAAGTGCGTTATATCGACTAGAGGGGGGGTGAATAGGCGATTTTATGAATTCTTCATCGAGGAATTTGCGGTGAGGAAATTCCTTAGCGAAGAAATACTTGCAGCGGAATAAGTACTCGAAGTAAGCATAACAGATTACAAGCATTGTCATCATGATGAAATGAAGACAATCACGAGTCTGAAAGCGTAATCACATGATAACACAAGATGAAGACAAACGGTGAAGAAATTGAGCGAGGAAATTGAGAAAGTCTTGATCAAAGTCTTCAAACACAGATATGAACAAACACTCAACACGATAATGAGGAAATGAAAGGGTTGAGGAAGTGGAACCAGATTAGGTTGGTGAAGACAATGATTTGCTAGACCAGTTCAACTGCTGTCTCGGTTATGCGTCTGGTTGGGCGGTGAGTATTTAAACTCGAGGACACACGATCCGGACACCCGATCCTTGAAAGCACGCAGCTCGGGACACCAAGTCCTCACCGTATTCTCCTTGAACTAAGGTCACGCAGACCTCGTCCAATCACTCATGGTAAGTCTTGAGCGACTTCCAAACCTTCACATACTTGGTCACTCGGCGATCCACAATTCCTCTTGGATGCTCTAGACCTTGACGCCTAACCGTCTGGAAGAAGCACAGTCTTCAAAGGTAAAAAGGGTCGGATCCACGCAGGATCAATTTCTTCAGTGATGCTCAATCACTTTGGGTTTGTAGGGGTTTGGTTTTGGGGTTTTTCCTCACTTGATGATTTTCGCTCAAATTCCTCAGAGGATGGGTTGCTCTCAAATGACAAGTGTCGAGTTCTCTCGGAGCAGCCAACCAACTAGTGGTTGTAGGGGGCGGCTATTTATAGCCTAGGGAGCAGCCCGACATGAAAAGACATAAATGCCCTTCAATGATATGACCGTTAGGTGGATAAGATATTTAGGACAGCGGTAGCGAACTGAAGAACGGTCGGAAATTTGAACATCAAATTCCTCGGGGTTATCATGTTCCTCCTTGTGTAGGCAATTCGCCTTTGGCGAATTCCTAACTCCTCGGTCGAACAAATTCCTCGGCGACGGAAGAGCTTCGTCTCATCCTTGAAGAAATTGACTGAATGTATGAGATTTCAAAAGCTTCACTCGAAGGGATTGGTAGGTGTAGGATTTTGAGTTGAGCATCACATGGAAATTTTTCCTTAGTATTTCCTCGACCCCTTTAACGAGACGGTGTTTCCTATGACTCAAGAAAGAGAAAATGAAACTATGAAAACAAAAGTCTTCACGCTTCATGTTCCTCAAATGAATACCAAGTCTTCAAGGTCACACCAATTTCTTCACTTTCAAAGTCTTGAAAGTCTTGAATATCAAATTCTTGAGTTGAAGAACTTCATTTTTAGAATTCGACTTTCCTTTGTAAATATCAAACTCCTCATAGACTTATAGACCTGTGTACACTCACAAACGCATTAGTTCCTTAACCTATAAGTCTTCAATACACCAAAATCACTCTGGGGCACTAGATGCACTTACAATCTCCCCCTTTTTGGTGATTGATGACCATATAGGTTAAGTTCTCAACGGGGATAAACATATGAAGTGTAATTACTGATAATGAGGAATTTGATTGCAAGATATAGAAGAACTCCCCCTGAAGATGTGCATAGTGAGGAATTTGCTTTTGAGGCAATGCACACTTGAAGAATTGAATCATGGAGATCTCCCCCTATATCTTGTAATTCATACACGCATTTAAATATAGTATGAAGAATTTGAAATGCATGATGAAATATGGTGCTTGATGTTATGCAATGTAACGCATCAAGGGTATCGAGCCCAAAGGCCAAATTGTATCAGAGCATAACAAATATCAAAACTACTGTAATCAGAGCATGATGCAAAAGCATAATGCATCAAAAGTATCAAAGCACCATCGGGTTTAAGATTACAACTCGATCCAATAAAAGGTTTCAAAGAACGAGAGTTGTAACTTAATAAAATATCGTAAATAGACAAAAACTAGAACCGCTTGAAGACTAACTCAAATTTCTCCCCTTTGTCATCAAATGACCAAAAGGATCAAAGCGAGGACTAACGCTCTTGAAGAATTTCAAGTTGAAGATGAGCGCCATCATTGTGGGGTTGTTTGTTGAAGTAGGACCAGCAGCGATGTCTTCCAAATCTTCATTTTCATCGTTGTCGCGAGATGAAGAATAGGAGCTAGCCACCAAGGAAGGAACTTTGACCTTTTGAATTTCTTGGAGGAGGTGCAGACCAGTCAAATTCTTCCTTGAGTCCCATTGATTGCAGTTCTTCTTCTTTGTAGACATGTGAAAGAACAGCCAGAGCGCTTGAAGGTTTCATGAAGGTAGTAGTGGTTTTCTTCTTTGCATTGTGTGTGGAGGTCATGTTGTAAAGAAGAGTACTAAAGCGATGCTTTACCCACTTATGATTGCGATCAACCTTACGGTGAAGGCGAGGAGTAACTCACGATCGGTCATCACCTTGGGTGCGATAACTTGAGGACTTTGCTTGGTGAGGTATTTTTCTTTGAGTCATGTGTGGCGAGTCATCATTGGTGGAGTAGGATCTGCTGCTGGCTGTCCATCAATGGACGAATGCCTTCATCTATCAGCAGCGATAGCCTTGCCCTTTTCATCGGTGAGGTAATTGTCCGTTTGAGGACTTCAATCGAGGCGGTAGCTGCGGTGGTTCAAAATATCGACCTTGTAATTGGTGAAGATCTTGACTGATGAATCTCATAATCCAAGGTGCATAAGGCTTCAGCTCAAAAGGTGACATGGCAATGTTAGCGAGTCCTCATGAAGAAATCATGGAAATTGACGGAACGCCATGGATGATGTTGAAAAGCATATTCTTCATGATGCCAGCGACTTCTTCATCGTCGAGTCGTGGCCTTTGATAGGACTCATAGTCTTCGTCGAATCCGATAGACTGTTCGAGGCACATATAATAATTCCTTGACGAGGAATTTGGTCCTTAGGGCTTGCCTTGGCTTCAAAGGCTTCATCGAGACTTGCATATAGTGATTTGAAAGTTCTTTTTCTTCATAGATCGATGTGCACCATCAATCGGAGGATCGAGTGGGAGGGCACGAAGCAATTCACTTCTTTGGTGCCTTGTAGTGAGTGTTTTCGGTCATCAATCTAAGACCCATGAATTGACATCTTGACGTCTCGGTGATGTGCGGTGTTGCATAGAATGAAGAATTAGCTCTTCGTTCGATCCACAAATATCGGTCTGAAGTTTAGAAGTCTGCGTCGTGAAGAACACCGAGGACTGGCTCAAAGCACGGCAGCGACTCCATATCCACATGAGGAATATGAGCATGATCGAAGATTTTGTCCTTGTTGAAAAGCGAGGAATAGAAGTTGGCTTGGTGGCAGTCGAGCGCCTCTTCCTAATTCGAGCAGAATCATATGGATTATATTGATGAAGAACACATGCTCGGCAAAGAAATCTTCAACCTTGAACTTTTGCTTGGTTGAGAAGCGGATTCTTTTGCTTGGGCAGAGGGTGTCGATGAGTTGCATCACCACCTCTGGAATCACAAGTTCAGGTTCTTGACTGAGGAATTTCTTGTTCCTCAACAGTGCGATCGAGGATTAGCGTGACAGCAGTTTCATCGGCACTAGTGGCTGGAATTTCTTCATGCAGAACCGATGGGTTGATTTTCTTGAGTCTATTTGGACTGTTTGTGCGGGGAGTGAGGAACTTGTTGGGCGGGGTGAAGAGAGGAGTATTGGGATGGTGACTTTCCCAAAAGTCATCATTTATCCTTTGAGTGGTGCATCCAATATCCACATCTTCATTTTCAATTTCCTCGATACCGACTTGAGGAATTTCATAGTCGATGAGGAAATAAGCGGGGTTGAAGGATTGCTTCCACTTCAATTTCTTCATCAATTTTCTCGACGAAGCGGTAGATTGATGTTCTTCATCGAGATCCGATTGGGATCTCATAGTCTTCTCAAAAGGAACGACTTCCTTTGATGGTATGGAGGTAATTGGAACAGCATCAATTGGGTTTTCAAATGAGCTGGTCATTGGCTTCATTTTCTTGTGAAGAAAATGACGCAGGTGATGCTTTCCTTTTCTTCACAGCAGCTCGTTCGCAGCCTTGGTTTCTTCACATCGAAGCGGATGGAAGAATTGGAGTTGGAGTTGGCGAGGAGGAGCTGAGGAATTTGGTGCAGTTTCTTGAGAGCAAGCGATGCAGTTCCCTGTTTTGAGCAATTTCTTGAGCGCACCACTAGTGGGTGCCTGGCAGTTTCTTCGGTGGTGGGATGGGATCATCAGCCTGGAATCAACATTTTCTTCAGAGGCTGAAAGACATCAGTGATCTTGGCATTTTCTTGATGAGGCTGGTGAGGCTCCGACTGAGGAATTCATGTTGCATTGGGGCAGCAACACTTGTGAATTTCTTGACAGGTTGTGAATCTGGTCTTGGCTCCTTGCCAATCAGCATAGTAGGAATCGAAGTTTTTGCTGAGGTTTTGAATCTGAGTTTGGACCTTGAGAAGCTCCTCAGGTGTCATCTTGACTACATTTTTCTTCAGGAACTTCTCCTTCTGTATTGAGCCTTTTGATTTCCCTCGCCTTCTCAAACTTCCATTTTCTTCAATGATGAAGTGAGTCGGCGCATGACTTTGACCGGTGTCGATGAAGATCGAGCGAGAGGGTATTGGGATCATTGTGCGAGATCAATGAAGTCGAGGACTTTCTTGGATCAATAGCGATGGCACATATGTACCTTTGGCTCTAGCGGCCCTAACTTGCGGTCTCGATGATTTCTTCAAGTTCTTCATCGGATGCCTCATCATCGGATGGTACATGGAATACAACCAGTTTCTTCCTTGGGCTAGGCGAGGACCACGTCCATTGTTGCTTTGGTCTTGGTGGCGGGCGAGATGAAGAAATGGGGCAGGTGAGAACTTGCGAGAGATGCACGAGGCAATTGAAAACCAGCAGTCCTTTGACATGTAGCTAGGTGTCACGAGGCGAGGGTTTTAGCCGGAGCTGTTGAGGACTTTGGTGGAGCAGCAGCGGTGTGAGAAATTGCTTGGAAGGTCTTCTTTGAGGAACTTGGCCGTGAGGCACAGATGATGAAACACTTGGCTTATGAGCAGGCTTCTTTTGCATTGATTTCCTCGGTTTGACCGAGACCTCGATGTGATGCAATGCGAGAATCCTCATTGAATTTCTTCTTTGCTTCCTTTGCTTGTTTTGCCAATTTTGCTTGGCGTTTAGCCCATTCATCGGAAATTCCTCACCTCATTTGATGCTTGTGGGATCAGCTACTTGGCGGTGCCAAAGGAGCTCTTGGGCATGGAGGATTTAAAGCGAATTTCTTCATGTACTTAGGAGTTACATATCTGTATTCCTTCCATTCCGTGCCCATCTCCGTTCAATCTTCTAAATCGCACCTTGCGTTGATTTTTCTTTCTTCATCCGGTGCAATAGTCGGCATATATTTCCTCGGGAATTTCAAAGCTGTCATAACCTCAGGTTTCTTTCCTCCCTTCTGCGGCTTCTTACCGTCGCCATTTTCTTGGTGAGAAATTGAACAATTGAGTTCTCTGAAGAAGTGTGCAGTTTTTCTTGAGGCAGCTGCAAATGAGTTAAGTTGATGAGAACCTAGGGATTCAGCGGCGGACATTTGTACCTGTGAGCAGAGTATAGGTGCGAGGAATTTGGAGAGGTCATATCGTTCTCGAAGGTTTTAAAAAGAACAAGTTTTGAGGATTTTGACGGATGAGCCTTGAAGAATTTCACTAAGCGTTCTTTGTCTTAGGTTCGAGTTGTATAGATCGAGGATCCACACAATTGAGGAATCTTGAAGAAAATCATTGCTTAGAGAAAGCGAATCAAGAGATTTGAGGTGTTCATATGTGTGAGGATTTGAAGAATAAACACCTTTGAAGAATTTGAAGAAGATTTGAGAATCAAAGCGAGTAATAAAAGTAACTTTTAATTACCGAAGTGAAGAACACGACGAACTGAGATGAACAGTTGGGAAGTTCGTCGTTCAGATCTTCACGCCCTAACTTGGCAGAGGAAATCAGCTCTGGCTGACGGCGGAGTGAAGATTTTCCACGGTCGGTAGCAATCGTCGGCGAAGAGGTCAAGCGGTGAAGCTTTTCCTCACCGGTGACGATGGAGTAGCGGCGGCGCTAGGGTTTTGAGGAGCTCGGCGGGGAGAGAGGTCGGCGAGTAAAAGAGTGAGGAAGGGAGAGGGTATTTATAGACACGGTGAAAAGCGGATCGTCCAGAAGATTTAGGACGAGCGTGCCTGACCGCTTCCTTCTCACGACATGTGTCACCCACGTCTGTGTAGTGGAGATCGTGTCTGATCGTGAGTGAATAAAGTAATGCATCGTGGGATGCGGAGCAGTTTAAGCGGTAAAATGAAGGTTTGAATAAGATTCATCTTAAAAGTTCGTTGCAATTTCTTGGTATCAAGGACACGGTGAAGAATTTGAGCAGTTTCAAAGTAGAACGCACATGAAGAATTTGTGAATAGATTGGGTTGAGTATAGCATAGAGGAAGGGTCCGATCACATTCACTTAGCGAAAAAGCGACTTGAAGAAATAGCCATAAGTGAATCTTTGTAGAGGACATAAACCCATATATATATATAGCCAATGAAGAAAGAAGGCGGAAGCAGTGAAGATTTTGCAAAGTTGAAGAATTTGAAAAACTGAAGAATTTCAAAGCGAGGAAAAACTCAAATTGAAGATTTTCAACTTTGGTGGTGGCGTGACCCACCGTATAAGAATGATGATTTCAGACACAGCGTACAATTGTCGTAGGGTTACGAGAATCAAATTCTTCATTAATTTCTTCACACTTAGAGTGTTATTCTTCATTGATTGAAGAAAAGCGTTTCTTCATGTGTTGCACATCTAAGTCATCAATTTTGCATAAGTGTTAGGATGTGTGCCTTTTCAAAGAACATTGAAGATTCTAAGATATTTAGCTCACACGCAACTTGCTAAATCTCTTCTCATCCAAGGGCTTAGTGAAGATATCAGCTAGCTGTTCTTGATCTTCACGTGCTTTCGATGGAGATGTCGCCCTTCAACACATGATCACGAAGAAAATGATGGCGAATTTGAATGTGCTTTGTCTTTGAGTCTGGCTGGGTTGTGAGCAATCTTGATGGCACTCTCATTGTCACAATAGAGAGGCACATTCTTCACGTTGATGCCGTAGTCCTTGAGGTTTGCTTCATCCATAGTAATTGAGCACAACACGAGCCAGCAGCAATGTATTCAGCTTCGCGATGGACGGTGATACAGTTACATTTCTTGAGGACCAACGGACCAAAGATCGTCAGAAATGACAAGTACCAGATGTTGACTTGCGGTCCACGATCACCAGCATAGTCGAGTCAGAATATCAATGAGATCAAAAGTAGAGCCCTTGGGGTACCATAATCCTAGTGTTGGTGTGTGAGCTAGATATCGAAGAATATGTTTCACTGACCTTATGGTGTGATTCCTTGGTGTAGCTTGAAATCGGGCACACATGCAAACACTAAGCATTATATCTGGCCTAGATGCACATAAGTACAATAAAGAACCAATCATGGGCGGTATACCTTGTGATCGAAGTCAATACCATTTTCATCGATTGCATAGATGGCCATTTGTGGGCATAGGAATTTTGACGCCTTTGCAATCTTGCATGCGAATTTCTTGAGGACATCTTTGAGGTATTTCTCTGAGATATGAATATGCCATTGTGTTGTTGATGAATTTGAAGACCTAAGAAGAATTTCAACTCTCCCATCATAGACATTTGATATTCTTCACTCATCATATAGGCAAATTCATCACTATAACGTTGGTCGATACAGCCAAAGATAATATCATCAACATATATTTGGCACACAAACAGTTCACCATCATAAGATTTAGTAAAGAGAGTAGAATCGAGTGAACGGGTGTGAAGCCATTCTTCACGAAGAATTCCTTCAATGTATCATACCACGCTTGAGGGGCTTGCTTGAGGCCATAGAGGGCCTTATTTAGTCTGAAGACTTTGTCGGATTCTTTGGATCTTCAAAACACAGGGGTTGAGCAACATATACTTCTTCCTCAAGCTTACCATTGAGGAATGCACTTTTCACATCCATTTGATATAAAGTGATATTGTGATGGTTAGCATAGGCGAGTAATATCTGAATAGACTCAAGTCTAGCGGCAGTGCAAAAGTTTCATCGAAATCAATTCCTTCAACTGCGTGTAGCCTTGAGCTACTAGTCGTGCCTTATTCCTCACCACAAGACCATTTTCATCTTGCTTGTTGCGGTAGATCCACTTTGTGCCAATGATATTATGCTTGCGAGGATCTGGACGTTTGACCAGTTCCACACGTTGTTGAGCTCGAGCTGATGTAATTCTTCTTGCATGGCCTGAATCCCTCGGCTCGAAATGCTTCATCTACCTTAGTGGGCTCTGTGATAGAGACAAAAGCATAGTGCCCACAAAAGTTAGATAAATGTGAAGCTTTTGAGCGAGTGAGAGGACTGGCGCTTTAATGTCATCGATGATCTTCTCCACTTGCACTTCTTTTTGCAGCGAGGATGAGCTGGTTGTCTTGAGGAATTTGATCATTTTCCTCGGCACCATTTTCTTGACATTATCTTGAGTGCATCACTCGGCGTTCTTCGCGTCTGAGGAATGAATTCTTCAGCAGTTTCTTGAGAGGAATGACATCCTCGGTTGCCTTTAACTTGATAGAATCCTCGGTGCTGGTTAATCTAACACAGAAGGTAGGTGCTCTCTTTGCGAGCCATTAGTTTCATCGAACCGCACATCTGATGTCAACAATCTTGTGAAGAGTGATGTTGAAGACTACGTAGGTGTCTGCGAGTCCTTTCCGTAACCAAGCATAAAACCTTCATGTGCTTTCGTTGCAAATTTAGAGGTGTGGTGAGGATCTCTAATCCAGCATTTAGCACGAAGACTTTGAAATAACACATTGGGTTTCTTGTCGGTGAGGAGTTCATAGGCAGTCTTCTTGAAGAATTTGTGAAGATATACTCTGTTGATGATGTGGCACGCAGTGTCAATTGCTTCAATCCGAAATGACTAGGCGTTTTGTATTCATCAAGCATAGTCGAGCCATCTCAACAAGAGTTACATTCTTGCGCTCCACAGCGCCATTTCTTTGAGGAGTATAGGGGCAGATAACTCATGAGTAATACCAAGTTCATCAAGATAGTCATCAAGACCGAATTCTTGAACTCAGTTCCATTGTCACTTGATGTGTTTGATCTTCACACCAAAGTTGGTTGAAGCCCTCGAGGAAAATCGTTTGAAGATTTCTTGCACTTGATTTTTGTAAGTAACAATGTGTACCCATGTGTACGAGAGTAATCATCAACAATAACAAAGCCATATAGTGATGCTTCATTAGCGTCGGTGAGTAATGATTGGGACCAAAGAGGTCCATGTGAAGCAATTCGAAGGGGCGAGTAGTGGTCATGATAGTCTTATTTGGATGCTTGGCCTTGGTCATTTTTCCACTTCACAAGCTCGCATAAGTGATCCTTGAGGAATTTGACATTCTCAATGCCAATGACATGCTTCTTCTTCCATGGCGTGTGCAAATTCCTCATGCTGCGTGACCAAGTCGTCGATGCCATAGCCAATATACGAAGCTTTTGCAAGTAGGCACACGGCTGGTTGTGGTCTGTAGAGAAGTCAACAATATACAAGTCTCCTCTCCTAAAGCCTTGAAGACTTTGGAATTGTCGACTTCCATAATCACAACACAGCGATACTTGCCAAAGATAACTACCATATCAAGATCACAAAGCATTGAGGTGACATGAGGTTATATCCTAAAGACTCAACAAGCATGACTTTGTCCATGTGCATGTCCTTAGAGATAGCAACCTTACCAAGTCCCAATACGACTTTTGCCTTTGTCGGCCAAAGATGATATGCTTGAGATGTGGCGGTGATAAGGAGCATCCATCAATAGATTCTTGTCACCGGTCATGTGATTTGTACATCCACTATCGAGAACCCACTCGGTGGCTTTGGGTTGATCATCCTGCGGATGAATTAGTACAACTTACGATCTCATATACTTCATCGGTGAAGAATATGATATCAAGTTCATCAGATGAATTTCATCGATCGGTATATGAGATAAGCGGTATGAGGGCGTGTAAATGAAAGTTCATTTCATCATGATTAGCTGCGTCCTTTCGAGAAATTTTGTCGGGCCCTGACAAATTCTTGAGACGTTAAGGCACATCGGAGACTGACCTGCGAAGAGATTAGTTCTTTTCTTCACCACCCACATCGAAGGGGTGGCAAAGAGTTCATCACTCTGCGAGCACCATATGAGAATGGTGGCATAGAGGCCAAACCATTTCGTTTCACATAAGAGGGTTAGGGTAAGCATATGAATAAGCGGAGAAATTCTTGAGGACTTATGAACATATTGGTTTGAAGAATAATGCACATATTCATAGCCCTTAGCTCTACCTGCGAAAGCAGAGTTGTTAGCACGATGATAATCATATGAGGACTTTGATCCTTTTGAGAATTTGATCCACGTGAGAATTTGGTCCGTATGAGGACTTGGATCCATATGAAGAATTTGGTCCATATGAAGAATTTGATCTGAGGTTCCTATTCTTCACTTTGGTGGTGTCATGAGGACATTCACTGAAGATTTTCAAGGCACTTCTTGGGAACCCAGATTTTCTTCATAGGGAACCGTTCTGCGATTAGTGCCAACATATCTAGCAAATACTTCACCATTCTGATTTTTGAACAGTTTATAGTTTGAGTCAAATGACTCATCAGCAGAATGAGGAAATTCGCATGTGAAGCGAGATAAGGTAGATGGATCAAGCTGGAGGTCCCTTTGCAGCAACCCATGAGGTTTTGGGATCTGCTCGGGCTTCGAGACGTTCCATCAGCATTGAGTTTCCTCTCAAAGGCAATACCCTCTTTCCTAGGGTTCTGTTGAGGATCTGCTTTTAAGCACATCACAAAAGTCGATGCCCTTTGAGGCTTTTGTACATACTGTCATGTACAATTCCTTCGATCTGCATCGTCGGTGATACTAGCAATGTCCTCGGATGAGGAATTAGTGATAGCGAGGCGGTGAAGAATTTATAATGATTGAAGCATTTGAACATTGGTGAAGAATTAGCGATTCACGTTCAATGCACTTTAAGCATGGAGGAACAAATTCTTCTTGAGAAGCGCTGATTTGTTGAGCAAGTAATGAATCACGCTCCTACGAAGATCTTCATAACTTCGCTCTTAGCTTCTCAAGATCTTGCTTTCTTTGAAGAAATTCATAAGAAAGTTTCTCATGATCGATTAGGAGAGTGTTATGATGACCTTGAAAGGCTGTCAAGCCTAGGTGAACTCTCTGAAGATTTTGATCGGGGCTTGAGTGCGATCCATTTCTTCACCTAACATATCATCACTCTTATCTAGCATGTTTTGAACCTTTTCAAAAGCCCTTTGTTGTTTATAGCAATCTTAGCAAGTTTAGAGTAGCTGGGCTTGAGATCCTCATCGATTCATTTTCACTAGATTCAGAGGAGGTGAAATTGAGTACCTTGGCACCTTTGCCATGAAGCAATAGGTGGGGCGTAGTCATCATTTTCCTCATCGGGCTTGTCGGTGAGTCAGTTTCTTGATGTTGAAGATGGACTTGCTAACGAAGCGATAGCAAGAGCTAGACTAGCCACACAGATTGATTCTTGGACTCCTCCTCTTCCTCATTTTCCTCAGATTCAGCTTGAGTCCATTTCCTTGCCAATGAATGCCCGAGCCTTTTGGAGCTGCTCTTCTTGTGAGAAGAAGGTTTTGAGGATTTTGATGATGAAGATTTTGATGATTTCTTCTTCTTCTTCATGTCATCGAGCTGTAATCCTTGTGCTTCTTCTTCTTTAATTCCTTTTCCCCCGAGGACAATCTTGGATATAGTGACCAGGTTTCTTGCATTTGTGACAAAGTCTTCTCTTATAGTCACTAGATGAGGAATCACTTTGCTTCTTGAGGATTTTCCAGCGACCACGTCTTGTGAATTTCTGGAATTTCTTCACGGCGTGCTAGCTCTGGCCAAATTCTTGAGGATCTCCAAGGCTACTACGAGTCTTCACTCTCAGATTCGAGACACAGCCTTGGCCTTGAGGCACGTGTTTTCCATAGCGAACCATAGAGATCTCTCTTTTGACAAGTGGAACTTCGTGAGTATTTAGCCTTCGAGGATATCGGCAGGATCAAGAGACTTGTAATCAGCTCGTTCTTGTATCATCAGTGCGAGTATCAAATGAGGAATCAAGCGATCTTAGCAATTTCTTCACCACCTCATGGTCGGTGATGTCGGTGGCACCAATGCTTGAAGCTCATTTGAGATGTCGGTGAAGCGATCGAAGGTTTGTTGAACATTTTCGTTGTCGAGTCTTTTGAAGCGGTTGAAGAGATTCCGAAGAACATCGACTCGAGAGTCACGCTGAGTTGAGACGCCTTCATTTACTTTGGACAGCCTGTCCCAGATGTGTTTGACATATTCCAAAGCACTCACTCTTCCATATTGACCTTTGCTCAGATGGCCACATATGATATTCTTCGCTTGAGAATCGAGTTTCTTGAATCTCTTCACATCAGCATCATTCGGAGAGGGTGTGGTGAGGAAACACCTTTTGTCACAACATACCGGAGATCGTTGTCAATTGCTTCAAGATGCATTAGCATTTTGTTCTTCGAGAGGGGTAGTCCGTCCCATCGAAGGTAGGACACCTGCTGAGACCTTGATCATACTGCGGTCGACATAACTAAAACTCCGGTGGTTAAACCAAAATCACACGAACAAGGAGTACCTTGCTCGATACCAATTGAAAGTCGTTATATCGACTAGAGGGGGTGAATAGGCGATTTTATGAATTCTTCAACGAGGAATTTGCGGTGAGGAAATTCCTTAGCGAAGAAATACTTGCATGGAATAAGTACTCGAAGTAAGCATAACAGATTACAAGCATTGTCATCATGATGAAATGAAGACAATCACGAGTCTGAAAGCGTAATCACAGGATAACACAAGATGAAGACAAAGCGGTGAAGAAATTGGGCGAGGAAATTGAGAAAGTCTTGATCAAAGTCTTCAAACACAGATATGAACAAACACTCAACACGATAATGAGGAAATGAAAGGGTTGAGGAAATGGAACCGATTAGGTTGGTGAAGACAATGATTTGGTAGACCAGTTCCAACTCTTTGTCTCGGTTATGCGTCTGGTTGGAGCGGTGAGTATTTAAACTCGAGGACACAGTCCGGACACCCGATCCTTGAGCACGCAGCTCGGGACACCAAGTCCTCATCGTATTCTCCTTGAACTAAGGTCACATGAGCTCGTCCAATCACTCGTGGTAAGTCTTGAGCGACTTCCAAACCTTCACATACTTGGTCACTCGGCGATCCACAATTCCTCTTGGATGCTCTAGACCTTGGCGCCTAACCGTCTGCGGAAGAAGCACAGTCTTCAAAGGTAAAAAGCGTCGGATCCACGAGGATCAATTTCTTGATGATGCTCAATCACTTTGGGTTTGTAGGGGTTTGGTTTTGGGGTTTTCCTCACTTGATGATTTTCGCTCAAATTCCTCGGAGGATGGGTTGCTCTCAAATGACAAGTGTCAAGTTCTCTCGAGCAGCCAACCAACTAGTGGTTGTGAGGGGCGGCTATTTATAGCCTAGGGAGCAGCCCGACATGAAAAGACATAAATGCCCTTCAATGATATGACCGTTAGGTGGATAAGATATTTAGGACAGCCGGCGCGCAGCACAGCAACGGTCGGAAATTTGAACATCAAATTCCTCAGGGTTATCATGTTCCTCCATTGTGTAGGCAATTCGCCTTTGGCGAATTCCTAACTCCTCGATCGAACAAATTCCTCGTGACGGAAGAGCTTCGTCTCATCCTTTGAAGAAATTGGTGAACTGTATGAGATTTCAAAAGCTTCACTCGAAGGGATTGGTAGGTGTAGGATTTTGAGTTGAGCATCACATGGAAATTTTTCCTTAGTATTTCCTCGACCCCTTTAACGATGACGGTGTTTCCTATGACTCAAGAAAGAGAAAATGAAACTACGAAAACAAAAGTCTTCACGCTTCATGTTCCTCAAATGAATACCAAGTCTTCAAGGTCACACCAATTTCTTCACTTTCAAAGTCTTGAAAGTCTTGAATATCAAATTCTTGATTGAAGAACTTCATTTTAGAATTCGACTTTCCTTGTAAATATCAAACTCCTCATAGACTTATAGACCTGTGTACACTCACAAGCGCATTAGTTCCTTAACCTATAAGTCTTCAATACACCAAAATCACTAAGGGCACTAGATGCACTTACGGGGCACTATGCCACCGACTGCCCGGAGGCCAAGCGAGAGGAATGGAAATGGCAATGGAGGCTCAACGAAGAAGCCCAATCCGTTCCCTCGTGCTCGGAGTGAACCACATCGGCGTGGAGGGCGTCTATGATCAGCCGGACAACGTGGTTGGTAAGTTTTATTGAATTCACGTTCAGTATTGGTACTCTTTGATTACGGTGCAGCGCATTCATTCATATCAAGGGTAGTTGTGGAAAAATGCAGGTTGCCCACTAAAACCCTTAGAAGCCCCTTCGCCCGGGCCCGCAGGAGGAGAAATGATGGCGAGTTTAGGCTGTCATGCAACCCTCAACATCGGGAACCATAAATTTCCGCATACCTCATAGTGTTGGAAACCCGGACCTTGGATGTAATCCTAGGCATGGATTGGTTGTGAAGTTTGAAGGAAACATAGGCTGTGCACTGCAAGTCTATTACGCTCCACCACCCCGGAGCGAAGAGGATCAAGTATGTAGCCAGCACGCCGGATGAAGAATCAGTGCATTCCCTCACGGGAGTTGTTCGGGAGGAAGTGCAGTGGTGCAAGACTTTCCGATGTGTTTAGGAGGAATTACGAGAATGCCACCGGACGGGGACATTGAATTTCTGATCGAGTTATTGCCCGGCACAGCCCCAATATCCAAGAGACCTTATCGGATGCCACCAAATGAGTTGAAAGAGATCAAGGATCAAATTAATGAGTTATTGGAGAAAGGATATATTAGTCCAAGCTCATCACCTTGGGGAGCTCCAGTTCTTTTGGTAGAGAAGAAGGATGGAAGCTTGAGGATGGTTGTGGATTATCGTGCGTTGAACGAAGTAACCATCAAGAACAAGTACCCTCTGCCGATGATTAATGACTTGTTTGATCAGCTAGTAGGAGCCAAGGTATTCTCTAAGATCGATCTTCGATCAGGGTATCATCAGTTGAAGATCCGTGAAAAGGATATACCCAAAACAGCATTCATTACCAGGTATGGTTTATACGAGTATACCGTCATGTCATTTGGATTGACTAATGCTCCTGCGTACTTCATGAATTTGATGAACAAGGTATTTATGGAATATCTGGACAAGTTTGTCGTGGTGTTCATCGATGATATATTGATTTTCTCCAAGAGCGAGGAAGAGCATAAGGAACATTTGCGTCTAGTTCTGGAGAAACTTCGAGAACATCAGTTGTATGCCAAGTTCAGCAAATGTGAATTTTGGCTGAAGGAAGTTGGATTCCTCGGACATGTTATTTCAGGAGAAGGAATAGCGATTGACCCGCCAAGGTTGAATCGATCACCGATTGGCGGTCACCCACCTCGATCAAGGAGATCCATGATTTTCTCGGACTCGCGAGGATATTATCGGAGGTTTATTGAGAACTTTCGAAGATTGCCAAGCCCATGGTGAGCTGTTGAAGAAGGAAGCCAAGTATGTTTGGACCGAGGAATGTGAAGCAGTTTTGAGGAATTGAAGAAAGCGGTTGGTTACAGCCCGATGTTGATTTTGCGGACATACACAAGGAATACTAGGTTTATTGTGACGCTTCTCGTCAAGGACTCGGAGGAGTACTCATGCAGGAAGGAAAAGTTGTAGCTTATGCCTCCAGATAGCTACGACCTCATGAGATGAATTATGCCACACATGATTTGGAGTTAGCAGCCGTAGTGCATGCACTCAAGACCTGGAGACATTTCCTCATCGGAAACCGTTGTGATGTCTACACAGATCACAAGAGTTTGAAGTATATTTTCACGCAGAAGGAATTGAACCTCAGGCAGAGGAGATGGCTAGAGTTGATAAAGGACTACGACATGAGATTGCATTACCACCCAGGTAAAGCTAATGTTGTAGCAGATGCTTTGAGCCGTAAGAGTTATGTGAATACTCTTACAGCAGGAGGATTACCCCAGGAGTTAGTCGATGACCTCGAGAGATCTCCGGTGGAGATCGTTCGAGAGGATTTGTTGCAACTCTGGAAGTTCAGTCCACTTTGACGAAAGGATTCGTGAAGCCGAAGTCGGACAAGGAAATTGATGAGATAAAGCAAAAGATGGATGAAGGAAAAGCTAAAGGATTCCGTAAGGATGAACACGGAACTATATGGTTCGAGGATCGTATTTATGTGCCCAATGATCCCGAACTCGGGAAGCTAATTCTTCAGAGGCTCATGATTCATCGTACTCGATTCATCCGGCAACACCAAGATGTACCGGATTTGAAGGAAAGTTTACGGTGGACGGTATGAAGAAGGATATTGCCGAGTGCGTGGCCGTATCGATGTCTATCAACGAGTAAAGGCAGAACATCGAAGCCAGCAGGGTTGCTTCAACCTTTGCGATTCCGTTTGGAAATGGGAGAAACTTGGAATGGATTTCATCACAGGATTACCCGGGACCCGTTCGAGTTATGATTCTATCGGGTAGTGGTTGATCGTTTGACCAAGGTAGCTCACTTCATTCCGTGAAGACTACCTATACCAGTGCTAAGTTGGCCAAGATATACATGACCAAGATCGTATGTCCGCATGGAGTTCCGAGGAAAATCGTGTCGAGATAGAGGAACGCAGTTTACCTCAAAGTTTTGGAAGCGATTGCATGAAACTTTGGGTGCGAGGCTGGAATTGATGCAGACTTTTCATCCGCAGCAGATGGACGAGACCGAGAGAGTCAACCAGATTACGGAGGACATGTTGAGAGCTTGTGTGCTAGACTATGGGTCTAGCTGGGATGATAATTTGCCATACGCAGAGTTCTCATACAACAACAGTTATCAATCCGGTTTGAAGATGGCCCCTTCGAAGCTCTATCACGGAAGGAGGTGCGAGAACACCATTCTTTGTGGGATAGTGTTGGAGATCGATCACTTTTGGTTCCGACCTTATCGAGGATTCGAGAGAAAGTCAAGCTGATTGAGACAGGCTCAAGATAGCACAATCGAGACGAGAAGAGTTATGCCGACAAGATGGCGCAAGGAAGTGACTTACGAAGCGGGAGACCGAGCATATCTTCGTGTGTCACCACTTCGTGGAATCAAGAGGTTTGGTGTCAAAGGGAAGTTAGCACCCCAATTCATTGGCCCCTACAAAATCCTCGAACGTCGTGGAGAAGTTGCTTACAAGTTGGAATTGCCGGAAGGATTGTCCGGAGTTCATGATGTCTTCCATGTTTCTCGGTGAAGAAGTGTCATGCGGCATGGCCGATGTTCCGTTGAGAGACACGGTGCCCCTAGAGGCCATACAGCTTGCGGTGATCGACCTACAAGGAGAAACCCGTCTGAATTCTCGAGACTGCAAGCGAGTCACCCATGACAAGGTCATCAAATTTTGCAAGGTCTTTGTGGAGTCACCACACCGAGGAAGAAGCCACACGGGGCGCCAAGAAGACCTTCTTGAGACCACCCGCACCTATTTGCTAGCCAACCCGAATCTCGAGGGCGAGATTCATCTTAAGGTGGTAGGTTTGTAACATCCCAAATTTCCTATTTGGAATGTTTTACAATTATATCTAAGCATCCTATGCATCTGTTTGAATTTGAATGCCATTTGAAGTTTCAGAGGATTTTGAGTTTTGAATTTGAATTCAAACTTTGGCAAGTGGGAAACATTTCAAAAACTATGCCCGATAAATACTTGATCAAAAGTATGAGAGGAGTAAACATGACACTCCAAAAATATCGAGGAAAACATTGCCAAAAGTTTTGGATTCAAATCTGAATTTTATTTGAATTTGAAAAAAATGGATTTTTATAAAGTTTGGATTTTGCCTTTGGAAAAATGTTCAAATGATAGGGAATATTCCCCTGATCATTTTGGTATATATATACCCTATATAAAATATTTATATATATTAAGTTATCTCTGTTTTGTTTTATTTAAAAAAATAAATTCAAAAAAGATAAACCCCCCCAGGCGCCAGCCAGGCCCCCAGCCCAGCCAGTTGCCCACCACCCTGGCCTTGGCGCAGCCAGTGATGCCCACCGAGGCCAGCCGAGCTGCCCAGACCTGCCTCACCTCGCCTCAAGACAGCGCTTGGCGCGGTCGCCCTTCGCCCCCCCTCTCTCTCTCACCGACAAGCAGGACCCACCCCTTCTTCAACCCCCATACGTCTTGGCAGCGCCGCACGATCGCCGGATCCCGCGAGATCCGGGATCCCGATCCCCTCCCGAAGCAAGGCCGAGGCCCCCGCCTATATAAGCGCCGCCGCACCCCATTCCCCCTAGCCCCTCATGGGACCCCTCTTCCTCTCTCCCGAGCTCACCGGAGACCCGAGTCCCCGCCGCCGCCATTTCCATCACCGTCGCCGCCCTAGCCACTCCCGACCCCCACCGACTCCACCAGATGCCTCCCCGACCTCGTCCGCACCCGGCCGGCCACTCCGTCGACCTTCCCGACGACCGGGGCCCTCAACGGACTCATCGCCCGCCCTTGCCCGCCGCCGTCGGCGCGTGAAGTCACCGAGACCCTCCCCGTCCGATCTGAAATCTCTGGCGTAGATTAGACCCCGAAGAATGCAGCGTTTATAATAAAACCGTCCGGTTCGACCGGTTCGTTTACGGTTTATTTAGTTAGGGTTTTTCTTATTAGCCCGGCCCGACTAGTTTAACCCTAGGGCCCCTTTAGGTTATATTACGCTCAGTGCACAGTTTAGGCCCATTAGGCCCTTTTTCTTTTAATTTCATTTTCTGTTTTAACAGAATAGTTCCTGTTTTGAAAAATTCATATCTTTTATTCTGTTTAATATTTTTAGGTGATTCTTTTTTGTTGGTTTGCAAATTTTCTATAGTTTCTGTAGAATATATATTTAGCTATGTTAAAATTAATTAAAATTGCTTTAATTTAGTTTTAGTCAGAATAGTAAATCTGCTATAACTTGAGTTAGAAAAATTATTTTTGGATGATTCTTTTTGTCCCAACTTTATTTTGACATTGCCAAATCATAGGAATTAATTTGGGTATTTTAGGATTAATAAAAAATAGTTTTAAGCAGAATCTTGTTAATCCTAATTAATTAACTAGCTACTGTTTTCCTATTATTTTAATTAGTAAATAAATTTATTTTAACATGTGATTGATTATTCTAGGATAGTTTCTGTCACTTTAATGGATGAACTTTTATTTATAATAAATAAAAGTTTTATTTTATTTTTCTTAATAGAAATTGAATTAGGCCTAATAGGAGTTCCACAATAGATTTTAAATTAATTCTTTTTGCTCCTAGTTGCTTAGGGAAATCTTTTCTGTTAAGTTAACCTAAAACCATGATTTGGTTATGTTGAGAAATTTTTTATTATATAAAACTACTTTTAGTTGTTGTTTGAAGTAGGAAAGACTTGAGTTGGTTTTCTTTGAGTTTTTCCCTTTGGATTTTTGCTTTGTTGGTTTTGGTGTGTTACTTTTGTTATGCTATTGTGTTATGTGATCCTATGCTATATGCTTATTGTGATTATTGTTTGTCTCGGTAGAGTTTCCGAGTCTGAAGCTTGCTACTACGAATCTTTAGCTTACGAGGATCATCAGCAAGGCAAGTTTTGATCATGTTATTTCTATACCTATGTTTTTGTGCATTAGAAATTGTCACCACCCCACCATGCATGCAGTAGTTGAAATTTTGAAGTTATTAATCTTGAGTAGTATCATGTGGTAGGATGAACCAATCCCTTGTTACCATGACCGGGGACGAAGTAGTTTACTTTGCTATGCTCGTGAGCGGGTTTTGGTTGAGTGAAATTCATAAGCAAGATGTGAGAGTCAATGATGATGACAACCCCATGAACTACAATGATCAAGATGGACTTGGAAAATCACTCTTGGGTGGAGGACGGTTGACGGGCACCTGGAGAACCCGGTGGTTGGCGGGATGCATGGAGAAGTGCCATGACATCTTTGGAAAGCTTCACCCAGCCACGAAGAGAAGGATGGATGCCCCATGACCGAAGCTTACTGTGCAGCCGCAAGCCATTATGGGCTCGGCTGGGTTAACCTTAGTAGTGACGCTGGCTGGACGGTACTACGAGATGTAGAAGAACAAGTAGGATTGGATGGGTACCGCAGTAGCGGAAGAACTCTTTGGAAGACCTGTTTCATCTGTCCGTCTTCAAACACCATGAAGTGCGAAGACTTAAAAGGAGGGACTGATTCTTGCGGGAAAAGTCGCAAACCTCTGAGAGTTAAAGATCTAATCGATTAGCCGTGTCCCCGGTTACGGACAATTTGAGCCTCTGGAACTTGGAAGTATTCGGAAATCTCAACACTAAAACTAATGAATTAATTTGAGGGGTTTTATGACTTAATAATTTGGGAAATGAGATATTGGTTGGCGGAACCATCTCAATAACTACCAACAATTGTAGTAATTTGCAAGCAAGTCCACTATAGTAGGGAAAAATTTGCTTTTCGCAAAATGATGAAACTTAGAGCTCCACAGCCAAAATGCATATAGTGATAGTAAGTTTATTATTGTTATTCTTCATGACTTGCCACTTATTCAAAAGCTGACCTACATGGCTGCAACGTCTTATGTTGCGTAGGTATATTCCGATAAGGAGTGAGGCTACGCCGCGCTTGGCAATTGCCCTTGGAGTCGGATGGACTCGCTTTATCTTCTACGCTTCGCAGCATTAGTAGTTTATTTCTCATGAGTTGGCCTTGAGCGAATTTATTCCCTTGTAATAAAGACTCTATATGAGAAACGTGTAATGATATTCAGGTGTGATTGAACTTTGATTACTTTATCGATGTACTGTGAGTACCAGCATGATCTTGGGATGGTACAGACACAGAGATTTGACCGATATTGGGTCAGGTCGCTACATATTGTGATACCCAACCAAAATCCTGTCCACCATGGAGCAATCTTCAACTTCACCTGCAACTAGCAACGCTATAAGAGGGCTGAGCAAAGCGGTAACATAGCCAAGCAACGGTTTGCTAGGAAGGGTGCAAAGGTTAGAGGCTGACATGGCAAATTGGGAGGCTTGAAGAGCAAATGATAGGTAGCGCAGCATAGCGAAAGAACGAAGCAACTAGCATAGCAATGATAGTAATGAGATCCAAGGTGATGGTCATCTTGCCTAAAATCCCGCAAGGAATAAGAACGAGTCCATGAAGAAGATGAAGCCACGAAGACGAACCAAGCATAGACGAACGAATCCTCACGATCGCAACGAAACAGGAACTAACAAGAAGAAGCACACAACATAGGTAAACAAACCACACATGAACAAGGCATGATGCACAAACAAGCATGATGCATGGCAAATCTAGATGAGGCTACTCATGGCAAGAGATGATGCAAACAAGAGCAACACATCAAAGCAAGTTTAAATGAGGCCGGAAGCAATATATAACAATTCCGGTAAGTCCTCATATGCAAATTTCGAAATTGGTCCAGATCTGAATAAACATTATGTTCAATTTGTTAAACAGCAAGTGTCGGTGTACTAGAGTAGGGGTACCCTTAGCACCCCGAACTCATGCACGGGCAGTTGCAGCACCCTGCGGCAGGGCTGGCCTGGCGACCGTCAAGATCTTCCGCGGCTCCTTTGGAGCCATTCTAGAACAAAGTAATCAAGGCCCCGGCAAGAGGAGCTTGTCGGGAAGAACACTCAAGGCACGAAGGAAACAAGGCCCCGGCAAGAGGAGCTTGCCGGGAAGGCTTGGTGGGCGCCGAACCCCAAGCGCTGCAAGGTTTCTGCATGACAAGGCGCTTGCCGGGCAGGCAACCTCTCTTCATCTCGCTCTAGCTCATCCGCCAACGTGTCGCCGCGGGGCTTTCCGAGAGCAGCGTGTCGATGGGCTGTGCAGCCAGCGAGAGCAGCGATAAGCGCGCCGACAAGCTACCATCGTGGCAAATGGAGGCGTGCTTGACGGTCCCCTGTTAATTTGTTCAAGCGATCGAGGCGGGCATTAATGACTCTTGTCCCTTGCCGTCGAGTTAGGTATAGATCATCAGTACCTTTGTACAAGTTGGTATACCAACCATTGTTTTTACATTTGTACCCTCATCGTGTTGCCACTGTGGTGACCCCTTGTGCCTATAAAAGGAGGCCCAAGTGCAGCGTGAAAGGGTTTGGTTCAGCTCCGGCTTAGTTCATCCTACTCATACGAGACCACACTCAGGCTAGGTTTTGTAGCTCCCATTGCTCCCTAGCAAGAACACAATATAATCCACAAAGCAGCAGTAGGAGTATTATCTCTGGAGAGCTCCGAAGCTGGGTAAATCTGCTCGTGTGCATCGCTTCGATCCGCTCTTTGTGCAATCTCCGCCCCCTCCGAACCACAAGGGACCAGGTCCCATAGGTGTTCACGGGACACGATCAGCTTCCCCGACATCTTTGGCGCGCCAGGTAGGGGGCGTCGAGGCTGTGTGAACCCGATCCGGCGTTCACACGAGCAGTTTCTTCATCAACATCTTCGTCAACATGCCACCGAAGAAGAAGGCTTCGGCGGCAGCAGAGCCGTCCGCGTCAAACCCACCACCACCGGAGCTGACGAGTGGTGGGGAAGACGCTGGCGGAGGAACGGGCGTCGTTGAAAGAGCCCACGGCGCTGCCAGATCCAAGGACAAGACGGCGCAAGCTTCGGCGTCCGAGTCCGCACCGCGTCCTTCTCAAGAGGCGCGGGAAAGACAGCGTCATGGTGCTCGCAGCACCATACGTTCGATAGATCAAGGCCAAAATGGAGGATCCGGGACCTCGAGACCCGCATGCACGCCAGCATGCCGGTACCAGCGGAGTACGGTCGCTGGGGCGGGACGCTGCTCCTCCTAACTTGGTTAGGAGTCCGAGCACATCTCGTTCTTCGCTCCGTACGCCATTGCCACCCACCACACCAGCGGAAGCCTTGGCAAGAGCTCAGCTACTTCTAGACTACCCTCCAACGGCCGACAAGATCGACGAATGGAGGGCCACCATCCAGAGCCTCATCGGCTTTGCCAACGGAGATGTCCCGCGGCAACCAAGCGCCTCACAGCCGCGGCAAGGCGACAAGGCACGAGCCGATGGCAACGAGACTTGCGGGGGTGCAGCCACCATACACTCCCCTTCCCGAAGGCCAAGATCGCCGACTCGCCGGATCCACCTCGACAGCGACTCCACAGCGTCGTCGGATCCGCGGGCTCGTCGCGACCAGCGCCAAGTTCTTCGAGAACGACAAGAAGAAGAAGCTCGAACCCGTATCGAGCGCCAAAGAGAAGCGCGGCGTCAATCCGACCAGCGCGCCGGGCCCACTGTCGATATGCATGCGCCAAAGGAACCAGGCGACTTGCCGACTGTGTAGGTTGCCCTGCGTTCACTCGTGAGCTGCGGCAGTCGATGGCCCGACAAGAAAAACTTCTGCCGGATGTGCGGAGAAATATGATGGCAGGATACACCCATCGAGTTCCTCGGCATCTACACCATCGCGGTGCAGGCTGCGGGGGGCGAGACGACAAGATCCTCGCCAACTATTTCCTCTCGTGCTCAAGCCAAACGTCGGTCTTGGCTCATGCATTTGCCGGATAGCTCTATTTCTTCTTGGCGGATTTGTGCCACCAGTTTGTGGCGCCTTCACAGCGGCCACAAGCCCTCATGGCCAAGAGAGTGACCTTCACCTGCTCGCCTGAAGGAAGGAGAGTCCCCGCAAATTCATCCAGAGATTGATCGAGTGCACTACAACATCCCTGACGTCCACCCCGCGGTGAAGGTGATGCATTTCATCGAGAATGTGCGAAACCGCAGGATGAGGGAAGAGATGGCGATGTGCAAAGTGAAAGACGTCAGCGAGCTCTACGCCCTGGCCGACAAGTGTGCACGCGCTGAAGAAGGAAGAAGACTCCCAGGAGAGAACGTGGGAGCAGAATCTGACAGTGAGGAGACCGCCCCGGCAAGGAAGAGCCGACGGCGAAACAACAGAAGGAAGAAAAACCAAGAAGTACTAGTTGTCGAGCAGTCCGGCATGGATGGCGCCGCCAGCAAAGTCAAGGCTGGTGGCTCCGGCAAGGAGGTTGCCGCTGACAACGACCGCCAAGTTGTGGCAGCCACCGATAAGCCTGACAGCTCCAACAAGCAGTACTGTAAAATCCACCGCACCAAGGGCCACGATCTCCAGAGCTGCAAGAAAGTCGAGCAGCTTGTTGAGCTACAGAAGGCGGAATACGAGCGGCGAGACAAGGAGAAGGCCCAGGAAGGTGCTGGTGCGGCAAGTAAGAAGAGGCCCGGTCTGGGAGGACGCCGCGACAAGGCCAAACAGCGGCAAGGAGACAGACCTCCCCGCGGCCGTGACAAGGACGAAGACGAAGATGAAGACGATGAAGATATGGAAGATGATGAAGCTGACGAGCAAGAGTTTCAGAAGGCAACGGAGATCCTTTGCGTTGACGGTGGTGCTTCTCTGCATACCTCGCACCGCCAACTCAAACAATGGATGCGTGAGGTTAATGCAGCAGAACCATCCATTGAGTCGCGTAAACCTCTGAAGTGGTCCAACACGCCCATCATCTTTGACATTGAGGATCACCCTGATCGCATCACTGCGGTCGGGTGCTTGCCGATGTTGGTATCGCCAACTATCCGCAACCTCAAGGTCACAAAGATGTTGGTTGACGGTGGGGCCGGCCTGAACCTGATCTCCTCTGCAGTGCTTCAGAAACTTCAAATCCTCGACAATGAGCTCAAGAGACCGCACGCTCCAAGGAATCAACCCAGGAAGGAGCAAGCCGAAAGGGAAGATCACATTGCCGGTAACATTTGGCAGTGAGCTAAACTTTAGAACTGAGAAGGTCACATTCGACGTTGCCGATTTCCCATTGCCCTACAATGGCATACTTGGCCGTCCAGCGCTTGCCAAGTTCATGGCAGCTTCTCATTACGCCTACAACTTACTCAAGATGCCCGGCCCGATAAGCGTCATTTTTGTCTATGGCGACAAGAAGGATGCGCTTATCTGCGCCGACAAGATTTACCGGGATGCAGCAGCCGCGACAGATAGCAAACCACTTGCCGCTGAAGCTCCCGGAGGGAAAAAGAAGACCACCAAGTCCGGCAAGAGTTCTGATGCCCACTCCGGCAAGCGCACCTCTTCGGAGTGCTGCGCTACCGTCGAGGACGCACCATCGAGCTCCACCGGCAAGTACAAGAAGACGATGGTAGCTCCGCCGAAGACCAAGAAGGTGCCCGCCAAGGAGGACGGCACTGGTGGTACCTTCACCATCGATGCCACGCTTGACCCTAAATAGGAAGGCGAGCTCGTTGCTTTCTGCGGGCGAATGTCGATGTGTTTGCATGGCAACCATCCGACATCCCCGTGTTCCTGTGAAAGTAATTGAGCACCATCTAGCTGTCCGTCCTCACGCGGCCCGTCAAGCAAAAATTAGGAAACAGCAAAGGAGCGCCAAGAGTTCATAGCGTAAGAAATCAAGAAGTTGGAAGCAGCAGCCTTGTCGAGAGTACTCCATCCCACGTGGTTGGCCAATCCGTAGTTGTGCGCAAGGCCAATGGGAAATGGAGACTTTGTATTGACTTCACAGATGTTAATAAAGCTTGTCCCAAAGACCCATTTCCCTTGCCACGATAGACCAGATTGTTGACTCCACGGCTGGATGTGATTTGCTTTCATTTCTTGATGCATATTCAGGGTATCATCAGATCTTCATGGCAGAAGAGGATGAAGAGAAAACCACATTCATTACACCATGTGGCACGTACTGTTTCATACGGATGCCTTTCGGTTTAAAGAATGCTGGTTCAACCTTTGCAAGAGTAGTCCATGATGCCTTTGAGCCACAGAGATACGTAAATGTAGAAGCCTACATGGATGACATAGTGGTCAAAAGCAAGGACAAAGCAACTCTGGTTCAGGATTTGATGAGACATTTGCAAATCTGCGCAAGATCAACCTCAAGCTCAACCCCGAGAAGTGCGTGTTTGGGGTCCCTTCCGCAAGCTTCTCGGTTCTTTGTGTCTCGTGGGAATTGAAGCCAATCCCGACCAGATCAAGGCCATTGAGCAGATTGAAGCACCAAAGCGCGTCAAGGATGTCGGAAGGCTTGCGGTTGCGTGGCTGCTCTCGGCGAGTTTATCTCTAAGTCTGCTGGCTACCGCCATTTTCAAAATCTTGAAAAAGGCAGGTCCAATGAAATGGACTCGGCGGAGGCTGCGCTGCAGACTTGAAGAGATACCTGTCCTCTACTCCAATACTTGTCGCACCTAGGCCACAAGAGAAGTTGCTGCTGTATATAGCGGCAACCAATCAAGTGGTTAGTGCTGCGTTAGTAGCGGAGAGGAAGGCAGATGATGAGCCGGCAACCGAGACAGGTACATCCAGCGACAAGCAGGGGGCTTCACCGTCAAGCTCTGGTCCCGACAAGGACATATCAGCGCAGAGTTGCGACAAGATACAAAAAAGGATGGTGCAGCACCCAGTCTACTTTGTCAGTTCCCTTCTACAGGGGGCTAGGTCAAGGTATTCCGGTGTGCAGAAGTTGCTTTTCGGCCTCCTCATGGCCTCGAGAAAGCTGCGCCATTACTTCCAAGCACACGAGATAACAGTTGTCACTCGCTTGCCGCTCAAGAGGATATTGCAAAATCCAGAGGCAACAGGCAGAATTGTCGAGTGGGCACTAGAACTGTCAAGCTTTGGTCTCAAGTTTGAAAGCACTTCAACTATCCAAAGCAGGGCATTGGCAGAATTCATAGCAGAGTGGACGCTAACGCAAGATGAAGAAATTCCAGAGACGAGCATCCCCGTCAAGGAGGCAAACAAAGAGTGGCTGATGTACTTTGATGGTGCCTTCTCGCTGCAAGGCGCCGGTGCTGGTGTGCTGCTTATCGCACCCACCGGAGAGCACCTTAAGTACATAGTCCAGATGCACTTTCCCAAGGAACAAGCAACAAACAATACTGCAGAGTATGAAGGTTTGCTTGCCGGTCTAAGGATTGCGGTAGACCTTTGGATCAAGAAGCTCATTGTCAGGGGGGACTCGCAACTTGTCGTCCGCCAAGTAAATAAAGATTATTAGAGTCCGTTGATGGAAGCCTACGTCGATGAAGTGAGGAAGCTAGAAGAGCACTTTGAAGGCCTGCAAATGGAATATGTTCCAAGAGCTCAAAATGATATTGCAGATGGCCTGTCGAAGTGCGCCGCACTCAAGTTACCTGTGGAACCAGGAATTTTTGTGCTCAAGCTAACTCAACCAACTGTAACACCATCAACAGGACAGAGCAAGAAGAGAAAATTGGTTTCCGGCGACTACTTTCCGGCAGAGCTCCCCGGAGCCGCCGCCAAGAAGGTCCCTAAAATCAGCATAAATATCACCGAGGAGCGATCTGCTCCGACAAACCCAATGGTTTGTTTCGTTGAAGCGAGCGCTCCCGACAAGCTTTGCTCGGCAAGCTTGCGGGATCATCAAGCTCCGCGGAACCGCAAGTTCTTGCCGTGGAAGCTAATGTTCCCGCAGTGGTAGATGAGCCTTTAGTCCTTGTTGTCGAGCCACGAGGCTCCAAAGATGGGCGCAACAAATCGTCCATTTCCTTGAGACGGAGAACTTCCCAAGAGCAAGAAGAAGCGGAAAAAGTAGCCCGGCAGTCAAGTATGTATCGGTTAGTTGACAACATCCTATCGAAGAAGACTCAACGGAGTGAAATTGAAGTGCATTTGCGGGAAGATGGATGTAAGCAGTTGGCGAGATACATGGAGGCATATGTGGTCACCACATTGGCAAGAAGAGCACTTGCCGCAAAGCTTTCCGCAAGGTTTCTTCCGCCGAAGCCCTCCAGATGCAACTGCACAAGCAACCAAGTGTGAAGCGTGCAGCCCATTCCAAACAGATACACCAACCAGCTCAAGCTCTCCAGACGATCCCTTTATCCCGCCCTTTTTGGTCCAGGGGCTCGACATCTCGACCCTTTTCCCCGAAGCTGCCGGGGCTTTGAGTACTTGTACGTCGAATCGACAAGTTCACAAAGTGGCCGGAAGTGGAACTAGTGAGGAAGGTGACAGACACGATCAGCAGTCAAGTTCTTCAGTCAATTGTTTGCCGCTTTGGGATCCCTAACGGGATCATCACGCACAACGGCACACAGCTCACAAGCCGCACCTTCATGCAAGACGCCCAAGATCTTGGCGCCAAGATCTGCTTTGCTTCGTTGCTCATCCGAGAAGCAACGGTCAAGCGAGAGAGCAACGCTGAAGTGCTGCGGGACTCAAGACCGAACTTTCGACAAGCCGCGCAAGTGCGGAAGAAATCGGATCGAGGAGCTGCCGGTGGTTCTTGGTCGATCAGACGACGCCAAATCGAGCCACCGGCGGACACCTTCGCTCTAGTCTATGGAGCAGAGGCAGTTCTCCCCACGGAACTCAGATACGGGTCACCTCGAAAGTGCTCTCTTATGATGAGCTTGAGCAAGAGCAGCTGCGACAAGATGACGCTACTGCTCCTCGAGGAGGATCGCCTTCAGCTCTTTGTGACGAGCTGCTCGTTACAAACAAGCTTTGCCTCGCTACCATAGCCGCAGTTAATGCCGAAGCTTCGAGGAAGGCGACCTTGTTCTTCGGGCGTGTTCAATCCGCCAAGAATTCCAACAAGTTGACGCCGGCGGGAAGGCCCTTATCGGGTGAAACGAGTCACTAGGCCAGCGCTGTCCACCTTGAGACCGAAGATGGCGCTCCGTGAGCAATTCCTGGAATATAGAGCATCTTCGCAAGTTTTACCCATATATGCGTTGTTGCCGAACCTGCTCCGCAACCACCTTTTGTACAAGTCTTGCCGCTGTTGCATGTAATCCTTTGTACAAAGCCGGGCGCAGACCCTGCATCAAGAAGCCTATGTGTTGCGCACAACTTGTCAATACATGCTCTCATAATCTTATATGCATGTGTTCTCTAACATTTGGTGCGGCATCGACACCCGGTAAGCGACAACGAGCCATCAGGCCCCATAACTTTATTTTCTCTTCTTTCTTCTCAAACAAGAAGAAGGTTCATCCACCCACAAGTTAACCGAGGGGGAAGGAGAAGGTAATGGTGTGGGCCACGCCACCAAGCGTCGCTCGAGGAACTGTCGCCTTGCCGGGAAATGAACAACAGAAAAGCTAAGTTGACTAAGCTTGAACAATCAGTTTTAAATTTTTAAGTTATCTTCCTCGAACGATAGTACTTTGTATGGAAAACCTGTGCGCGGAGGAACCGACTCGCGACTAGCTTGCGCCCTTACTTTTTTTCGAGTCCGCTCAACAAATTAAGTGTGCTGCAACTAGTTGCGACAAGGTTGCTTGTCGGAGGCGGCATCGCCAAAGAGTTGCTGAAGTTCAAGACTCAACAAGGCAAAGATGTTTGCACCGACAAGTCCCCTAAAAGCGAGGGCATAAACGCATAAGGGAAAAAATCAAGTAAAGGAAATAACATTGCATTCGATTGCCTAATATAGTGTATATTACATAATAACTTGTCGCAGATCTAATAAAATTTTCGCTAAACATGATCTACAAACGACAAGAGAAAGATAAGCTTACGGCCTAGTCCATGCGGTCGCCATCGAGCCTCTTGACTCCGCCACCCTGCCCACAATGGTGCGATAAGGGCCTTGAGCGCTTAACGTCAAGCAGATGGAGGCAGGGACTTGAGGACTTTGGTGAAATCGACGCCTGGGTTGCGGAAGGCCACTTTCATCAAGACCTTTCGAGAGCCCCGGCGCAAACTTGGCGCGACTCCTCCGCCAGATTGCTTTGGGATCTCCTCCCGAGTCAGCTGGAGACCCGTCAAGACGCCCTTGAAGAACAGGCTGAGCTTGACGCTGGGTTGGAGGTTCTCGCGGTGGAGTACCCAAGATCCACCATTCCCACTCCATCACTCGTTATGGATGCCAACGGTGTCCACAAGACCTTCCATCCAAAGGCATTATGCTATCTCGAGATTATTCTCGGGCGGTCACAAGATTCGACTGCCAGTTCCTCATTGGCCTTGATCTTTCCAAGCAGGCCCGCTTCCGCTCCTTGGCGCCTTCCAACGCTCCGCTAAGGTGGTCGGTTTCAGCTCCAGATCCGCCTTTGGAGTCCTTGGCGCATCGAGCTCTTTGATCTTTTCAAATAAACGACCTTGCAATTCGCCGAGGGCATAGGCGCCCTTCAAGGCCAAGGCTCAACCCCGCAACCTCCTCGGCGCTCTTCCGGAGGGTGGACTCCAGCTGAGCCACCTCGCCTCCACCTCCTTCTTGGCGGCCTCGGCAGCTGCAGCAGCATCCTTTGCCTCCCAAGTGGCCCGCTAATCGCTTGCTTCACAAGACGGCGAGATCTTCCTCATAGCAATCGAGGTTGATCTTCCGCTGCGCCACCACCTCTTGCGCTGAGAGCTTCTCACGGCAAGCCTCTGCTGCTCCTCGACCTCGCCCTTCTCCAAGATGAAGGCCGTGGCGCCTCAGCAAGTTGCTCCCGCCTCTGCTATATCCTGAGAGAGTTTTTTGTTGGCGCACGAGCTTTTCCGCTTTCTCCAAGTCAGCTCCCGCCGCGACAAGCGCCTCGACTCCAATTTGGCTTGCTCAGGCGCGGTAGAGCGACAACAACCTCCTTAGCAGCTCCTCCTCCTCAGCTCACCGCTGCTGCTGCTCGGGGCATCAACCAGCGACAGACCCGGCGGAGGCAAGCAGTTCCGCGTCGAAGGTCTCCCCTGCGGCCGGTGCCCTGGAGCTTGATGCCCATGGGAGCTTGATAAAGACACCCTCGCCGGCCTTCATATAGGCCCCAGGTTGGGGCTCTTCGGAGTCTGGTGCAACATCGGTGGCGGGAGGATCGGTGGTCGGTGCAGCGCCTGGCGCTCCTGCGGCCTCAGGGCCGTCGCGCGATCGCCGGATCCCTCCCCAGCCTCTATGCCAGCAGCCTTGGCGGCCTCCTCGCCGGCGGACCCGTCGGCGTCGGCCTCCTCCTCCATGTTGGCGGCGTCGACATTGTCGCCGCGAGCGTCCTCCTCGCTGGCAGCCTCAGTCTCCATTGGATCTCCGGCGGATGGGTCTGATGGTCAGAGAAAGAGAGAATGAGTCAAGCAAATGTTCAAAAAAGAAGAACAGAAGAAAAGAACCCAAGGGAAATTCTCAAACAAGAAGATTACCTGCAGTAGGGTCTGCTGTCGGTCTCCACCACCGGAGGGTTGTCGGCGCTGCCCCTTGCCGGAGAAGATCCCCTTGTCGGAGAGGCCTCCTTACCGGAGAGCTGCCTTGGCGGAGATTTCTCCTTGGTGGCGAGTTGAAGCGAGCTGAGCCGGATCGACCTCCGGAACCTCCCGATGAGGCTGCCCGGCCCTACATAATTCAACAAGCTAGATATCGTGATGAAGGAACACCTGTGCACACCTAACCGTAAGAAATGGATTAAACACTTACTGGGGCTGTGGCTGGGGCTGCTCATGAAGGTTGCGGATCCGCAAGGGAGTCCCAGATGTGCCTCCTGCCGCCATTGTGGAATCGCCCGAGACGACCACCACCGGGTCTTGGCCCTCTTCGACGCCTCTGAGCCAGCGTCCCAAGAAGGAGAAGGTTCAGAGAGAAGCAAGTCGATACAAGATCAAGCAATAAATTAAAAGATTACGAGTAGCAGCGACAAGATCTTACTCTTCCTCTTCTTCCTGAGCTGAGGGCGAGAGATCAAATTCGCCCGCGCGATTTAATTGGAGGAGAAGATTCCCTGACGCTGGCGGGTGCAGGGGCCGCGACTCGAAGACCCCGCCCTGCCGCCATGGCGGCATGAGACGCCCAGCAGCAACGGTGCTTGCCGCGTAGAGCGCTGCTGGGCGGCGAGGCGGTTGTTAGGCTGTCCGCCGCCCGCCACTTCTCCGGTCTTGCGAGGCGTCTCCTTGGCGGGGCCGCAGCTCCTCCTGCGGCAAGCTGCTTGACGGCGGAGGGAAGCGCCCGCCGGCTCTTCCAGATTGGCGCTGGCTCGGCCTGTTCCTCCTCACCGCGAGCTCTTCCCGGTCGGTAAGGCTTGCCGCCTCGGCTGTTTCCGCCTCGACGATAAACCCAACACGCCGCGGCGGGCTTCGCCGCCTCCTCCAACCTTAGGGCGATGCGCGCCATCTCTGATCGGTGGTGTCGCGGGTGAGCTGCTTCTGCTCGTCGGGCGCGGATCGGCACTTCCACCAAGTTGTCGAAGAACTGCTGCACGACGTCGTCGGCGGGCTCTCGCTAAGTTGGGACGATTCCATGGGAATCGCTGACAACGGCATCATCGCTGGATGCTGCCAGCGACGAGTTGTTGCACAAGGGCACAACTCCCTCGGCAACATACACCACTGGGTGATCCGCATCAGCTTGAACAGCTCCCGCAGCATGCCGCCCAGCTCCAAGACAAGAAAATTCCAGTTCAGACCTGGCGCAGCCTCATAATGTCCGCCGATTTTGAATTCCCAAGCAGGCCTCCTCCTCTCCTGCAAGGGCGCAATGCGGCGGCGAAGGAAGTCCGCGCCAACAGCTCCTACGTAAGCCCTGCTTGCCGGAGATGTAGAATCCTAGTCACGGCAATCTTCAACTTGTCGTCCTCCGGCGCCAAGTTGCTCCAATCATTGCCGCACACTATGGGAGTTTGGCGCAGGGCGGTGAAAGGCTGTGGCTCCTCCTGTAAGATCCAACACCAGTCAGCTCTCCACTCCTCCCACTTGCTACGCAGCTCTCCGTCAAGATATGCTTCCTTCTTGCCGATCCTAGAGACCCATGAAATCCCTCCGGCAAGTGGCTCCCCTCTCTCTACGCGGGGCACGAAGTAATGGCGGAAGAGAGCTACATTTGGGTGGACCCCGATAAAGTTCTCGCAGAGATGTGTGAAAACGGCCAAGGTGAGGACGGCGTTGGGGGTGAAGTCAAGGAGGCGGAGGCCATATGTGTTCATCACATTGCAAAAGAATTCAGAAAAGGGCGGGCAGAGACCGCAGTGGAAGAAAAGCGCGAAGAAAGGGTACCCGATGGAAACTTTCTCGGATGTGGCGGAGGAGATGACTCTTGTGCGCGGATGCGCCCGGGTCTCCGTCGACCAGAAAAGATAGTACAACTCCCGCAGCTCCTTCCTGTCAAGCAGGGGATCGAAGAGGGCCCGCCTTCCGCAGCGCCATGAGCCGCCAAGGCCGGCCGATTTCACGCTTTTTCCTTGTCGGCCTTTGAGCCATGGGGAGAGGTGGTGGAGGAGGTCGGCGTTGGTGGCACCGGTGGCAATGGAGGGGCGGAGCGCCGCTCTCTTTGGGCTCGAGAAGAAAGGGAAAGCGACGGGGTTTCGATGTGACAGAATGGCAAGTGGGCGCCCTGCCCTGCACTTCGCTTATAAAGAGGGAGAGGGCGGGCGTTCCGATTTTTCCATTAAAGAAAGCCCCACGATCTTCCCCACGACGCCACGCCCAAAGACGTGACGCTCGTGGAAGGCGTGGTGGGTCCAGGCTAGTAATGGCGTAATCCAAACCGCTGCGTTCGTACATAATCGCTTTTGGGCCTGGCCCAACAGAGCTTGGCGCTGCAGTGTGACCCAGCCCGGCTCTGCGGTGTACTAGAGTAGGGTACCTTAGCACCCGAACTCGTGCGGCAGGTTGCAGCACCCTCGCGGCGTGGCTGGCCTGGCGCACCGCCAAGATCTTCCGCTGCCCTTTGGAGCCATTCGAGAACAAAGTAATCAAGGCCCCGCAAGAGGAGCTTGTCGGAAGAACACTCAAGGCACGGCGGAAACAAGGCCCCGACAAGAGGAGCTTGCGGGAAGGCTTGGTGGGCACCGAGCCCCCAAAGCGCGACAAGGTTTCGCCATGCAAGGCGCTTGCCGGGCAGGCAACCTCTTCATCTCCGCTCCAGCTCATCCGCCAACATGTCGCCGCTGGCTTTCCCAGAACGCGGTCGATGGGCTGTGCAGCCAGCGGGAGCAGCGAGCAGCGGCGCTGACAAAGCTACCATCGTGGCAAACGGAGGCGTGCTTGATGGTCCTTACTATAATCGTTTCAGCGACCGAGACGGCATTAATGACTCTTGTCCCTTGCCGTCGAGTTAGGTATAGATCATCAGACACCGTACATGTTGGTATACCAACCACTGTTTTTACATTTGTACCCTCATACGTGTTGCCACTGTGGTGACCCCTTGTGCCTATAAAAGGAGGCCCAAGTGCAACGAGAAAGGGTTCGGTTCAGCTCCGCTTAGTTCATCCTACTCATACGAGACCACACTCGTGCAAGGTTTTGTAGCTCCCATTGCTCCCTAGCAAGAACACAATATAATCCACAAAGCAGCAGAGGAGTATTATCTCTCCGAGAGCTCCGCTGGGTAAATCTGCTCGTGTGCATCGCTTTGATCCGCTTTGTGCAATCTCCGCCCCTCCGAACCACAAGGGACCAGGTCCCATAGGTGTTCACGGGACACGATCAGCTTCCCCGACATCTTTGGCGAAAAGCGCGAAGAAAGGGTACCCGATGGAAACTTTCTCGGATGTGGCGGCGGAGATGACTCTTGTGCGCGGATGCGCCTGGGTCTCCGTCGACCAGAAAAGATAGTACAACTCCCGCAGCTCCTTCTGTCAGCAAGGGGATCAAGAGGGCCGCTCCTTCCGCAGGTGGGTGCGAGCCGCTGCGCCCGGCCGATTTCACGCTTTTTCCTTGTTGGCCTTGAGCCATGGGGAGAGGTGGTGGAGGAGGTCGACGCGTTGGTGGCACCGTGGCAATGGAGGCGGGCGCCGCTCTCTTTGGGCTCGAGAAGAAAGGGAAAGCGACGGGGTTTCGATGTGACAGCAATGGCAAGTGGGCGCCCTGCCCTGCACCCCTGCTTATAAAGAGGGAGAGGGGGGGCGTTCGATTTTTCCATTAAAGAAAGCCCCACGATCTCCCCACGACGCCACGCCCAAAGACGTGACTTTCGTGGGAGGCGTGGTGGGTCCAGGCGAGTAATGGCGTAATCCAGATCGCTGCGTTCAGATACTGCTTTTGGGCCTGGCCCAACAGAGCTTGGCGCCTGTGTGACCCAGGCCAGGGGCTCTGTCGGTGTACTAGAGTAGGGGTACCCTTAGCACCCGAACTCGCACGGGCGGTTGCACACAAGCGGCGTGGCTGGCTGGCGGCGACCGTCAAGATCTTCCGCGGCTCCTTTGGAGCCATTCGAGAACAAAGTAATCAAGGCCCCGGCAAGAGGAGCTTGTCGGGAAGAACACTCAAGGCACGAAGGAAACAAGGCCCCGGCAAGAGGAGCTTGCCGGGAAGGCTTGGTGGGCGCCGAGCCCCCAAGCGCGACAAGGTTTCTGCCGCGGCAAGGCGCTTGCCGGGGCAGGCAACCTCTCTTCATCTCCGCTCCAGCTCATCCGCCAACGTGTCGCCACGGGGCTTTCCCAGGAACGCGTGTCGATGGGCTGTGCAGCCAGCGGGGAGCAGCGATAAGCGGCGCTGACAAGCTACCATCGTGGCAAACGGAGGCGTGCTTGACGGTCCCTGTTACACTGTTCAAGCGACTGCGACGGGCATTAATGACTCTTGTCCCTTGCCGTCAGAGTTAGGTATAGATCATCAGACACCGCATGTTGGTGTACCAACCACTGTTTTTACATTTGTACCCTCATACATGTTGCCACCTGTGGTGACCCCTTGTGCCTATAAAAGGAGGCCCAAGTGCAACGTAGAAAGGGTTCGGTTCAGCTCCGGCTTAGTTCATCCTACTCATACGAGACCACACTCAGGCTAGGTTTTGTAGCTCCCATTGCTCCCTAGCAAGAACACAATATAATCCACAAAGCAGCAGTAGGAGTATTATCTCTCTGGAGAGCTCCGAAGCTGGGTAAATCTGCTCGTGTGCATCGCTTCGATCCGCTCTTTGTGCAATCTCCGCCCCCCTCCGAACCACAAGGGACCATGTCCCATAGGTGTTCACGGGACACGATCAGCTTCCCCGACAGCAAGTTAAGATGCACCACGATGATCTACACGAAATTCTAGTAAAGTTACATGTAAAGTTCATTAGATTCGGAGCTACGGCCTAGAAGATATGAGGAAAACAAGTTAAACATGGCATCGATGCAAAATGCATACAAACATCAAGAAAACACCTCAAAACAAGGATGCAACAAGATAATATGAAACTACATGCAAAATCAAGCAAGTTTCATATAGATCACACTCAAAACGGAGCAACGGTTCAACACATACACCCTATACAAGTCATGACAACAATCTGTCCAAGACAGCAAGTAGGCATATTGCAAGCATCAAAACAACATGCTACAGAATCTCAACATGATAACAAAAGGCATGAGCATGATGTACAGGTAAAGCATGTCAAAACATGAACAGTGAGCTATCTCCAGAAATCACTAGAACGTGCTCAAACACACATGGCAAGATTGCAAATAATAACAGTTTCAGACTTATCAGGAAATAACATCAGGTTGCAATGTTTAGAGCTATCAGACATGTTACAGGAACTTAACATGGCAAACGAAGGCATGGCATGAATCTAATAATTGCATAGAACAAAAGTCCTTTAGTGACCATGAGCCAAAAGGGCACAGAAAATATGATGGCACCCATGTAAACATGGCAAGTTATATGACAGATTCATACAAGGCAGGAACAACAATAAGTAGGCATGTTGGTGAGCTTGAACCACTCACCACAGAGCAATACATGGCATGGAAAGGCAACTCACAGTAAGAAGACATGGCATAGAGGCTATACATGGCAAGAACAACATCATAGCATACACGGATCAACTACAACAACCTTGGCAAAATTGAATAACATGTAAACAACCTGCCAGGAAACATTTTATAGGAAAAGTAGAGCTCGATTGACTCAAGCTATGGCACTCCATAATTGTAAACAAGGGCATGGATGGATATAGAATAACCATATGTTCAAAACATCCTTATTGAAGTATCTCAAAATAAGCATGGATCTATCTGTAGCATCAAGTTTACTTGGCATAAAAATATCAGTGAATCAGGCTGAAATCAAGAACATCATGAAGCCTAGTTTGCATGCTTGTGCTAGTCACCACAGAGATCACAAAAATACATGGCATACACCCCTGTAAAGATGGCATGACATAGTACAAAACACATGTAGGACTCAAGTCCACAGGGTGCACACATCAATCATGGCAAAAATGACAAAAGTGCATGTTCTGATAAGAATCTGAAACTAACATCACATAGCCCTCTTCCAACATCATTTCGGGCATTAAGATGAGCTCAAATGAACATGGTGCAATGGAATGAAATGATTTACTCATTGAGGCGAACATTTTGACATATTACACGCACGAAACGGAGCTACGGATGCAGAGATACAACATGACGAACATGGCATGAAAAAGTCAAATAACAGGGACTTGGTGGATTTTCGGGGTCAACCTCGAAAACGGATCTGGATCGGCCGGAGCGGATCGAGGCGGGCCGGACTCGGGCCGGAGCTCTCGCCGGAGCTGAGGAGGGAGAAGGGGCCGGCAAGGTCGGGGCGACCGGAGGACGTCGGCGCTGGGCGCCTTCGGGTGGCGGGCTGCTGGCCGGGACGGGCGGCGCGACGCGGGCGCGGGCTGGGCGGCGGAGGAGCTTCTGCGGGCGGCTCTGAGCTGGCTTGACCGGCCGGGCGGCGCGGAGGAGCTGCGGCCGAGGCAGGGCCGCACGAGGCGGAGAGGCGAGGCGGCGGCGGGAGCGGGCGGCGGTCCGCCACCGGCGGCGAAGGCGGCAAGCGACGGCGGCGGAGGCGGAGGCGGATGGGCCCACGGGGCCGGAGCGGGCCGAGCGGACGGGCGGCGTGGGGCGGCGGCGCAGGCCACGTGGCGGCACGGGATTCGCTGAGGGCGGCGGCTGGACGGAACGGACATGTCCGGTCCGATCCGGACGTGTCCGCGGCGGAGAGGAGCGGGCTAGGGTTTGATTATGGAATTTTGGGGAGGGTATATTTATAGATAGAGGGAGCTAGGAGAGTCCAAATGAGGTGCGGTTTTCGCCCACACGATCGTGATCGAACGACCGAGAGCATGGATGGGGTTTGGATGGGTTTTGGGCCACTTTGGAAGGGGTGTTGGGCTGCAACTTAAAGAGGGCTTTACGGTTCCCCGGTTAACGGTTGGAGTATCAAACGACCTCCAAATGACACGAAACTTGACAGGCGGTCTACCGGTGCTATACCAAGGCCGCTTGGCAAACCTCGGTCCATTCCGAGACCGTTTAATACCCACACACGAAAAGAGGTAAAAGGGGGCGCCGAGAGACATAGGAGTGCCGGATTGCAAAACGGACAACGGGGAAAATGCTCGGATGCATGAGACGAACACGTATGCAAAATGAAATGCACATGATCACATGATATAAAATGCAGATGATGACATGGCAAAGAGAGACACGCAAGCACATGACATGGCAACGATGGCGAATAACTGGAAAACACCTGGCGCATCGAATCCAGGGCGCTACAACACTCCTCCACTAACAAGAGATCTCGTCCCGAGATCTTAGGACCGAGACGGAAGGGAAAAAGGATGAGGAGAAAACAAAAAGTCAAAGAAGAAGCAAGGAATCGAGAGCACTCGAGAAGAAGAGAGGAACGACGAGAATGACGAGAATCGAAAACTCACGGAATCAGATAGACTATGAAACCACTCGTTCTAACCGGAGTGGTTAGAATGAGAAAAGAAACGAATAAGACTGAAACAATTTAGGTAGCACTCCGGCTGAAACATGGAAGGAATAGAATCTGAACTTGAGAAGATGGAATGACACTTGATGAAGACATGACACAAAACCTCCGGATAGAAATGAAAGAGTTGAATGAAAAGAACGGGGAAGAAAATGACAACTTGTGCCGCGAATGAAATTGAAAGCATCTTAGAAGAAAGGATTGGACAGAGTTGTTGAGAAAATCAACAACGAAAAGAAATAAGCTTGTTGTGGGCTTATAGGTAACATCTGAAGATCATAAGGTGATAACCGTCCACAAACGAAAATGATTGGATAGCTGTGAAGAATGAAGAAATGCAAAACTCCACTTCAAAAGAATACAGAGGATTAATTGCACTTCGAGATGCAAGAAGAAAAGATACTTGAACTCCACCGACAAGAATCTTGATGAACACTTGAAGAATGAATTAAATCATGAAGAACCACCATGAAGAACTCCGGCGACAAAAGGATGACGAGATAAAATGAAGGAAGAAAGAATAAGATGAGCCTGCGATGAATTAGATGGAGGATTCCGACGAGATGGCCGAGGAAATTTGAACTCCGGAAAAGAAAAGATTAAAACACTTGGAACTAGAATTTATTCCTCAAGAACAAACTCCGAAGGAAGAGATTAATCACTTTGATGGAATAAGAATAACATTTATTGTATGCTTATCCTTCATCAAATTAAATTGATGACAAACAATGGATTTTGCAAACTACTTATTCTTCTTGAAAAAGAATTGAGAAGTGACATGTCGCAAACTTGAGAAGGACTTCATGAACCACCAGTAGGATTGAAAAGAACGAATGAATTAAAATGATAATCAAGGAAAAAGAATCTTGAACGAACCACCGTAAGAATTCGGAAATGACTAACGAAAGAGAATGAATCACCGGGAAGAATTAGAAGACCAAATATGCTCGAGGGGATTTAGATGCAAAAGGACAAGGACATCATGAGCTGACTAAAAAAATACTTGAACGGAGCACCGGAAGAATATTGAGATGAACGAAGGGGCACAGATATAGAATAATTGGGGAATGAATCTGAAAACTTAGAATGAAGAAATCTTCCGAAAAGATGGCCTCCGGATGATCGAGAGAGAAAGCGACTCCTGAAATTCTCCGGATGGATGAAAAGAATTTGCATGACTAGAAACAATTTGATAGCATAACATCGAGCTAGGACCGCGAATCTTTGAGAGTACAGACAAGATTTAGAGGAAAGACTCTTCTTCGGTCTTCAAATGACGACGAGAAACACCACCAAAATTTCTGAGGTACTTCGGGAGAATGAAAAGCAAAGAGGTTGGGTCAACAATGAAAAGAATTTGAAAGCGATCTTGGAGAAGGCATGTGACTGATGAAATTCATTCTTACGTCACACTTCAAAAGGATTTGAGAATAGCTCCGGAAATTAGAAGAGTCAGGTAAGATCCTGGGAAACGACCTGTGGGTTAGGGCCCACTAAAGGAAAGCACCGTTGGAAAGGATTGTTGAAGAGATAGATGATGCACCGGAGCGATTGAAATATTTGAATGAGGTGATAGCCTTGAATTAATTAGAACACAGACGAATCTCCTGATATGTCTTCCGAACTCCGGAATGATAAACTGGCGAGAGGCGAACGAGCAAAGAGAACACTTCGAAGGAAAAGAATATGATTAACCCGAAAAACTTGAATTGAGTCCACCGGAAAAGAAAAAGGGATGATGAATGACGAACGAGACGAGAATTCACCGGTTGAGATAATTGAGGGAAGATAGAAGAGGCTCCACACGAATGAAATTGATGGTCGAAAGAGATTCAAGCTCCGGGAAGAAGAGGGTGGAGGGCGGAAAAACAAAGGCAACTTGGAAGGGGAAACCGACGAATATCTTGAAGAGAAAACACCAGTTGAAATCATTGAGGAAAGAAAGCAAAGACTTCGCATACGAGTAGGATGGATACTGACACGGACTCCGTTCCGAGAGGAATAAGGAGGGCGGTGGGAAAAACAAGGACAACCGGACAAGGAAAACAACGACGTCGGAGGAAGAACTGAGGATTGAACTCAAAGATGAAGAGGCTCGAGTCAACTTGATGAGAAATGCACCGGATAAAAAGAGCTGTGGAACAACTACCGGAAAACCAACTGCGTGGTCCTAAAGAAAAAATTTTGAAGGGAAGAGGAGTAGTTCAAAACACCTACGTCAAGATTTCTCACCAGAGCGACGAAGGGGCAGAGGAGTAAAAAGAATTCCTACTCTCCGATATAACTAGACTCCGAAAACAGTTTTCTTCTAGACTCAACAACGGCCAAACTACACGAACAATCAAGGGGGCTCCTAAGGTCGGTCGAGGCTCTGATACCAACTTGTCACGCCCAAGATGCGACCCTATCCTAAAGGAACTCGATGGTCCCACCAAGGATAGAAGCGCATCTTGAAGACGCTTTTGCAAGGTGGACATCATGACATCAACAATACATAATAGATGGGGATACATACATAAGGCATACAATGCCACACGATTACAACATCACATCATATACAAGATCAACATCCGCTCACGAATGAAACATAAACAAAAACTCAAACAATATCCACCTGCTAGCCCAGCTGCCGACCGAACCTATCCCCGATCGAAGAAGCGTAAGAAGAACTCCAAAACAAGCAACATCGCTCTCGCGCCATGAGCATCGCATAACCTGTACCTGCAACTGTTGTTGTAGTAATCTGTGAGCCACGAGGACTCAGCAATCCCATTACCATGGGTATGAAGACTAGCAAAGCTTAAAGGGGTAAGGAAGGGGTAAAGTGGTGAGGTCGCAGCAGCGACTAAGCATATATGGTGGCTAACCAACGCAAATAAGAGCGAGGAGAGAGCAAGCGAAACGGTCGTCAACTAGCAATGATCAAGAAGTGATCCTGAACTCTTACTTACGTCAGACATAACCCAGAAACCGTGTTCTCCTCTCGATCCACCCCGAAAAGAGACACTCACGGTTACGCACACGGTTGGTGTATTTTAGAAGAGTTTACTTCAAGTTTACTACAACCGGACATTAACAAATTCCCATCCGCCACATAACCGCGGGCACGGCTCTCGAAAGTTTATACCTGCGCAGGGTGTCCCAACTTAGCCCATGATAAGCTCTCGCGATCAACGAAGGATATTCCTTCTCCCCGGGAAGAGCCGATCAGTCTCGGAATCCCGGCTACAAGACATTTCGACAGTAATAAAACAAGACCAGCAAAGCCACCCGATGTGCCGACAAATCCCGATAGGAGCTGCACATATCTCGTTCTCAGGGCAACACCGGATGAGACTAGCTACGAGTAAAACCAACCCTCAAGTTGCCCCAAGGTGGCCTCGCAGGCAGCTCGGTTCGAACCAGCACTTAGAGAAGCACTGGCCCGGGGGGGCTAAATAAAGATGACCCTCGGGTTGGCCGACCCAAGGGAAAGGGTATAGGTGGTGGTGAGGCAAATGGTAAAACCAAGGTTGGGCCTTGCTGGAGGAGTCTTATTCAAAGCGAACTGTCAAGGGGGTCCCATAAACCACCCAACCGCGTTAGGGACGCAAAATCCGGGAACATAATACCGATATGACGGAAACTAGGTGGCAAGAGTGGAACAAAACACCAGGCATAAGGCCGAGCCTTCCACCCTTTACCAAGTATATAGATGCATTAATAATATAAGAGATATTGTGATACCCAACCAAAATCCTGTCCACCATGGAGCAATCTTCAACTTCACCTGCAACTAGCAACGCTATAAGAGGGCTGAGCAAAGCGGTAACATAGCCAAGCAACGGTTTGCTAGGAAGGGTGCAAAGGTTAGAGGCTGACATGGAAAATTGGGAGGCTTGAAGAGCAAATGATAGGTAGCGCATCATAGCGAAAGAACGAAGCAACTAGCATAGCAATGATAGTAATGAGATCCAAGGTGACGGTCATCTTGCCTGAAATCCCGCAAGGAAGAAGAACGAGTCCATGAAGAAGACGAACGGATGAAGCCGAACCAGGAACTAACAAGAAGAAGCACACAACATAGGTAAACACACCACACATGAACAAGGCATGATGCACAAACAAGCATGATGCATGAAAAATCTAGATGAGGCTACTCATGGCAAGAGATGATGCAAACAAGAGCAACACATCAAAGCAAGTTTAAATGAGGCCAGAAGCAACATATAACAATTCCGGTAAGTCCTCATATGCAAATTTCGAAATTGGTCCAGATCTGAATAAACATTATGTTCAAGTTGTTAAACAGCAAGTTAAGATGCACCACGATGATCTACACGAAATTCTAGTCAAGTTACATATAAAGTTCATTAGATTCGGAGCTACGGCCTAGAAGATATGAGCAAAACAAGTTAAACATGGCATCGATGCAAAATGCATACAAACATCAAGCAAACACCTAAAAACAAGGATGCAACAAGATAATATGAAACTACATGCAAAATCAAGCAAGTTTCATATAGAGCACACTCAAAACGGAGCAACGGTTCAACACATACACCCTATACAAGTCATGACAACAATCTGTCCAAGACAACAAGTAGGCATATTGCAAGCATCAAAACAACATGCTACATAATCTCAAAATGATAACAAAAGGCATGAGCATGATGTATAGGTAAAGCATGACAAAACATGAACAGTGAGGTATCTCCAGAAATCACTAGAACATGCTCAAACACACATGGCAAGATTGCAAATAATAACAGTTTCAGACTTATTAGGAAATAACATCAGGTTGCAATGTTTAGAGCTATCAAACATGTTACAGGAACTTAACATGGCAAACAAAGGCATGGCATGAATCTACTAATTGCATAGAACAAAAGTCCTTTAGTGACCATGAGCCAAAAGGGCACAGAAAATATGATGGCACCCATGTAAACATGGCAAGTTATATGACAGATTCATACAAGGCAGGAACAACAATAAGTAGGCATGTTGGTGAGCTTGAACCACTCACCACAGAGCAATACATGGCATGGCAAGGCAACTCACAGTAAGAAGACATGGCATAGAGGCTATACATGGCAAGAACAACATCATAGCATACACGGATCAACTACAACAACCTTGGCAAAATTGAATAACATGTAAACAACCTGCCAGGAAACATTTTATAGCAAAAGTAGAGCTCGATTGACTCAATCTATGGCACTCCATAATTGCAAAAAAGGGCATGGATGGATAGAGAATAACCATATGTTCAAAACATCCTTACTGAAGTGTCTCAAAATAAGCATGGATCTATCTGTAGCATCAAGTTTACATGGCATAAAAATATCAGCAGAACAGGGGCTGAAATCAGCAGCAACATCATGAAGCCTAGTTTGCATGCTTGTGCTAGTCACCACAGAGATCACAAAAATACATGGCATACACCCCTGTAAATATGGCATGGCATAGTACAAAACACATGTAGGACTCAAGTCCATAAGGTGCACACATCAATCATGGCAAAAATGACAAAAGTGCATGTTCTGATAAGAATCTGAAACTAACATCACATAGCCCTCTTCCAACAGCATTTCGGGCATCAAGATGAGCTCAAATGAACATGGTGCAATGGAATGAAATGATGCACTCATCGAGGCGAACATTTTGACATATTACACGCACGAATCATGGCAAAAATGACAAAAGTGCATGTTCTGATAAGAATCTGAAACTAACATCACATAGCCCTCTTCCAACAGCATTTCGGGCATCAAGATGAGCTCAAATGAACATGGTGCAATGGAATGAAATGATGCACTCATCGAGGCGAACATTTTGACATATTACACGCACGAAACGGAGCTACGGATGCAGAGATACAACATGACGAACATGGCATGAAAAAGTCAAATAACAGGGACTTGGTGGATTTTCGGGGTCAACTCGAAACGGATCTCGATCGGCCGGAGCGGATCGAGGCGGGCGGACTCGGGCCGGAGCTCGCGGAGCTGAGGAGGGAGAAGGGCCGCAAGGTCGGGCGACCGGAGGACGCCGCGCTGGGCGCCATGGCCGGGCGGCTCGGCCATGATCGGGACGGGCGGCGACGCGGCGCGACTGGCGCCGGAGGAGCTGAGCTGGGCGGCCGGAGCGGGCTGGACCGCCGGGCGGCGCGGAGGAGCTGCGGCCGAGTAGGGCTGGCCGAGGCGGAGAGGCGGAGGCGGCGGCGGGAGCGGGCGGCGGGTCCGCCACCGCGCGGCGAAGGCGGCGGCGACGGCGCGCAGGCGGCGGAGGCGACGGCGGATGGGCCGCTGGGGGCCGGAGCGGCCGAGCGGCCGGGCGGCGGGGCGGCGGCGCATGCCACGTGGCGGCGCGGGATTCGCTGAGGGCGGCGGCTGGACGGAACAGACATGTCCGGTCCGATCCGGACGTGTCCGACGGCGGAGAGGGAGCGGGGCTAGGGTTTGGACTACGGGAATTTCGGGGGAGGTGCACATATTTGTAGATAGAGGGAGCTAGGAGAGTCCAAATGAGGTGCGGTTTTCGCCCACACGATCGTGATCGAACGACCGAGAGCATGGAGGGGGTTTGGATGGGTTTTGGGCCACTTTGGAAGGGGTGTTGGGCTGCAACTTAAAGAGGGCTTTACGGTTCCCCGGTTAACCGTTGGAGTATCAAACGACCTCCAAATGACATGAAACTTGACAGGCGGTCTACCGGTGCTATACCAAGGCTGCTTAGCAAACCTCGGTCCATTCCGAGACTGTTTAATACCCACACACGAAAAGAGGTAAAAGGGGGCGTCGGGAGACATAGGAGTGCCGGATTGCAAAACGGACAACGGGGAAAATGCTCGGATGCATGAGACGAACGCGTATGCAAAATGAAATGCACATGATGACATGATATAAAATGCAGATGATGACATGGCAAAGAGAGACACGCAAGCACATGACATGGCAACGACGGCGAATAACTGGCAAACACCTGGCGCATCGAATCCGGGGCGCTACATAGAGATACTACTTGTGCTTCCAAATATCCTTAAACCCAGTTTTGCCATGATAGTCCACCATACCTACCTATGGATCGAGTAAGATCCTTCAAGTAAGTTGTCATCGGTGCAAGCAATAAAAATTGCCCTCTAAATATGCATGACTTATTAGTGCGGAGAAAATAAGCTTTGTACGATCTTGTTATGGAAGCAATAAAAGCGACGGACTGCATAACAAAGGTCCATATACAAGGGGCAATATAAAGTGACATTCATTCGCATTAAGATTTTGTGCATCCAACCCTAAAAGCGCATGACAACCGCTGCTTCCCTCTGCGAAGGGCCTATCTTTTACTTTATGTCTTTTACTTTATGCAAGAGTCAAGGTGATCTTCACCTTTCCCTTTTTCATTTTATCCTTTGGCAAGCTCCTCGTGTTGGGAAGATCCTATATATATATATCCAATTGGATGTAAGTTAGCAGGAACTATTATTGTTGACATCACCCAAAGGTGAATACGCTGGGAGGCAACACTATAAGCCCTATCTTCTCAAGGTCCCATTGAAACTCCATAACCATTAGTATTGCGTGAGTGTTAGCAATTGTAGAAGACTATATGATAGTTGAGTATGTGGAGTTTGATATTCCTGAAAATAAGATGAATTGCAATTGTTTGAATGACTGAGAAGGAAGTTTGCTAGTTTCAAGAAAGTTTATGGTCTACGCTTTGACATGTGAATTGCTTGTTACTTTATCGTGAGAAGTTTTATGAGATGAACTACTGTTATGACATATTATCATGCTAGAAAAGGTGATTGAAATTATCATTGATCAAACTTGTGCACCTTCTAGCATTCACACTTCATAAATTCTTTCTTTATCATTACCTACTCGAGGACGAGTAGGAATTAAGCTTGGGGATGCTGATACGTCTCCAACGTATCTATAATTTATGAAGCATTCATGCTATTTTATTATCTGTTTTGAATGATTATGGGCTTCATTATACACTTTTATATTACTTTTGGGACTAACCTATTAACCGGAGGCCCAGCCCATATTGTTGTTTTATTGCTTGTTTCAGTATTTCGAAGAAAAGGAATATCAAACGGAGTCCAAAAGGAATGAAACCTTCGGCAACGTTATTTTTGGGAAGAATATCATCCTGGAGACTTGGAGTTCACGTCAGAAGATCCTCGAGGAGGCCAGGAGATAGGGGGGCGCGCCCCCCCTACTGGGCACGCCCCCTGTCTCGTGGGCCCCTCGAGCACCTCCCGACCGACTTCTTTCGCCTATATAGTCCCACGTACCCTAAAAACATCCACAGAGAAGATAGATCGGGAGTTCCGCCACCGCAAGACTCTATAGCCACCAAAAACCTCTCGGGAGCCTGTTCCGGCACCCTACCGGAGGGGGAACCCATCACCGGTGGCCATCTTCATCATCCCGGCGCTCTCCATGACGAGGAGGGAGTAGTTCACCCTCGGGGCTGAGGGTATGTACCAGTAGCTATGTGTTTGATCTCTCTCTCTCTCTCTCGTGTTCTTTCTATGGCACGATCTTGATGTATCGCGAGCTTTGTTATTATAGTTGGATCTTATGATATTTCTCCCCCTCTACTCTCTTGTGATGAATTGAGTTTCCCTCTAGAAGTTATCTTATCGAATTGAGTCTTTGATTTGAGAACACTTGATGTATGTCTTGCCGTGTTTATCTATGGTGACAATGGGATATCACGTGCCACTTGATGTATGTTTTGGTGACCAACTTGCGGGTTCCGCCCATGAACCTATGCATAGGGGTTGGCACACGTTTTCTTGACTCTCCGGTAGAAACTTTGGGGCAATCTTTGAAGTACTTTGTGTTGGTTGGATGAATCTGAGATTGTGTGATGCATATCGTATAATCATGCCCACGGATACTTGAGGTGACAATGGAGTATCTAGGTGACATTAGGGTTTTGGTTGATTTGTGTCTTAAGGTGTTATTCTAGTACGGACTCTTTAATACATCGATCCGAAAGAATAACTTTGAGGTGGTTTCGTACCCTACCATAATCTCTACATTTGTTCTCCGCTATTAGTGGCTTTGGAGTGACTCTTTGTTGCATGTTGAGGGCTTGTTATATGATCTATCTATGTTATTATTGTTGAGAGAACTTGCACTAGTGAAAGTATGAACCCTAGGCCTTGTTTCCTGTCATTGCAATACCGTTTATGCTCACTTTTATCATTAGCTACCTTGCTGTTTTTATATTTTCAGATTACAAAAACCTATATCTACCATCCATATTGCACTTGTATCACCATCTCTTCGGCGAACTAGTGCACCTATACAATTTACCATTGTATTGGGTGTGTTGGGGACACAAGAGACTCTTTGTTATTTGGTTGCAGGGTTATTTGAGGGAGACCATCTTCATCCTACGCCTCCTACGGATTGATAAACCTTAGGTCATCCACTTGAGGGAAATTTGCTACTGTCCTACAAACCTGTGCACTTGCAGGCCCAACAACGTCTACAAGAAGAAGGTTGTGTAGTAGACATCACTTATGTACGTGCCAATGCACGTTTTAACATTACGATGCGCTTTTTGTAAAAGTAGAAAAACAACACTAGTCAAGCTTGTGAAATGATTCAATGCAAAACAAATGCAAAAATGCTTGTTTTATTGTTTACTTTTAGCTTCCTTCTCTGCGGTTATTTCTCGTCAGTATTGCACGGAGTATCTCACTGGTTGGAAAGGCATGCAAATTCCCAAACCGCTTCCTACACCTGTATTGAATTTTTGCCTAACAAGTTGTGCCATGCAATTGAATTCCAACTTGAGTACTACTACTAGTAGGAGTACCAGGGCCGATTCTTTTAGGCTTCTAGATTAGTAATCCCATAACTACTATCTCCGTCCTGGTTTATTGGTCCCCATTGTAATCTGTGTCAAACTTTGATCATAAATTTAACTAATGAAATGTTAGTGCATGTCACATGCACTACTCCATCCGTCCAGGTGAGTAAGTCATCTTAGGCTGTGCACCATGACCAAGGAGGAGGAGAAAACGAGAAACATTAATGTTTATTTGCTAATTAATAGTATTGAATGCAATGAACTAACCACTGCATGTCGTGTTTGATATCTCAAGTCATTAAAAGCATGCATACTCTTTATCTCTTATTGGTTGATATGTCAAGAAACAAGAAACGAGGTAGAAGTTAATGCACCGCGCCTAAGTGTTTTGGGATTATTTGGTTTTCGTAAGATGACTTACACACCTAGACGGAGGGATTACAATGATGAGGAATAAACCAGTTAAATCTTTGGTCAAAATTTAGCACAAATTACAATGGTGAGGAATAAACCAGGACAGAATAGTAGTTTAGAAGCCCAAATAAATGAGTGAGGCGCCTTATTGTTACTCTCCACTATGACTAGTCTTGTGGGAAAAGCTGGGGAAGCCGCCAAAAGAACTGGCCCTAGGAGTAGTAGCTAGGGATCGAGTGTGCAAGATGAACCGGAGAAAGTAAATGCAGAGAGATGAGATGCAAAAAAGACGGAGGGATGTGATGGTTGCTTGTCCGCTTATTTTACTGTGCCACTTATTACCGGGAGTGGTTGGGTTTTGTGATATGGCGGCTTTTATCGCCGCGCCACAGCGGGGTGAGAGGTGAGACTCCCGTGCAGCGCCGCCTCTACACTAGTACTACTACTCCCTCCATCCATTTTTACAGGCCTAACTTGTCAATCTCTCGTACCAAGGCATGTCCGCAAAAGAGGAACTGATTTTGGGACTAGTATCTGGATCCTGTAATCTTGCATGCAGCCTCCTTTGAATGCCTAGCCGCTGGCCTCCCTTCCTTTAATACCTCGCATGCAAATTACTCTCCTCCCTTTTCTACATGCATGCCCAACCATAATTCCTCAAATCATGCATGCATTGGCTGAAATATAGAGCTCGCTCCTTGTCGGTGTCAAAACCGGCGGATCTCGGGTAGGGGGTCCCGAACTGTGCGTCTAGGCGGATGGTAACAGGAGACAAGGGACACGATGTTTACCCAGGTTCGGGCCCTCTTGATGGAGGTAAAACCCTACGTCCTGCTTGATTGATATTGATATTGTGGATGTTTACAAGAGTGGATCTACCACGAGATCAAGGAGGCTAAACCCTAGAAGCTAGCCTATGGTATGATTGTAAGGGTTGTTGTGATTGTTGTCCCACGGACTAAAGCCATCCGGTTTATATAGACACCGGAGAGGGCTAGGGTTACATAGAGTCGGTTACAATGGTAGGAGATCTACATATCCGATCGCCAAGCTTGCCTTCCACGCCAAGGAAAGTCCCATCCGGACACGGGGAAGTCTTCAATCTTGTATCTTCATATTCTTGGAGTCCGGTCGATGATGATAGTCCGCAAATGATAGTTCGGCTGATGATGGTAGTCCGCTATCCGGACACCCCTAATCCAGACTCCTCAAGAGCTCCCTAAACTAGGCTTCAATGACGATAAGTCCGCGGTATATTGCTTGGCATTGCAAGGCGGGTTCCTCCTCCAAATGATAGAAGATTGGGAACACCAGATAGTGTCCGCTCGCAAAATAAATTCCACATTCCACCGTAGAGAGAATAATAATATATACACAAGCTCAATCTGCGACGTTTTCCGTGGCATGACGTCACACCACTACCAAGCCATTACTCAATTGTTTTCTACTTTACCACCTCGGCGCATTTAGCGAAGCGGTTTCTTGGCACGCCTTGTCGAAGCAGAGATCGTGTTTCCCTTAATCCGGATTCTCATCAATACGCGTGGGTAACCCAACCGCATCATTGATGGTGACGCTGGGAGATAAGCGAGTTTTACCAGGCGGTGGGGGACGCGTGAGATTTCGCCCGCCCATATAAGGGATAAGGATTCACCTTCTCACCTATGCCTTCTTCCTCCTTTGCTTATCCATCTCACAAGACTTTCGAGCTCCAGCGCCCAAGTTCGCGGATCTCGCCTCAATCTTCTCCGACCATGTCCGAGCGGAGGTAAATGGTTGGCCTCCACCGTTAAGGAGGAGCAATCGCCAAACTGCGCTGGGCGCGGATACCTCTCCGGCGATATCACAGACCGGCTGCCCGACGAGGGCAGCTCATCCCCACCCCTAGGCCCCATGAGAGGGTTGTCTTTCTTTCCCACTTCCTCCGTGGACTGGGCTTTCCACTTCACTCCTTTGTCCGGGGCTCATGTTCTACTACGGCCTGGATTTCCATGATCCGCGCCAACTTCATCCTCAACATCTCGGCGTTTATCGTGGGTATGCGAGGCCTTCCTTCAGCATCCAGCCCCACTTCGCTTAGGCTCAAGACCTTCAATGTCAAGTCAAGGTAGTGAAGGGCATTCAAGCCGGAGTGCGGAGGCGCCATGTTGGGCAAGATGCCCAACGCCCTTTGGTTCAAGGGCCTTCGTGGAATCCGTCAAGGGGTGGCAATCGGGTGGTTCTACATCACCGAGCCGCTGACCCTAAATGGGCGGCGGCCCCGAAGTTTAGATCTGGTATCCCCACGCAGCTCACCTCCGGAAAGAGAAGGGCTTTGTGGGGCAGTTTGAAGGAGCCGACGGACTCTGCACCAGATCAAGAAGCTGGTGAAGAAGCTCAGCTGGTTAACGTGGTCCAAGCCATGCTCGGTCGCGGATTCTCCCATGCCAAGAGCGGCATTCAATCTATGGGAGTTCGATCCGAACAGCACCAGCGCTGAACAAGCTCTTTGACACAACGTATGAAGGCGCTCGAAGGTGCTGTTCAAGGGCGCCGGTTTCACATCCGCGATTGAAGATCGCGGATTTCACTCGCAGGCCAGCCGACGAGGTAAGTGATTCTACCCCTTTACGGACACTCGCTTTCCATAGTTTGACTCTATGTGGGTTTTAATTTCCCCTTTTCCTTTGACAGACTGGATGAAGAAGGCGGAGCAGATTACTGTCCGGCCCTATGCCGTAAAATCCAGAGACGCTCGCCTAGCGAGGCTGCTGGTTCCGCACCGCACGTGGTGCCGGAGAAGAAGGCCAAGAAGGAGGCCACGGTGCTCAAAGAGTGCCCGTTTTCAGGTGTCCGACGACTGGGGCTGACTCCTCCCCGAAAATGAGGAGGAGGAAGAGGACTCTCTCCCGCAGGAGGGAGAGAGGAAGAGGAAGGCTTCCCAACCGGGAGGCCGGAGGGTCCAAGAGGGAAGGACTATTCCCCGGACAGCTCGCCAACATCAACGCTGGCGAGGAAGAATGGCCTTCAAGGGCCAGCCTCCGGCGAGATCGTAAGTATCCGGATTCCTGAATGATTTATAATTTCTTTTTCTGCGTCACATAGTGTCATTCTAACGCCGCATGCTACCTGTAGTCCGGCCAGTGATGATCTCCCCGCTTCATCGAGCGGGTCGTTGGCTTCGTCGGATGTAGACTCCATCCCGACCGCCTCCACCCCTTGCGACGCTGAAGACGCCGAGGTGGGATCCCCAGAGGGGACCCACCAGGGGGAGGCTCCGGAGGCCACAAGGCGCCCTCCCGGACTTTGCACCGGACTCCACAACGGAACCCGCAGTGGTTCCGGAGTCCGGCAGGCGGCCCCTTCGATCAAATGGCAAGACCGTGACGCCGACGGCTTCCGTCCAACCGGAGGCGCCGGGCAATTTGTTGGAGGCGCTGCAGAGCGCTTCCATCGAGGAAGAACACGGCACTATTATGAGTGCGGTGATTCAAAAGGTGCAGCTCGCCAAAGGCGGGCTGACCGAAGCCTGCAATAGCCTTCTATCGTGCTTTGAGGTAAGAAGTTAAAACATGCAAAGTAATACCAAGATAGGCAGTAGCCCCGATGCTCGGTTTGGTGTTCGGAAAGAAAAGCCGGACCGAGGATCTTAAAAGGATATACGCAGGGTTGCTAAAAAATTATGTCAATATGGGTTGCAGGCTGCGCTGCTGACCTCTGCCGCATTGATTGCGGAGGTCGGTTCGTTGAAGCAGGAGCTTGAGCGGTCCGGGCAAGAGCTCGGCCGCGCCAGGAAGCAACTCCAAGATAAAGAAGGTGAGTAACACCACTTTGAATTTGTACCTTACAGAAAAGGATATAGGCTGTGACAAAAAATTACAAGGATAACATGGGTACTGCAGGGGCCACGAACGAGGTGGCGGCCCTGAAGGAGGCCGTGTCCGCGGCCGAACGCAATGCGGCCACGGAACGGGCAGGGCGAAAAAAGCAAGAGGCGAGGGTGGCGGTGGTTCAGCAAGAGCTCTAGGCTCTCATGGAGAAGCATGAGAGTTTGGAGCGTGACTCAAAGACTCGAGAGTCCGAGCTTGCCTCGGCTCCCAAAACCGCCAAGGCCGAGGCCCATAAGGCCCTTCAGGAGGTTGAATTGATGAAGAAGATAGCGGCGGGTAAGGCATTTTTCATGCAAAGCAAGCATGTGAATGTAAATTACGTGATACTTACCCGAATTCGAGCTCTTCAGGCGCTTGCAGATCTGCCTCGCATGGCGTGCTCGATGCCGCCAAGATTCTACCGAGCCGAGGAGGGAGCTCAACGGAGAAGGTCTTCGGTCTCAAGATGCCGAGGCCGCCATCCGGTGCCCCTAGCGACCAGGTGAAGCAGCTGGTCGAGCTTCACAAGGTGGCCGAGCAGGCCATGAAGGGCTCATAGTCCGGTGGGGCCGGAGAGGCCATGCACAGGAGCTACCGGCCTCGTCGACGGCAGGTGGATGCGTACATCGGGTGGAGGTTATCAAGCGCCCGCCTATATTAAAGGTGCTCGTCGGGCCCTTGCCCGCAAAAAGGTGCATTGGGGCAAGCTGGATGCGGAGAAGCTAATCACTGACGCGCCACCAGCGGGCAAGGAGCATCGTACGCCCGAACTTTACTATAAGGCTGTCTGAAGGGTGCCCGCAAGATTGCGGATGAGTGCCCCAGAATGTAATTATTGAGTGAATTCGCAATGTGTTATCCTGTGCGCTGAAAACTTTGTTCATATGCGCTAAGCAACGCTTGTTTAATTTAAAATATTACCTTCAGGCGGCCGCTTATTAAATCTGAGAGATGGCGAAGTCGTCGGCTTCAGCCCCATGCCACGAAAGTGCTGGGGTGTTGGGATAAACTTGAGCACTCTTGTTCCCATTTTTGGGTCCATCTAGGGAGGCGCTCAACACAACGAACCAGGCAACCGGACTTATAGTGCTTGAACACTCTCACTTAGCCATAGAATTCTACAATTTTAAATTTCGGCGAAGCCCCTAGTATTCGGAAGACCGAATTGGGGCGCTATCCACGCCTTCATCGGACATAATCCGGAACTTCGCTCGAAGCGGCGTAGGTCTTTAAGGACCCGAAGGACCTCTCGAACAGCGACCAGTCTCACGCCTTATCATGCCGGTCAGTTTAGCTTTTCCATCGAGGCGTTAACCCGGCTCTCACCGGGCGCAATCGCAGTGGTTCTCCCAGTGCTACCTTAGCCGATAGAACGGAAACGTAAGGTGCCAAACATGGGAGCCGGGCAAACCCAACTATTGACCCAAGACATGATCCGGAGCCGATTCATATAATGCTATAAGTTCGGGTGCCGCGACTTGTGAAAGTGTGCGGACTTTATCACACCATAAAGCGGAGGACATAAGCCCTCGTGTGTTTGGTCAGCACTAAAATGCACGGGTGCAACATGTCGTAAATGAACATATATATATAAAGTAATGCAATTAAAGGCAAAAATGCTGCATTTTATTCGAGAAGATATGCTATCGGTGCGGAATGATACAAATAGTGCGGAAAGCAAGGGATTGGACGAATTAAAGGCGTCTCTCTCGAGGGTAGGCAGCGGAATGTTGTATTTTAACAAATTTAATGATCGTGATGGAGACCACCGAGTGTTCATCGCGCCTTAGTCCTTCCCCGGCTGTTGCATCATGAGTTCGATCGGTTCGCGCCGGACTGAGTTCTGTATAAAAAGAGAAAAATAAAACAAAAAGAGCGACACTTGGGAGCCCTGGTGTGGTCGAACCGCACTGGTCTGTTGTGGTGGTGCCTTCCCCTATGCCCATGGTATCTCCGTATGTAATTATGTACGCGGAGAGTATGTCTTGCAGTTTTGCGAGGGCTGGGGTTGGGGCCGACTGCTGGCGCTGCACGGAACGTGCTGTGGTCTTGGTTGATGTTGCTCGGCGCGTTTGGTCGTGTCCGGTTGTTTAACGGCCGGACTCGAGAATCGCCTTAACAGGCTGCTCAGATTTCGCCGCGAGAGCCGCTGTATGTTCCTCCGCTCGAGGGAGCGCCCGTGTTTCCATTGACCGTGGTGACTCCACGAGGGCTCGCATCTTGAGCATAAGGTATGCATAATGCGGCACCGCGTTGAACTTTGCGAACGCGGTTCGTCCGAAAGCAGAGCGTGATAGCCGCCATGAACGGGACTATGTCGAAGATTAACTCCTCGCTTCGAAATTATCCGGGATCCAAGACCACTTCAGCAGTAATCGAGCCTGTATAATTGGCCTCGACACTGGTATGACGCCTTTGAAGGTCGTCGTTGTAGGTTTAATCCTTGAAGGGTCTATGCCCATCTTGCGACCGTATCCTCGATAAAGCAGGTTCAGAGCACGCCGCCATCCATAAGGACTCTCGTGAGGTGAAATCCATCAACGATTGGGTCTAAAACCACGCGCGAATCCGCCATGGCGAATGCTGGTCGGATGGTCTCTTCGATCGAAAGTGATCGGGCAAGAGGACCATGGGTTGAATTTTGGGGCGATCGCTCCATCGCAGATACGCCCCTTAGTGCATGCTTCGCTCCCTCTTGGGAATATCGTTGCGTATATCATGTTTACCGTCCGAACTTGAGGGGGAATCCTTTTGTCCTCTGTTGTTCGTGGCGGAGGTCTCTTCCTCGTCATCGCTGTAGCCCCTTGTCACTGTTTTCTGGCGATTAATTTGCTGCCTGCTTGAATACCCAACAATCTCTATTGGTATGGTTAGCTGGCTTTTCGGGGTACCATGTATTTGACAAGAGCGGTCGAGTATTCGGTCCAAATTGGACGGGCCGAAGTGCTTCTTTTGAATGGCTTCTTCCGCTGACGGGTTTGGAGCCTCGGAATCCGCGTTGATCGGCGATCCTCATTGCTGCCGCCGCACGCGGCGTTTGTTTTGTTTCGACGCAACCTGCCATTGCGGTCCTTAGTATCCGGACTGCCAGCGTTTTGCCGAGGTTGTTCTCGCGAGCGAGCCAGCTATCCTCTCCCGCATGTAAGCGGGTCATGAGGGATGTGAGGGCTGCCATAGATTTCGGCTTCTCCTGTCCTAGGTGCTGGGCCAGCCACTCGTCACGGATGTTATGTTTGAAGGCAGCGAGTGCCTCTGCATCCGGACAGTCGACGATTTGATTTTTCTTTGTTAGGAACCGTGTCCAGAATTGCCTGGCCGATTCGTCTGGCTGCTGGATTATGTGGCTTAGGTCATCTGCGTGCTCGTGGTCGCACATACGTGCCACGAAGTTGTCGAGGAATGCGGCTTCCGTGTCTTCCCAAAGATCCAATTGACTCTGCGGGCAGGCTGTTAAGCCAATGCCGAGCTGGTCCTTTAAGCTTGAGCGGAGATATTTGATGGCGTGAAGATGCGTCGCCGCCGGGCCATGTGTATATGGAGAAGATAATCTCAATCCAGACCATGGGGTCTTGTGCCATCGAGGATTCGATATTAACGGGTTTGAACCCTTCAGGATTTTATGATCCATTACTTCGTCGGTGAAGCATAGTGGGTGTGCGGCGCCTCAGATTGAGCAATATCGCGACGTAGCTCGAGAGAGCGTTATCGCTGTGTTCGCCCGGCCGAGTAGTTGTATCCGTGCGACGGTATTCGCCGTGGGTCGTGGGCGCCCACGTGATCCATAGATAGATCTGGATTGTCTTGCCTTGTCCTCCAATATATCTCGCAAGTCCGGTAGCGTTCCCCGGCTTCTTGCTTTAGAGCGATGCCGGGTACGGTTTCTTGGAGGGCTTACACACCTCTCTATCGCGCCACGGGTGGTCGGTCTGCCAGACAGCGCTGGTGATGCTGCCTCCTCTAATCGGGGAGCAACTTGCGTTTTGGGTAACTTTTGAGGGGCGCTCGAGTTCAGATTTTCGCCGCGAGGACCTCGGTCCATCCGTCGGCCAAGAGGTCTTGATCAGCTTGAAGCTGTTGTTGCTTTTTCTTTAGGCTGTTTGCCTTGGCCATTAGCCTGCGCCTAAACGCTCTTGCTCGACGGGATCCTCGAGCACGACAAATTGGCTGTCGCCGAGGCTTGCCCTGCCTCCGGAGGGAGGTAAGTAGTTGTCATCCTCGACCATCGCCCCGCCGCCTCTCATGAGGGCTTGCTTCGCCTCCTCCCGCGCTGGATCGTCTTTGGAGGGAGTTGTCTTCGCACTTTTCGGGTGTTATTATCTCCTGTGCCGGAATCTCCATTCTTGCCTTTGTGGCGGGATTTAGAGCGGCGCCACGACGCCGGCGCTTGGGCTGTTTCTTTAAGGAATCGGCCTCCGCCGCTTCTTCGCCGTCCCCATCTTTTGGGGTGTCCACCATGTATATGTCGATGATGAGGTGGTTTTCGGTGTCCTGTAGGCACCGGTTCTTGGTAGTCTCCGCATCGTTGTCCATACCGCCGATGTCTTGAGTCATAGTCGAGTACGCCGTTAAATCGCCGACGGTGGCTACGAAGTGGGTGGTGGGTGGGATCTGAATTTCTTCGTCATCCGCGCCCCAACCGCCCCGGCCGTAGTTCGCCGTGGCTCTCCGGATAGCGAGAGATGCTTCAATGAATTTATGATATCGCCGAAGGGCGAGTGCTGAAAGATGTCCGCAGCGGTGATTCCATGATCGGCGCCCAATCGGATTCGACTGGCGTGGGCGCAGGAGGTTCGGAGTCCGGCACCTCGGAGTCATTGCTTTACGTGGGACAAGGTAAGTGTTCGGCTCCATCGCCGTAGGAATTGCGGCTCCCGAGGCGGTGTCCAGCCATCCGTCCTCGAATCGAGCGATCGGCTCCGGACTATGAGTCGGAGCGGATCCGGGTGCGGCCTCCAAGGTGCTGTCCGGCGGCAGAGTTAGGTCATGCCCATCGTGGCAGCGTGGCGCGATCGGCTGTGTCTCAGATCCATCGAGAATCAAGTGCCCGCGGATATCAGCCGTGAAGTTTAAGCTTCCAAACCTGACCTGACGGCCAGGGGCGTAGCTTTCGATCTACTCCAGATGGCCAAGGGAGTTGGCCCTTGACGAAGCCGCCGAATACGAAGATCTGTCCGGGAGAAAGGTCTCACCCAGACTGTGTCGTTGTTGATTGAAGAGGCCATCAAGCCTATCGGTGACGCATACGGAGGAACTCTCAATGAAAGCACCAATGTCGGTGTCAAAACCGCGGATCTCGGTAGGGGGTCCCGAACTGTGCGTCTAGGCGGATGGTAACAGGAGACAAGGGACACGATGTTTACCTGTGTTCGGGCCCTCTTGATGGAGGTAAAACCCCACGCCCCGCTTGATTGATATTGATATTGTGGATGTTTACAAGAGTGGATCTACCACGAGATCAAGGAGGCTAAACCCTAGAAGCTAGCCTATGTATGATTGTAAGGGTTGTTGTGATTGTTGTCCTACGGACTAAAGCCATCCGGTTTATATAGACACTGGAGAGGGCTAGGGTTACATAGAGTCGGTTACAATGGTAGGAGATCTACATATTCAGACGCCAAGCTTGCCTTCCACGCCAAGGAAAGTCCCATCCGGACACGGGGGAAGTCTTCAATCTTGTATCTTCATAGTCTTGGAGTCCGGTCGATGATGATAGTCCGGCAAATGATAGTTCGGCTGATGATGGTAGTCCGGCTATCCGGACACCCCCTAATCCAGGACTCCCTCACTCCTCTTTTGAAAATATGGTGGTGCTATCCATGCATGCAAATCAATGCGACGGCCAGAGCATTTTCACGATGAAGGGACCACACACGACTAGCAAGAGAAAATTAAGATGGAGATGCCTCGGTTAGTTCATTTGGCCTTGTATAGATGGAAAAATAAAATTTGGGGTTAGGGCTTGTATAGATGGAAGGAGCGAGTACATCGGTCGTGGTTTATCCCCCATCGAATTTGACTGGAGATTTAACTGACAAAATGTTAGTGCATGTCAACAAAAACAATATCGTTGGATTCGTATTTGAACATAGTTTTCAATGATATAATTTTAGGTGACATGCATCATCATTTATCGTACTATATATAATGTTAGTTCAATTTTTGGTCGTACTAATCTATAGTAAGGTGCCCGTGCGTTGCACAGAAGAGTGAAATGCATTGATCGGGGAGTTGTTTATTTTGACAAAGGATGTGGGGGTCATCTCATGTGTAACGAGTATCGATAGGTTTGTACGGATATTATTTCATCTCTAGATCTCACAAACATCTGGGTGAAATAGATAAAAAGTATCTTCTGCAAACAAAAGCGTTCAACTGTTCAACCTGCATCCAAAACTTGTGAAGAAATAACTCTTATTGTGCTTTGCAGGAAATGATCTTCAAGAATTAGTTTTTGAGTATCCATTGTTATACATGTTGGCTATAGATGACATGGCACTTTCTTATAGCCAACAGTTGGCTATACTATTTAAGTATTAACCATGCCCTTATACACCTAGACGGAGGGATTAAATCAGGATGACTTGGGAGGGGGCAGAGGATATGTAAGAAATGGTTCATCATAAGTCTTTCACCAGTATTGTAGTAAAAATTCATACATGGAAGATTCTAGACTAAACCATAAATGGATACACTTTTATTCATGCGCGATACTCCAATAGAGCAAGATCATGCATGGAAGTCTCCACATGCTTAGACAACGGATTATATTGAGCGAAGACTAATGATCAACATTTAACTTGAAAATGCAGATGTCCAGGTGAACCTCCGTGGAGTCCCCGTGCACATTGTTGGAGTTCAAATAACACCATGGGTTTTCCATGTCGACGTCGGCGGGAAGGTCCCAGCTCGGCAGAGTCCAAGTATGCTTGGCGTAGCCAGTGTCGCCGCCCACGTACCTCCGAGGGGTAGTAATAGTGAGCACGCACGTGTACATAGGCCTCGTGTCGATTGTCGATGTCGTGGCGTCGCCGCACGACGCACACTACAGAGATGTGGTGGCGGCCTGCGCGGGCCTCGCCGGTGGACACGATCAAGAGGAAGACGCTGCCGTCCTCCTCCGAGACTAGTAGGCGGCGCTGATCCTCCAGCGACTCTGGCACGGTGAACGGGTAGCACGTCTCATACTTGATGTTCTTCGCCAAGGGCCAGTAGTGATTGCCGCACGCCTGCGTCAGGTGATGCACGATGTCCGCCGGCGAGCCCCAAAACGGCGCCGGGCACTCATAGCAGTAGACGAAGGGCTCCTTGGAGGCATCGACCAGGCCGTCCATGAAACGGGAGTGGCTGTAGGGGACGTTCCGCCAGTTGAATATATGAGCAAGTTACTACGAGATTTACTACAAAATAAATCATGACGGCTATAACAGAGATTAAATAATCATGCAGACTAGCATAGTAGATGAACAGATCGAATCTAGGACACAGACTAGAAACATGAATTCTACCACGATTTCAAATAGGAAGGACAGAAACACATACGATGCAACGGGAGCAGCACCATTGGCGTTGAGGTTGTCGCCCATGTCGTTGAGGAAGAGGTTGCCGAGGTTGGGGAAGAAGTAAATCGTCGGTGAAGTCGTCGCTGCTAGCGATGCGAGCGAGTGCGCCCCAAATTTCAACAATACCGCCGAATGGAGCGCAGGAGGGAGTGGCTGTAGGGGACGTTGCGGCCGCCGAATGGAGCGCAAGAGTAGCCCACGAAGCATTAGATGGTGCTCATCCCTAGTCTCTATTCTTATCTCTATCTCTACTACTCTTCTTTGTTTTTTATAATATAGTGGTTGTAGTTGTCAAATCAAATAGTACTGCGCCGTCCACTGCACGCCCGGTTGAACACGCCTCCTCGCCTCCATCAAACCCCTCCGTTAAACCCGCATGCAAACTGAGAAACCTACTCCAGCCCGCGGGAGGAAATTTGCCGGTTGCCGTTGGAGAATAATAGAGTCACATCCAATCCATTTGAGTTAATTGCGTGTATGATTCTCCCTCTATAAAAAGTTAATTGCATCCTTAATCTTGTATTCTAAGTACTCTGTGGGTTCCACTGTCAGTACAGTGTACATGACTTGTAGGCTGGCTACAATGTACTTATTACTGGGAGTAGTTGGGTTTTGTGATATGACGGCTTTACTGCCGCGCCACGAGCGGGGTGAGAGGTGAGACTCCCGTGCAGTGCCGCCCTCTACACTTGTACTACATCGGTCGTGGTTTCTTAGTCCCCCATTGAATTTGACTGAAGATTTAACTGACAAAATGTTAGTGCATGTCAACAAAAACTATATCGTTGGATTCGTATTTGAATTGAATGATATAATTTTAGGTGACATGCATCAGCATTTATCATACTATATATAATGTTAGTTCAATTTTTGGTCGCATTTAATCTATAGTAGTAAGGTGCCCGTCGTTGCAATCAAGAGTGAAATGCATTGATCGGGTGTTGTTTATTTTGACAAAGGATGTGGGGTCATCTCATGTAACGGTATCGATAGGTTTCTTCGGATATTATTTCATCTCTAGAGCTCACAAACATCTGGGTGAAATAGATAAAAAGGTATATAGTGCGGGCCGGGTAGGTCATGGGAGTATAGCTCTGTCCTCGGCTCGGCTCAATCCCCATAACCAGCGGGGCGTCGCCGTGACGTGGCGTGGCGAGGCGAGCGAGGAGGAGGAGCGCGCGCGTAGGTCTCCTCTTCTCATGCTCATACAAGTGGTAGAAGAGCTCACCTTATAAAGGCCTACTAGCGAAATTCCAACATCGACCAGGCCGTCCATGAAATGGGAGTGGCTGTAGGGGACGTTGCGCCAGTTGAATATAAGAGCAAGTTACTACGAGATTTAATCCGAATAAGCACAAAATAAATCATGACGGCTATAACAGAGATGAAACTAATCATGTGGACTAGCATAGTAGTAGGATACAGAGTAGAAACATGAATTCTACCATGATTTCGAACAGGAAGGATAGAAACACCTACGGTGCAACGGGAGCAGCACCGTTGGCGTTGAGGTTGTCGCCCATGTCCAAACACCACGTAGACACGGTCTTTGAGCATGGTTCGTAGTTGTTCCACGCTCTGGCATTGAAGTTTGTAACTATTTTAGATTAGAATATACTACTCCTCTGGTGCTAGTAGTAGAGCAGAGTCCTACTCTACTACTCTACTCAAGCAAGTTAGGGCATAGCACTGTAGGGAGTACCAGTACTGTGATCACTCAAGCAAGTTGTCTGGCATCGACATGACCCTACGCTGCTGGTATGTGTCTCGTAAGTCAAGCGGCATGCTGTAGTCATCATCACATGTCCACTTCCCGCAGCACATATTCGCTTCTCCATCTTTGTCCGCACATAATCTCGTCCAATCTTCCATCCCCGCTAAGGCGCCTCCCCCCTTGTCCGAAACCCAAGCACTAACAATGGCAGAACCGAGCAGCGTCCACCGTAAGAGTGGCTGGAATTCGCTCCCCATAGAGGTAATCAAGCTCATTGTTTCGCGTGTGGACAATCTCAGTACCATGCCGCTCACCGCGTGCTCGTCGGGGCTGTACCATTTATTCAAAGCCCTCAGGCCGGAGCTTTTTAAGCCAGCTCCTTGCTTGCTGATGCCACCTGATCTTCAGAAACAGCATGCCACGCAGCATAACGATCATAGGGTGGCGAGCATCAACCCCCTTGACTGCGATTTGAACCCCGTCAGCCTCAACTACATTAACGGTATGTACTGGGTCGGCAGGAACATGTCTTGGATGGTGCTCGTCGACGGTCGCGGTAGCTGGATGCTCGTGGAGGTCTACACCCGGCGATTGATCCCCCTTCCTTCGATTAACACTACACCGCTTTGGCACCATGCCCGAATACTCGGAATCTTACAAAGAGCCAACATGATACCAAGTTTGATTTGCTCAAGGTTGTAATCTACCAAGTGCCCACAAGATCTGCGAATTATAAAGACTTCAAAGCTAATTGCGTTCTTCAAGCTGCGGTCTCGCCTATCCGGCAGTCATCTGCGGTAAGTGGATAAATCTGCACGCCCATCGCAGGATCATACATCCTCCATGGTTCTCTGATTCCATTGAACACAAGGGCTTCATTTACGCTGTCGACTCCTTCTATGGCTGGACGTATTGCTGGCCTACTCTAGTCATCGCTACAAACGGCTGTTACAGCAGTATGTTACTTTCCTATGATATCATGATGGCTTGCTTATATTACTGTCAACATTTGCTGAAAAAATATTCATGCTCATAATATGCTGTTCTTAAGATTGACTAAACCAAGAGCCCTTTTTTATTTGACTCCAACTTGATATGATGGTGTAGGCCGCCTGGTGTCCCTACCCTTCCTAATCCCAGAACCTTTCAAAGAAAAGCGGCATGGCAGTTGCAGGTGGTTCCTGGCTCGATCAGACAACGGCGAAAGATTGATGATCGTTCGCACGTATCGGACATGTTGTTTCGCGGAATACAATCACGATCCTTCGCAAGGTCTTTGAGCAGATCCCAGCTTCTCTGGGCCTTCGTGAATTTTTGACTAGAGGCTGGTAAGTAGCCTTGGTACACGCTCTGTTTGTCGGACTGAATTATCGATTAACCAGAGATAACCGACGACAAGGATCATGATGGCAGCGCGTTTCGTTCATCGTGCAAAACTGTGTGTACACATCATATCATGCGTCTCGCATGCACCATACCCGATATGTGCCGCCACGCCTCGCAGCCCAAAGTAGGAGAGAGGGTCGCAAGTATCGACTTCGACCTGCCGGTGGAGTTTCCCCGTCAGCACCCATCTCGCTCAAGCCGTCACCAATCTCAACAGCTTAATAAATAGTAACGCCTAACCGAGCCAGTTAGTTAGATGCGCATACACTTGGTGTAGTAGGATCTTTATTTAGTTTGATGCATACACTTGTTCTTTTTGGTAGCCCTTTTGTAATGATGGCTGATGTTTGGTTTGGAAGAGAGAGCTGCGTCTTCACTCTTCCGCCTGCTTATCGCTTCATTGCACCCCAACCCTGGTTGCTGCTGCTGTTTTCAATGTACAATCAGTAGTATATTTAAATCTCATTGGTTGAATAAATGTGTTGTTAGAACGAAAAACACAATGTTTTGGAAGTCGTTGCACGGTTCGATCCTTTAGTGTCCCGTACCGTATGTAGCGCATACTATTTTTCGTACGGAACACATTTTTTTTTGAAACTCGGACCACATTTTCCACTTGTTGATAACATGCAGCCCACTGATGAAGGCCCAATAGAGAAGCCCATAACTAACTGGAAGGGAGGCTCTCACATGAATCCGGCCCAGGTACATGCTCATGGTCCCCTAAACATAAATAAGTAAATAAATAAATAAAGCCAAATGCTCATGCACCAGTTCTTTGGGAAAATAGGTTGCCCAAGATTTCTTTTGAAGAATACCCAAGCTAGGCCTATTTGTTTTCTCCGACCATGGGCTGCAATTCTTTCAAGACGAGGAGGGATGCATTCCGCCTGGCTTAAGAGTATGGTCAATGTCTCATTAAAAGTAATATCAAAAGGGTTGAAAATTCCAAAAAATAATAGCAAATGGGATATAAGTTTTTTTTGTTTTTGTTCTTCACCGATATCTTATACATATTTCATTGGATTTAGCATGACATATTACTAATTTATTTTTAAATTTGTTTTAGTATGGCTATTAATTTTTGGATTAAGAATATTTCGTCCTCAAACAAAAATTTATGAATTTTCAAAATTTCCCACATATTTAGTTAATTTTTGACCACGGTGCTGACGACTCGAAAATGGCCAGCAATTCTAAAAATGGAAAACGGTCTGCAATAAATTCCATATGAATTAGAAAATGAGTAAAAATTATAAAAATAATAGCAAATGGGCTGTACACGCCACAGATTTCGAGGCTGAATTGTTTACGCAAGGCTTTGTGAGTGAACACACGATTCTAGCAGCAGTTAGTGTTGGATGTCCATCCAACGGCCGACGTGCTTCTTCAATCTCTGATCTTCCTTCTCCAGCCGCCTAAACTAGTGCCGACGGGACTGCCTGCTCCCTCCTCGTGTGGCCCACTGTGATGCCACGCAGGCTTCCCCGGCCCACCCTACTCCCTCCGCTGGCATGGCCGCACGCAATCAACTGCCTCCTTATTACGCGAAAAAATTGATTCCTCCCATCGACATCCGGGCGACGGTTGGGAGGCTGACTCAGGCCTACTAGGTTGACGCGTACGCAGGACTTGTCAACTTAGTCAACAAACGATTCTAGTAGTAGTAACCGTTGGATTTGAATCGAACGGTCCTGTTGCTTCTTCAATCACTGCTCTTCTTGCACCTGCCGCCCAAACCAGCGCCGGGAGACCGCCGCTCCGCCTCCGGTGGCGGTTGTCTTGTCGATGAGGCCTCATCGCCCCCTACTACTCCCACCGCTAGCCAGGCCCTGCGGTGACGGCAGCCTCACACCGCAGCCGAACCAGTGAACCCTCGTACTCCTCTTCGTGTGGGCATCCACTGTCGCGTCTTCCCTGGCTCCGCGTCGTCCCCTTCCTAGGCCTCTCCATCGTCCACCGCCTTGGTTATCTCGGCGCGGCATGGTCAACATGGTCAACGACATTCCATCGGAAGAGTACTGTACATGGAGAGGCTGACAGCTGGGTCCACGGCCACAACCCAGTTTTTTTGGGATTTGCAAAGTAAGTCGCTTTGTCAGGCCTATTCGGCTGCAAATCTTTCAGGACGAGGAGAGCTTTCATTCGGCTGGCCGAGAAAATGGCCCATCAGTAATGAGAAATGGGTTGTACATTTCTAAAACACATCAAACCGGCAATTAGTTTCAAATATCTTTTTTTCATTTCGAGATTTGAAATTACATTAATTTTTATGCGTGGAGAATTTGTTGGATTTTATATTGATATACATTTATTTTTAAAATCGGTTTGAATATGAGTCGAAATTCCGGGCTTAAAAATAGTTCGGACCGCACCGAAATATGCAAAATTTCGTATAATTTTTTAACCGTGGCCACAATATGGGCTGTAATGCTAACAAAAAGAATATGGGCTCCAAAAAACCTTAATAATTAGCAAATGGGCTGTAAATTATTAGAAATAATGGGAGATGGGCTGTATGCTGTTTTCCACAGATTAGAGGCTTTCCTAAAAAGGTTGACGACAAGCAAAGGATCGTTGGATGGCCATCCAACGGCCGTCGTCTTCTTCAATCTCTGCTCTTCCTGCTCCGGCCGCCAAACAGCACCGCAGACTGCTGCTCCCTCCTCCCGTGGCGGGTCTGCTGCTGCCACAGCCTCACCGCCCCACCGCACTCCCATCGCTGGCCTAGCCATCCTCTACTCACCCACACCGCTGTTATTCTCCGGCGATGGCGAGATTTAACCAAGTAAACCTCGTGCAGTCGTATCCCCTCCGCGTGGGAAACAATCGCTGAGTCTTCCCTGCCTCCGTGTCGTTCCTTCCTAGGCAGCGCCGCCGCCCATCGCCTACGGTGCTCTCGGCGCGGCCTGGTCAACGTGGTCAACGGCCGACATGCATCCGGCGGACTTTACGTGGAGAGGCCGATAGCTGGGTCCACGGCCGCACGCAAGGAAATGCCTCCTTATTACGCGCAAAATAATGATTCCTCCACCGACATCGAGGGACCCACCGAAGGGCCTCAGATTTCACTTAAAAAACGTTATCGCCATCGACAGCTCGGACCCACCAGCTATATCTTCGCACGCAAGGAAGTGCCTCCTTATTACGCACAAAAATGAATACTCCCCCGTTAGCTGGGACCCAAAGATAGTGGCAGGCTGACTTAGGGCCTACTAAGTTGACGGGGACAGAGGGCTTTGTCAACTTAGTCAATATGCACGATTCTAGCTCCAGTGACCATACGATGTCCATCCAACGGCCGTAGTGCTTCTTCAACCTCTGGTCTTCTTGCTCCAGCCGCCGAAACCAGCGCCGGTCGTGCCTCGTGCTCCTGCCTCCCGTGGCCGGCTGTGATGCGGCGGAGGCCTCACCGCCCCCTACTACTCCCACCGCTGGCCAGACCATCCCTCTACTCACCCACACCCCTTGTTATTCTGCGGCGATGGCAGCCTCACACCGCAGCGAACCAGTGAACCCTCGTACTCCTCTACGCGTGTGCATCCACTGCCGCGTCTTCCCCGGCTCCGCGTCGTCCCCTTCCTAGGCCTCGCCATCGTCCACCGCCCTGGTGCTTACGGCGCGGCGTGATCAACATGGTCAAGGAATGACTTCCATCGGACGTCATTTACAAATACAAAATTATTGGTTTGGTTAATTTAGTTATATGGATAGTGGACTGTACGTGGAGAGGCTGACAGCTGGGTCCACTGCCGCAACAAGGAAGTGCCTCCTTATTACGTGCAAAATAATTATTCCTCCACCTGACAGCGGGGACCCACCGGATGGGCCACCGTATTTCACGAAAAAAACATTTCCTCCTGACTGCTGGGACCCACCAGCTACACCTTCGCATGCAAGGAAGTGCGTCCGGGCAAAAAAAAAAAACAAACCGATTCGCCCCCCTGACTGTTGGGACCCACCAGCTACATCTTCGCACGCAAGGAAGTGCCTGACAGTCGGGACCCACCTGGTCGAAGCATACGCAGCGTTGTCATTCTGGTCGCGAACGTGTACATACATATATACTGGAGGATGTAGAGGCGCGCACGTGTCATAGTAGAGGTGCGTACGTGTTGTAGTAGAGGTGCGCACGTAGCATGTACACGTACGTACAACTGCCATGGTGCAAGAAAGAAAATACGGCCACATATTTGTACATACGGGAGGGGTCTCGAACGCCTACTCGCGCATACGTACGGCTAGTGCTTGTGTACATGGCTGGGTCAGAAAGGAGAAACAACGTCGTCGTCGTATTCATGGGGAGGCAACAGAATGCGTCGTGTTCATGGGGAGGCAACGGAATGCGTTGTGTTCATGGGGAGGCAACGGAATGCGTCGTGTTCATCGGGAGGGTTTGGACGGAACATGCGATGGAAACGAGGCCTGGCGTACCGCAGAACAGAGGAAACGGCCTTGTGTTCGACCGGACACGTTCGAAATGGGATCCTGTTCATCGGGAGGGGTCTGGCGTACCGCAAAACGGAGGAAACGGACCTCCTACGGTCTAAACGGGGTCCTGTTGATCGGGAGGGTGTGGCGCATCGCAAACGGATTTAAACGGACCTCCTACGGCCAAACGGGGTCTGTTGATCGGGAGGGTGTGGCGATCGCAAAACGGACTAAACGGACTTGTGTTGGAGCGCCACTGATCGAAAGGGGTCCTGTTCATCGGGAGGGTGTGGCGTCTTGCAAAACAGGACTCCACGGGATACTGTTCATCTCCACCGTCGACCTCCTCCGGCCTCCACGGGCTCCTGCTCATCCAGCCTCCACCGCGCTACTCCATCAGCTCTTGCTCAACCACCCTCCACCGCTCACTGCTCATCCAGCCCTCCACACCACGGGGTCCTGTTCAACCACTCCTCCACGAGCACCCCTCCACCATCTACTTTTCATCCAGCCCTCCACACCACGGGGTCCTGTTCAACCACCCCTCCACGTCTCTGCTCATCCAGCCCTCCACCACACCACGGGTCCTGTTCATCTAGAGGCAACGCCATCGCCACTGCTCATCCAACCCCCCGCAACATTCACTGCTCATCCCAACGATCGGCTTGATTAGCTAGCGAAGCGAAGAATCGCCGATCGGGTTCGATTAACGACCATCGATCGACCGCCAGTTCGATGAATGCGAGCTTCGCATTGCAATTGCTCGGGTTCAGTTAGAGCCCAACGCCTCGCTCGAGTTCAGTTAGAGCCAACGCCTCGCACACACGCGCGTACATATACGAGAGAAATGCGCATCGCTCGACCCCCGACCTCCCACCGTAACTGGGAAGTCCCCAAAATTTTCCTCCCCCTCGCTTCTACCACGGGTTTTCCCGTCATGGACGACCCAAAGAATGTCATGCATCTGCGTCTCCGGCCCGCCCAGGACGAAAATCCCATTTTCTATCATGATTTTTTGTCATAGAAGTAGGAGCCCACCACATCTATGATGATACCGGGTTTTGTCACAATTATCGTCATAGAAGTGTCATATGTATGACAGCAAAAATTTCGTTCGGCCCAAAATGTCACGGATGTGTCTTTTTTTTGTAGTGACTGCAAACTCTTTGATTCCCTTCGTAATGTTTCGGTCTAACCGAGATGAGCGATCGGTCCCATCGAGTTCGCAATGCAAACTCTTAGTTTCCTTTTCGTAACGTTTCGGTCTCACCGAAATGAGCGATCGGTCCCACTGAGTTTGTCTGACCAAATCTCTGTTTTCCCTTTACAGAAACCAGTCTCACCGAGTTCATGTGATTGGTCTCACCAAGATTACGTTATGCCCTAACCCTAATGAAATCGGTCCCACCGAGTTGACATGTCGGTCCCACCGAAAAACCTAACGTTCACATTCTGAACTGAATCGGTCCCACCGAGTTTGAGTATTTGGTCCCACCGAGTTTGGTAAAGTGTGTGTAACGGTTAAATTTTGTGTGGAGGCTATATATACCCCTCCACCCGTCATCCATTCGTGGAGAGAGCTATCAGAACGTGCCTACACTTCTACCATTCATTTTCTGAGAGAGAACCACCTACTCATGTGTTGAGACCAAGATATTCCAATCCAACCACAAGAATCTTGATCTCTAGCCTTCCCCAAGTTGCTTTCCAATCAAATAATTTTTCCACCAAATCCAAATCTGTGAGAGAGAGTTGAGTGTTGGGGAGACTATCATTTGAAGCACAAGATCAAGGAGTTCATCATCAACACACCATCTATTACCTTTTGGAGAGTGGTATCTCCTAGATTGGTTAGGTGTCACTTGGGAGCCTCCGTCAAGATTGTGGAGTTGAACCAAGGAGTTTGTAAGGGCAAGGAGATCGCCTACTTCATGAAGATCTACCCAAGTGAGGCAAGTCCTTCGTGGGAAATGGCCATGGTGGGATAGACAAGGTTGTTTCTTCGTGGACCCTTCATGGGTGGATCCCTCTGTGGACTCGCGCAGCCATTACCCTTCGTGGGTTGAAGTCTCCATCAACATGGATGTATGATAGCACCACCTATCGGAACCACGCCAAAAATGTCCATGTCAACATTGCGTTTTCTCCCTCTAAACTCCTCCCCTTTACCTTCATATGCAATGACTTACATTCCGCTGCTATACTCTTAGACTTGCATGTGTAGGTTGATTGCTTGACTTGTGCTAAGTTGCTAAAATCTGCCAAGATTTAAAATTGGGAAAAGGCTAGATTTTTTTGGGTCAAGTAGTCTAGTCGCCCCCCTCTAGACATACTTTCGATCCTACAAGTGGTATCAGAGCTTTGGCCTCCATTTGCCTTGATTTCCATAGCTTTGGTGATCATAGCCTTGGTTTCACAACCTAGGAGAGTATGGCGTCTAGCGAGAGAAATTACCACCGTAGAGGTCCTTACTTTGATGGTACAAATTTTGCTAGTTGGAAGCATACTATGAAAATGCATATTCTTGGACATAACCCCGCCGTTTGGGCTATTGTGTGTATTGGCTTGCAAGGTGAATTCTTTGATGGGAGAGAACCGAACCGTGAAGCTACCGCGGAAGAGTTGAAGATGGTGCAATACAATGCTCAAGCTTGCGATATCCTCTTCAACGGATTGTGCCCCGAAGAATTCAACAAAATCAGCCGTCTTGAGAATGCAAAGGAAATTTGGGAAACTTTGATTGATATGCACGAAGGTACCGACTCCGTCAAGGAATCCAAATTGGATGTGCTTCAAAGTCAGCTTGACAAGTTCAAAATGAAGGATGGTGAAGGTGTCGCTGAAATGTACTCTAGACTTGCTCTCATCACAAATGAGATTGCTGGCTTAGGAAGTGAAGAGATGACCGATAGATTCATCATCAAGAAGATCCTAAGAGCCTTTGATGGAAAATATGATACCGTGTGCACATTGATCCAAATGATGCCCTATTACAAAGATCTCAAGCCAACGGAAGTCATTGGAAGAATTGTTGCTCATGAGATGTCACTCAAGGGTAAAGAAGAGCTTCACAACAAGTCAAGTGGTGCTTACAAAGCCTCATGTGATGCTCCTACATCATCAAGTGAGAAACAAGCCTTCAATGAGGAATTGAGCCTAATGGTGAAGAACTTCAACAAGTTCTACAAGAGTAGAAGCAAAGAAATAAGTTCCAAGTCAAGGTCCTACAATGATAAAAGATCTTCTAGTCGTGAGCGTAATTGCTACAATTATGGAAGACCCGGACACTACTCCAATGAGTGTACGGCTCCCTACAAAAGAAGAGAAGACTCACCTAAAAGGAGAAGTAGAAGAGAAGAATCACCTCCAAGAGAGAGAGAGGGAATAGAGATGATCGTTATGCACGAAGAACCTCTCGCGGAAGCAAGGATTCAGAAAGGAAGGACAAGACGAGGAGCTACACAAAACAAAGACATCAAGCTCATGTTGGTGAATGGGTATCCGGCTCCAAATCTGACCATCACTCTGACTCCGAATATACTCAAGATGAAGGTGTTGCGGGTCTAGCACTTGTGTCGACCAACTCCTATGACATATTTGACTCACCAAATGAAGGAATTGGAAGATGCTTCATGGCTAAAGGCCCAAAGGTATCACACCCCGAGTATGTTGATTTCAATAGTGATGAAGATGATTTGCTAGGTGATGATGATTTACTTGTTGACAACTCTAGTGATGAAAACTATGATGAACTTGCTATTAATCATGCTAATCAAGATAAAACGAATGACGATGATAAGAAGGAGAATGAGCATCTAACTAAAGAACTAAACACTCTTAAGTTAGCTCATGAAACTACCTTGGAAGATCATCGAGAGCTTTTAAAGACTCATGAGAAGCTACGCTTTGAAAAGCTCAACCTTGAGCAATAGCATGGGTTCTTAAAAGCAATCAATGATGATCTTCGTAAGAAAAGTTCTTCTTACATTTCCAAGTGTTTACTCTTGTCTACTTACATGCCACAAGTGAAATCTAGCAACAAGAACAAGAAAGGTTCTTCTTCTAGTAGTAACAATAATCATGTTAAATCCAATATTGTTGCTTCTAGTATTTCTCTTGATTCCACTAATGATTCTCTTAGCCAAGTTACACTTGAGCAAGAAAATAGCTTATTGAAGGGAATTATGGAGAAAGGTGTTTACAAGAGTCTTGCCGGAAGTAAGCAATTTGAGGAAATTGTACGCAAGCAAGGAAGGCACCAGAAGAATCAAGGTGTTGGTTTTGAACGGAAGTTCAATGCCAATGGAGTTGAGTGGGAAGAAGATCAATACCCCAATACGAAGTTTGTTCCTCAACAAGAGAAGTATGATCCTACTTCTTTCAAGGGGATGCAAGCTCGAGATGATCTTCCACCAAAAGACCACAAGCAAAAAGGTAAGGACAAGCTTCAAGAGGAGATTTATGCATTTGAAGAAGCTCCCAAGGCCTTGGTCAAGTGGGTTCCAAAGACTACATCAAGTTCTACTTCATCAAGTACGACTACAACTCCAAGGATTCCCATCAAGTTGATGTGGATCCCGAAGAAGAAGAACTAAAGAGTTCTTGAGGGTGACTCCGCCAACATACCTCACTCATATCATCTTGGCAAGGACAAGTGCAAACAACTTCCACATCTTGCACTAGTTCAGGGAGTTACAAAGCCTCTTGTTGGTAAGACAAGGGACAAGGTAGCCTAATGCTTTCATGGACATCATCTTGTGTGAACTCCACTCTATGTCTATTGATATCCTTGTTTGTTCCTTGTGGGACTAACCCGTGTAGGTATTGAACGTGCAACACACTCCAATGGATTGCTGTAGCAACCCGACCTCAGGTGGTCAAGTCTCTGTGCTTCTGTGTCATCCCTGGATCGGTAATGCTGACACACACAGTACTCGAAGGATTTATAACAGAGTAGCAATCACACACTTATTACATCGAATGTCTCAAAAGAGAACTTATTACAATAATATGGCTTAAGGCCATCTAATACGATAACAGCGGAAGGCTTGGAAGATAAAGTGAGTCCATCAACTCCAACGGCATAGCTGAGCTGCACGGCAACGACCTATTGAACCTTACTCCTCGTCGAAAAGTGCGCAACATAATACGTTGCAGCCGAGAATGGGTCAACACATGGAATATGCCGCAATGTAACACAATAGAGCAATAACATATTAATGCTACCACTACATGCATATTTGGCTGGTGGAAAGCTCTCTGATTCTGATTTTTGCGAAAAGCCAATTTTTCCCTACAACAAAGGAATAAATTTTAATTTAACTAACATGGTGGTTGAAACATCATTGAGAAGGTATAACCCCAACTCAATCCCAATTAAGGTAATTAACATCCCAGCAATATTGGTTAAGAGTGATGAGATACATGTGAGTACTCAGGTACTAGATACTCAGAATTGTCCATAACCGGGGACACGACTAACCATGATTAGATTGTACACTCTGCAGAGGTTTGTGCACTTTTCCCCACAAGACTCGATCGCCTCCGTTGATTTCTCGCACTACATGGTGTTTGAGAAACAGATGACCGAGACACAGTCTTTCAGAAACATTAACTCTCTACTCCGAGTAGATCTTACCAAACCTACAAAACCCACTACCTGCTGAATTACCTCTTCAAGAGCTTCACATAACTTACTCAACTATGCTAGAGCCCATAATAGCTTGTGGCTGCACACGGAAGTTTCTAGCATGAATAATCTCAGTTCCCTTTGAGCCTGGGTGGCGGTCCATAGGAAGATCACACGGGTACCCCGGGATTTCCAAAAAAAATACAGGCAACACTGGGTACCCGAGGTGCCTCAATCCACCCAGATGTTAATTTAAGTTGCCACCTTAAGTTGAACCATTAATTAACAATCTCGCACCTGTCATGGATTTCACTCACCCAAACCACGTCTACGAGCATAGCATAGCAATATAGGCAATACGTAGAAGTAACTCCCAAGGGTTTGACAGTAACAGGGCAATAGGTTCCTACCTCATCATCTACTTCCCAACCCACAAATTAATGACATCCTAACCATGCAATGTTTGAGGGTTGAAACTAATGCATAAAAACTGGGTATGAAAATAGTATGATTAAAGTGTTACTTGCCTTGCTGACGATCCGTGAATCCTAGAGACTCGTAGTAACACGCTTCGCACTCCAGGAATTCTATCGCAAGCAAACAATACATACATAAGCAACAAGCAAAGATGCACAAACTAAACTTCAACTGAAAGAGGCCAACCAGAAAGTTCAAATTAAGAACTCCGGTTCGCAAAAAGAATCAAACCAAACGGAGCAATGAAACTCAAACGATGAAAGAACAAAAATCCGTTAACTAATCTGAACTAGGGTCAAATTTTACAAAGATAAAAACTTGTTTGAGTTGATTATTCGGAAAGAGGGTTTCGAGGTGAAACTCCAGGCGCTTGAATCGCCTAATTCCGATAAACGAGCGAAAAGTTATACTAGTACGAACATCGGATCAGAAATCGCGATCAGGAAAATCGCGGAATAAATCCGATAAAAAAGAAAAACGACGAACGGCTTAAAGAACGAACGTTCGTTAGCAGAAACTAAACGACGAACACGTTCGTTAAAATGAACGAACGAGCGAACGCTCGCTAAGTAAATAAACCGGAGAATAAAACCGATCTATATAAAAAATGAACTAGGGTTTTTCTAAAAAAACGAAGGGGTTTTTCTTAAAAAAAAACCGGGCGGCGGGGCGGCTACCTCCGGCGAGGTCGTCTGGCGAGGCGGGCGACTCGGCGGGCAGTGGGGCGGCGGGGCTCGGCGAGGGCGCGGGTGGTGGCGGACGGGCGGCGGCGGCTAGAGGCGGCGGCGGCGGCGGCAGGCTGCAGGCTGCTGGCTCGGGGCTCGAGGCTCGGCTCCGGCTCGGAGGAGGCGGCGGTGGTGGTGGCTAGAGGGGGTGGTGGTGGAGGCGTATATAAAGGGGCGGGGCGGCGACTTGGAGGAGGGGGCAAGGCGGCGGCGGAGGCCGGCTCGGCGGCGGCGGGATGCTGGGAGGCGGCGGCGGTGGGCTTGGCGGGCTGCTCTGGTGGGCCCTAGGCCCCGGTCGGTATGGTCTCTTTTTTTAAACGTTCATGAAACCTAGAAAAATCCTTGAAAAATAAATAAAAATAAAAAAAATACCAAAACAAGTTTTCTCCGTCTAAATGAAATATTTAGAACAAGATGAACTTTTCTTGGCCCCTAAAATGCAATTTTTAAAACATGTAAATTTTTCTAGGGCAAATAAAATCAAATAAAAACCAAATAATGATTTTAACATTTTTCCTCCGATTATTTTGGAGAATTCATATTATCTCCCCTCATTTATTATTTTAAAATGAAATATTTTTCTGAGAGAAAATAATTAAAATCAAAATCCTCGTCTTCATTATTTGATAAAATTCAAATATGAAAACTGGAAAAGTCCTCAACTCTCTCCGAGGGTCCTTGAGCTGCTTAGGGTTTCAAGGATTGCAAACGAAATGCAATAAAATATGATATGCATGGATGACCTATGTATAACATGCCAAATTGAAAATTTGGGATGTTATAAACCTACCCCCCTTAAGATGAATCTCGCCCTTGAGATTCGGGTTGGCTAGAAAATAGGTGCGGATGGTCCTTGCGAATATCCTCTTCTCGCTCCCAGGTGGCTTCTTCCTCGGTATGGTGGCTCCACTGAACTTTGCAAAACTTGATAACCTTGCTGCGAGTGACTCGGCTGTCAAAATCAGGAATCTTTATTGGCTTTTCCTCATAGGTCAGATTACTATCCAAATTGAATCGCCTCCAAGGGCATCAGATCATTCAATGGTATATCGGCCATCTCAAAGATGACACTTCTTGGTGTGATACGTGAAACACATCGTGAACTCCTGACAATCCTTCAGGTAACTCCAGCTTGTAGGCAACTTCTCCCATCCGTTCCAAAACACGATACGGTCCTACAAATCTTGGGGCTAACTTTCCCTTAACTCCAAAACGTTTCACTCCCCTCAAGGGTGATACTCGCAGATAGGCTCTATCTCCAATTTCATAAGTTACTTCCTTGCGTTTTGAATCGCATAACTCTTACGTGCGGGTGAGCAATCTTTAGTCATCTCGATCAGTTTAACCTTCTCTCTCGATTCCTTGATCAAATCTAGTCCAAACAACCGACAGTCTCCTACCTCATCCCACATCAATAGTGTTCTACATCTGCGTCCATCTGAGGGCTTTGAACGGTGCCATCTTCAAACCGGCACGGTAGTTGTTGTTATATGAGAACTCTGCGACGGCAAATTGTCATCCCAACTAGATCCATAATCTAGCGCATGTGCTCTCAACATGTCTTCCGAATCTGATTGACTCTCTCGGTCCATCCATCCGTCTGTGGGTGGAAAGCGGCATCAACTCAATCTGGTACCCAAGGTCCGTGTAGTTGATGCCAAAACTTTGAAGTAAACTGCGTTCCTCTATCGTCACGATGCTCCTCGAACTCCATGCAAACATACGATCCTGGACATATATATCTTGGCCAACTTGGCACTTGTATAAGTTGTTTTCTTTGGGATGAAGTGAGCTACTTTGGTCAAACGATCCACAACTACCCATATTGAATCATATCCTGCCTTGGTTACGGGTAATCCGTAATAAAGTCCATGCCAAGTTTGTCCCACTTCCATTCGGGTATTGGCATAGGCTATAACAGTCCTGCTGGCTTCTGATGCTCTGTCTTCACTCTCTGACATACATCACATACGGCTACATACTCGGCAATATCCTTCTTCATACAAGTCCACCAAAAACGTTCCTTCAAGTCCAAATACATCTTGGTGTTTCCGGGGTGAATCGAGTATGGTGAGTCATGGGCCTCCTGAAGTATTAACTTCCTGATCTCCGAATTGTTGGGCACGTAAATTCGGTCCTCAAACCACAAGGTATCGTGCTCATCCTCGCGAAAACCTTTGGCTTTACCTTCGCCCATCTTCTCTCTTATCTCAGCAATCTCTTTGTCCTCCTTCTGAGCTTCTCGAATCTTGTCCAACAATGTCGACTGAACCTCCAGGGTTGCAATGAAACCTCTTGGAACAATTTCCAACCGAAGTTCCATGATCTCCTCAGCTAACTCCTTTGGCAATCCTTTACTTTCAAGGATATTAGCATAACTCTTCTGGCTCAAAGCCTCTGCTATGACGTTGGCCTTTCCTGGATGATAGTGTAGCTTCATATCGTAATCCTTTATAAGTTCCAGCCATCTCCTCTGTCTGAGGTTCAACTCCTTCTGTGTGAAAATGTACTTCAAACTCTTATGATCCGTGTACACATCACAACGGTTTCCAATGAGATAATGTCTCGAGGTCTTTAATGCATGCACTACATTGCTAACTCCAAATCATCGTGGCATAGTTCAACTCATGAGGCTTCAGGTTGTCGTGAGGCATACGAAACAACTTTTCCATCCTGCATAAGCACACATCCAAGTCCCAAGCGTGAGGCGTCACAATACACTTGAAACTCCTTATGTATATCTGGCAATGTCAGCACTGGGGCTGTAGTCAACCGTTTCTTCAACTCCTAAAAACTGGCCTCGCAATCTTCTGTCCATTTAAACTTAGTATCCTTCTTTAGCAATTCAGTCATTGGCTTGGAAAGTTTGGAAAAATTCTAAATGAATCTCCGGTAATATCCTGCGAGTCCAAGAAAACTGCGGATCTCGCCAACTGAAGTGGGTGCCAACCATTCAGTAACTGGCTGAACCTTACTGGGATCTACTGCTATACCCTCTCCTGATATAACATGCCCAAGAAATCCAACTTCCTTCAACCAAAACTCGCACTTGCTGAATTTGGCGTATAACTGGTGTTCCCTGAGTTTCTTGAGAACCAAATGCAAGTGTTCCGCGTGCTCCTCTTCATTCTTCGAGTATACCATAATATCATCAATAAACACCACAACAAACTTGTCCAAATGTTCCATGAACACCTTGTTCATCATACTCATGAAATAGGCAGGGGCGTTAGTCAGTCCAAATGACATGACCGTATACTCATATAATCCATATTGTGCGGTAAACGCTGTCTTTGGTACATCCTTCTCTCGGATCTTCAACTGATGGTATCCTGATCGTAGATCAATCTTCGAAAACACCTTAGCTCCTTGCAACTGATCAAACATATCATTAATCATCGGTAAGGGATACTTGTTCTTTATCGTTACTTCATTCAGAGCTCGGTAATCAACAACCATCCTCAGGGATTTATCCTTCTTCTCCACCAAAAGTACTGGGGCTCCCCAAGGTGATGAACTTCTATGAATGTAACCTTTTCTCCAATAACTCCTTGATCTGCTTTTTGATTTCCTCCAGATCATTTGCGGGCATCCGATAGGGTCTCTTGGATATTGGACCTGTACCTGGAAATAGCTCTATCAAGAACTCGATGTCTCTATCCGGTGGCATGCCTGGTAACTCTTCTGGGAAAACATCCGGAAAATCTTTCACTACAGGTACTTCCTCTTGTACAACTCCCGTGAGGGTATTCACTTGGCTCCTCCTAGGCACATGCCTAGATACATACTTAATCCTTTTTCCCTCCGGGGTGGTAAGATAAATTGACTTGCTAGCACAGTCAATACTTCCTCCATACTTCGACATCCAGTCCATACCTAATATCACATCCAATCCTTGTGACTCCAAGATGATTAGGTCAGACGAAAAAACATGCGTGCCAATGATTAGGGGTATCTGGGTGCACCATCTGCTAGCCATGTACTCTGCTCCAGGCGAGCTCACTAAAAGAGGGGTCCTAAGGGTTTGGGTTGGTACCTTAAACTTTTCCACAAATCCCCTTGATATGTATGAATGCGATGCACCAGTATCGAAAAGAACAAGAGCGGTAAATGACTGAACCAAAAATTTACCTATTACCACGTCCGGCTGCTCTTCGACTTCCTCCACGTTAACGTGGTTCACTTGTCCTTTGTTGAATGGATTGGGCTTCTTCCCAGCGCTCCCATTTCCGTTTCCATTCCTTCCTTCAGGGCAGTCATTGGCATAGTGCCCTGTCTTCCCGCACTTAACGCAAATAACTTGGCTTAAGTCCCTCTTGGCGGGTGTAGATGGGTTAGAGCAATTCTGATTATTGTTGACTCCATTCCCATTCCCGTTCTTCGCACTATTTTGATTATGCGATCCTCCTCCAAGATGGTTATGACCTCCATGGTTATGAACAAGTCCTCCCGAGTTCGGGGTTAAGCGAGGCTTCGGTGAGCTCTGAGTTGTACTTCCCTTGTCCATACTTCCTCTTACGGCTCTCAATTTGTCTGCTGCTTTCCTTCAATCATTAGGGCCTTATCTACCAACTCCGGTAGTTGTTGGAAGTTGCCACCATCAACTGCATACTCATCTCATCATTCAACCCTTCCATAAACTTCTCACCTTGGCATGCATCGTGGCCACATCATCGGGGCATAGCGTGATAACTTACTAAACTCATCCACGTACTGGGCCACAGTACGGTTCCCCTGGCGTAAGTTGCGAAACTCATGCTTCTTCATCTGCATGGCTCCAGTTGAGACATGGGTCGTGCGAAAAGCTTGTTGGAACTGGTCCCAAGTGACATTGGCTATAGGAAAAGTAGCCGTGTAATTCTCCCACCATGCGGCTGCTGGTCCATCCAATTGATGTGCGGCAAAGCGCACCTTCTCACCATCCATGCATCCTGTGGTGGTTAACTCCCTTCCAATACGGCGTAGCGAATCATCAGCAACTATTGGCTCGGTGCTACTAGAAAACACCGGTGGTTGTAGCCTCAAGAAATGTGCTAAATTGTCCACTGGCGGCGGGTTGTTATTGGCATTCTTGTTGTTGGCATTGCCCTGGTTCTGAACTAGCAATTGCATCAAGGCATTCTGCTGCTGGATCAACTGGGTGAGCTCCGGTGGGAAAACAAAACTGGGGTCACGTCTCGGAGGCATCTGAGGGTTTAGATGGAAGAGATTAGAATAGAAAAAGGTCTAGTGAGAAAACACTACCCATATGCACATGAGGCAAACACAATCATTTCACTCAATCAATCAAGCAAAGGCATACAACGGTCTAGGACTATCGCAAAAGTGCTCAGCTACTACTAGTGACATGGGGGAATACTACTAGTATATGGTGGTCATCTAGAAATTTTGATCGGTGGAAGACTCCTTGATGTCTGCTCCAGCTTGGTCTTCATAGTCATCATCACTTGGATCGGAATCAGTGTCATCGATGATGATGTAGTTGTCTGGACAAGTGGGATCTTCTTCCTCTTCTTCCGGTGCTGACTCCCATGCAGACTCCGATCTTCTTGACTAGGTCGTCATTCTTCTCCAGTAGTGTCTTGATTTCCTCCTCATATCCATCGCGTGTAAACTTGAGTTCTTCCTCCAGCTCAATGATCCTAGTTTTCGCCTTCTTCATCTCCATCATGTCTGCAAGACATCTGGTTCTCTGACGTCGAATGTGCTGGTTTAGCTCTGGATGTAAGCTGCAATGGATCTATCCTTCTTGGTGCTGATTACTTCCCATTGCTCGTCTCGGCGCCCACATATTTGATATATGGTGTCTTTAAGCTCCTGTTGTAGACTTCTCCAATCGTCCCATGGTAATGTGAGCTGCCATACTCTTGCCAAGGCTCCGGTGGGTGCTTCAAAGAAAACTCTATGGGCTTGGAAGTTGGCGAGAATGTCCTTCCGAACTTGTACTTGAATCATCCAACGCTCTTCTTCAGGTAAAGTGGCGTTGTACGTCCTGGTGAAGCCTGTATTCCAATATTCAGGTACCTAGTGACTTCCTTCAAGTGGCGTCCAAAAGGTGTGTCTTCATCCGGTTGTGCAAACTTGTTCTTCATCTCCGTCATCCTAAAGAGTGGAAAAATGGAGATGAGTCGGAAATGAGTAGAGAAGAGTGACCTATGGTTTATCTTAGTGGTCATGTCCTACACTCAACATGTGCTCTGATACCATCTTGTAGCGACCCGACCTCAGGTGGTCAAGTCTCTATGCTTCCGTGTCATCCCTGGATCGGTAATGCTGACACACACAGTACTCGAAGGATTTATAACAGAGTAGCAATCACACACTTATTACATTGAATGTCTCAAAAGAGAACTTATTACAATAATATGGCTTAAGGCCATCTAATTCGATAACAGCGGAAGGCTTGGAAGATAAAGTGAGTCCATCAACTCCAACGGCATAGCTGAGCTGCACGGCAACGACCTATCGAACCTTACTCCTCGTATGAAAAGTCTGCAACATAATACGTTGCAGCCCGAGAAAGGGTCAGCACATGGAATATGCTGGCAATGTAACACAATAAAGCAATAACAGAATAATGCTACCACTACATGCATATTTGGCTGGTGGAAAGCTCTACGGTTACAGTTTTTGCGAAAAGCCAATTTTTCCCTACAACAAAGGAATAAATTTTAATTTAACTAACATGGTGGTTGAAACATCATTGAGAAGGTATAACCCCAACTCAATCCCAATTAAGGTAATTAACATCCCAGCAATATTGGTTAAGAGTGATGAGATACATGTGAATACTCAGGTACTGGATACTCAGAATTGTCCATAACCGGGGACACGGCTAACCATGATTAGATTGTACACTCTGCAGAGGTTTGCGCACTTTTCCCCACAAGACTCGATCGCCTCCGTTGATTTCTCGCACTGCATGGTGTTTGAGAAACGGATAACCGAGACACAGTCTTTCAGAAACATTAACTCTCTACTCCGGGTAGATCATACCAAACCTACAAAACCCACTACCTGCTGATCTACCTCTTCAAGAGCTTCACGTAACTTACTCAACTATGCTAGAGCCCATAATAACTTGTGGCTGCACACGGAAGTTTCTAGCATGAATAATCTCAGTTCCCTTTGAGCTTGGGTGGCGGTCCATAGGAACATCACACGGGTACCCCGGGATTTCCAAAAAAATACAGGCAACACTGGGTACCCCAGGTGCCTCAATCCACCCAGATGTTAATTTAAGTTGCCACCTTAAGTTGAACCATTAATTAACAATCTCACATCTGTCAAGGATTTCACTCACCCAAACCACGTCTACGAGCATAGCATAGCAATATAGGCAATACGTAGAAGTAACTCCCAAGGGTTTGCGAAGAATGAGGCAATAGGTTCCTACCTCATCATCTACTTCCCAACCCACAAATTAATGACATCCTAACCATGCAATGTTTGAGGGTTGAAACTAATGCATAAAAACTGGGTATGAAAATAGTATGATCAAAGTGTTACTTGCCTTGCTGACGATCCGTGAATCCTAGAGACTCGTAGTAACACGCTTCGCACTCCGGGAATTCTATCGCAAGCAAAAAATACATACATAAGCAACAAGCAAAGATGCACAAACTAAACTTCAACTGAAAGAGGCCGACCAGAAAGTTCAAATTAAGAACTCCGGTTTGCAAAAAGAATCAAACCAAACGGAGCAATGAAACTCAAACGGTGAAAGAAAAAAAAATCTGTTTACTAATCTGAACTAGGGTCAAATTTTACAGAGACAAAAACTTGTTTGAGTTGATTATTCGGAAAGAGGGTTTCGAGATGAAACTCCAGGCGCTTGAATCGCCTGATTCCGATAAACGAGCGAAAAGTTATACTAGTACGAACATCGGATCAGAAATCGCGATCAGGAAAATCACGGAATAAATCCGATAAAAAAGAAAAAAGACGAACGGCTTAACGAACGAACGTTCGTTAGCAGAAACTAAGCGACGAACACGTTCGTTAAAGCGAACGAACGAACGAAGCGCCGCTAGTAAATAAACCGAGAATAAAACCGATCTATATAAAAAAAACGAACTAGGGTTTTCTAAAAAACCAAAGGAATTGGGCGGCGGGCGGCTACCTCCGCGAGGTCGTCCGGCGAGGCGGGCGACTCGGCGGGAGTTGAGGGGCGGCTGGGGGCGAGGGCGCGGGTGATGGCGGGAGGCGGCGGCTCGGGGCTCGGGCTCGGCCCGGGCTCCGGAGGAGGCGGCGGTGGTGGCTAGAGGGGGGGGTGGCGGCGTATATAAAGGGGGCGCGACTTGGAGGAGGGGGGGGCTGGCGGAGAGTCGGAGTCGGTCGGCGGGGCGGCGGGCATGTGGCGTGAGGAGATGGCGGCGGCGGGCGGCTGGGCCGGCCTGCTCGGCTGCGCCCTAGGCCCAGTCGGGCGCGGGTCTCTTTTTTTTAAACGTTCCGCTCAAACCTAGAAAAATCCTAGAAAAATAAAAAAATAAAAAAAATACCAAAACAAGTTTTCTCCGTCTAAATGAAATATTTAGAACAAGATGAACTTTTCTTGGCCCCTAAAATGCAATTTTTAAAACATGCAAATTTTTCTAGGGCAAATAAAATCAAATAAAAACCAAATAATGATTTTAACATTTTTCCTGTGATATTTCAATTATTTTGGAGAAGTCATATTATCTCCCCTCATTTATTATTTTAAAATGAAATATTTTCCGGAGAGAAAATAATTAAAATCAAAATCCTGTCTTCAATATTTGATAAAATTCAAATATGAAAACTGGAAAAATCCTCAACTCTCTCCGAGGGTCCTTGAGCTGCTTAGGGTTTCGAGGATTGCAAACGAAATGCAATAAAATATGATATGCATGGATGACCTATGTATAACATGCCAAATTGAAAATTTGGGATGTTACAATTGCTCCGAATGATCTACATCAACATTGAGCATCCACATCTTCAACATCTACATGAAGTCATCATCGACAAAACCCAAGGTTAGTTCATCCCTCTAAGGGGGGATATCACATCTAGGGGGAGTTTTACTCTAAATATTGAGCTAAAGCAACTCTAATGGTGTGAACACAACAATGCTTTATGTAAAAGTGGTAACCCCACTTGTGCTTAAACGATGAGTATGACCTATGATCAGATGTTCTCATTTGACTCCTAAGTCAATATACTCATATATAGATGACCTAGTCATCGCCAATTGCTTGATAGATGCTAGAGTGTTTGTGAATGCTTTGTCACATATTTCATTTGCCATCTTATTGTGTGAGCATGTTGGTTGCATATTTTACTCATTCAAGAACATCCATTTGTTGCCTTGATTGTTTGGCTCCTTTTTCTTTTTGCAAATGGATGGACAAGAATGCCTAAGAACTTCCTCTAGCTATCTATGTTTTCCTCGTCTCAAACTCTATTCATGCTACATCACAAAATTTGATCAAGTCAGATTCGAACCCTCTGTGTGAGGAGCACTCGGAGTCACCGATTCATCATAAAATTAAACTTCCAAAACCTCTTTGTGCATTTTGGTCTGACCGATTCATCCTTTTCAGTCTGACCGAGTTCACTGAGTTGATCTAGGTTTTCAATCTTGGTGCAACCGATTAGAACCTTTCGTTCACACCGAGTTGTAGTAACCGCTTGCGATTCTGCATCTCGGTGCCACCGAGTTGTTTCACTCGGTCACACCGACAGGGTCAGGATATCTATACCGACGGGTCAAATTTTGGAAATTTCTCCAAAAACTCTTCGCCCACGCGTGTCCTGCTCTGCCATCTCGGGTCTCCGGATCGTCCTCTCATCGACAGCGACCTCCCGCCGCTGGTCTCCATCACCGTCAGCAGAATTCTACACCGTCGTTGCCGCCATAGCGAGCTCATCACCGAACTAGGGTATGAGTTCGTATCTTTGTGTGATTCCTTCTTCCAATTCTTAGCACAAAGCAAATGCCATGTTTCTTAACACGTATGAGATCATCCTGTCCAGCAAAAACCTCCTTTAGATTAGATTTGATTCGAAAATTTAGAGTTAGGTTTCCGCCAAACTCATCTCGGACCGACCGAGTTGTAGAAATCAGTCTCACCGATCTGGCTTAGGCCATTGCACTTGCACTTTTTGGTCTGACCGAAACTTGCAAATCGATGTGACTAAGTTCAACTCTCAGTGAAACCCTAGCAATCTCGGAGTCACTGCTACCTCTTGAGCATGCGTTGGTTTTCCCTTGAAGAGGAAAGGGTGATGCAGCAAAGTAGCATAAGTATTTCCCTCAGTTTTTGAGAACAAGGTATCAATCCAGTAGGAGATAACACGCAAGTCACCTAGTACCTGCACAAACAATCAAGAACCTTGCAACCAATGCGATAAAGGGGTTGTCAATACTTTCACGGTCACTCGCAAAAGTGAGATCTAATAAAGATAATAAGATAAATATTTTTGGTATTTTTGTTGTATAGATTGGAAAGTAAAGATTGCAAAATAGTAAAACGAGATGTGATGTAAATAAAAGAGATGCAATATAATAAGAAAGAGACCCGGGGGCCATAGGTTTCACTAGTGGCTTCTCTCAAGATAGCATATATTTATGGTGGGTGAACAAATTACTGCCGAGCAATTGATAGAAAAGCGCATAGTTATGAGAATATCTAGGCAATGATCATGAATATAGGCATCACGTCCATGTCAAGTAGACCGAAACGATTCTGCATCTACTACTATTACTCCACACATCGACCGCTAAACAGCATGCATCTAGAGTATTAAGTTCATAAGAACAGAGTAATGCATTAAGCAAGATGACATGATGTAGATGGATAAACTCAAGCAATATGATATAAACTGTCGGATTTCGGGTTCCGGCAGACCCTTGAGGTTCGAACACTGGGGTGCGCACGCAGATCCAACCCTCCACCGTATCGTACCTCGGCGAATCGCAGGGACCTAAACTACTAAACAGAACAACACAAGAGATGCAAGATTTATACTAGTTCGGGCCACCGTTGTGGTGTAATACCCTACTCTAGTTTGTGGCGTGGTGGATTGCCTCTTGGGCTTATGAGGAGCGATGAGGGAAGAACAGCCTCGCGAGGGTCTGTTCTTGGTGGGTGTGATGAACTGCTAGGTGGTGTTCCGTCGCCCTAGCTTGAGGATCGGGTCTCTATCTCTCTCTCTGGATTCCGGATGCCAGATCTAGATGCCTCTCATCTTCCTCTGCCTGCTCTGAGTGTGGCTACTCCTATTTATAGGCGAAGGCCACAGGCCTCTTCCCAAATATTGAGCGGGAAGGCGCCAACAATTAGCCATTTGAAGGGAACAACGGGTACACTTATCGACTAAAGTTGGTCCTCGCTTTGCCAAAACTCTGGTGATGAGCCTTTGCTTGGGCTCCACGATGACTCCTTCCAGCCGTTGGGGCTGGTCTTGGTCTTGTTGCACGAAGCGGATGCCTTTGCTTGATGCTCTACTTTGCACTTGCTCCCTTTGCACCAAAGAGGAAAGGAGGACGCTGCGTCTTGGCGCCCGGTGGCGCCCTCGGTGCGTCATGGCTTGCGTCATGGGCACCTCGCGAGGTACCTGCCTTGAACTCTCCGCCTCCTCATGAGCCAACCTGACGAGACCGTGCGAGGGAGCTCCTTGTCGTCCGCCTCATGATCCAGCCCCTCGCGAGGGTCTTGAGCTTGCGTTGATGAAGATGGGCTGTCTGGGCCTCCTTTGAGCCACGCCGCAGGCCGCAGAGCGAGCAAGTCAGGGACCCCGTTCGCAGAACGCCGATTATAGCCCCGGGCCTGGCGCGCCCGAACTTGGCGGAGAGAGGCGAAAGGGCAAGTCTGGCGTCGCGGGCCCTAACAGCTGCGGCCTTGGGAGCAGCGTGGCGGTTGATTGACGAGTGCGCCTCTGCAACGCGTGGGTTGATAATGAGCGGCATCTCCTTGCCTCCTTTACTTTCGCCGATTCTGCTCAGATCCCTTTCCTGCGCCTCTCCTCTCTGCTTCCAAGATCTTCAGATCGACTCCGCTGCGTGCCCTAGCGATCATGGCTCCTCGCCAAACCCGGCCGGAACTGGTACTCTCTGCCTTGGACCTGCCAAATGTGTCGTGGCGAGCCTCATACAGTGCGCCGGATGGCGAGGCGCAGGCGTCAGCGGAGAGGGCGTTCAAGGCAGCTCCGCCGCCCCGAGGTCGGGGAGTACCTTCTACCCGTTCTTTGTGAGCGCCATCATTGCTGGTCTGGTGCCTCCCTTTTCTGAGTTCTTCTTCTCCGTCCTCCGCCATTACAACATTCAAGCTTTGCACCTCCATCCCAACTCTGTCCTTCTTCTGGCAATCTTCGCCTATTATTGTAAGGCCCATGTTAGGGTGAAGCCCTCGGTGGCCTTGCTGCGCCACTACTTTTTCCTCCGAACCTCCCGTGGTTCCGCCTCCGCGTGCGCGAGCTTCATCACATACGGCGGAGCCATCGGCATTTCAAACCCTGGGAAGCGGATTGAGGGCTTCAGGAGCAAGTGTGTCTTGGTGGATGCTGGGCGCGTCCACCCTTGGCTGATCCTGCCCACGGAGCCCGCCGAGAGCTCCGACGACTAGTCCTGAGCGGAGCTTCGGGATCCCCTCATGAAGCTGGTGCTGGAGAAGATGGATGCAGATCTGAAGCTAACGCCAGGCCGGGCGAAGCTGACGGTCTTGTCCGCAGGTGAGGAGTTCTGGAGCACCAAGCGGCTCCGCGCCAAGATGCTACGCTCCGATGTGGAGGCCTCACTCGAGCCCGTGGTCACGGCCAGCGAGGATCTGGCGACAGTCCTCCAGTCCTTGGTTGGGGCGATGTGGCGAGGCGAGGGCGCTCCTGCGCCTTGTTCCTTCATGAGGATTGGGAGCGGGTAGTGGGGCCCATGCCTGTCTTCAATGGGGGCGGGCTCGTGCCCGTGGAGGCTCGGAGGACTGGTGGGCGTGTCCTCTTCCGACTCAGCCAAGAGGTGGAGGAAGGAGAGGCGGAGAGGGGTTGATTCGGGAGGCGGAGTCAAGGGCTCCTCCCTGCGGGCGCAGGTCGCGTTCTCCGCCTCCCCAGAGTGGCGACAGCGAGGATGAGGATGGCGTGGAGGCAGGAGCCTGCCCCGATCTGAAGAAGGACCGGACTGGCTGGTCCCATGGGTCTGCCCGGCCCCGGGCGATCATGAGACGCGCCTCCTGCTCCGGTCCCCTTGAAGCTGATCCTGCAGCCGGCTCCGGGCTTCAAGTATGGCGGAGGCTGCTCGAGTCCACCGGCGACGACTGTAAGTGCACCTTCCCGTCTTGATTATTGCTCCGTCGACAAGATCGATGTCCATGTCCTTGGCCATTTGGCGCCCTTGCGAAGAAGCTGAAGGGGCTCTGAGGCCCCATCCGTGGCGGTGCCTCTGCGGGAAAAAGAAGGTGATCCTGACGCCCAGGCCTCTCCTGCCCGGGCATCCTTGCGAGGTCTGGCTGAGCCCGCTGGGGCGAGCTCAGCCCCCTTGACCCAGGCGACCCCCGAGGTGCCCTTGCTTGGCGCTGCCTCCACTGCTGCCGTGGCGCCGCTGGTTCTGCCTCAGGGCGCAGTGGTCACGCAGTCGTCTTCTCCTCCTACTCCACCGACCGCTGCTCCTCCGAATGCTGTTCTGGATCGCGCCGTTGCCGGACTGGACCGCCTGCGGCAGGATCTTCTGGGCGCCGACCCCCGTCTGATGGCTGGGCGTTTGGAGCTGGCTTCTGGCTGGATTCACTCCGATGCTTCGATTCGGGCGGTGCTGGTCCAGGCCTCGACGGCTTGCGACGAGGAGAAGCAAGCTGTTCGTGAGGCGAAGATTGCCCGCGACGCTGCCCTGGGGGAGGCAGCCAGCATCCGACGTCGCTGTGAGACGCTGGAGGGCGAGCTGAAGGGCTGCAGAACCAGCTCGCCGAGGAGGCCCGCCTCCGCCAGGAGCAGGAGGAAAGCATGAAGGCTCGCGAGGCGGCCGTCAAGGACCGGGAGGCCAAGCTGAAGAAGCGCCGCGACCACCTAGGCGCGCTGGAGCAGGTGCTGGAGGCAAGGAAGGTCGAGCTAGACGACAAGGCGCGGGTTCTTGCAGAAGATCGCGTGGCCTTCTTGGATATGGAGGTGAAGGCTCGCGCCTGCCGAGGAGATTTATGATAGCGGCTGGAGAGCCCTTGCCGGGCGCAGAGGACGGCCCCGCCAAGCTGCTTCCCTTCTGGTTCGCGCTCTTGAAGATGTCTCCTTGGTCTTGGCCCCACGGTGAGGCCGAGGCGCGTGTCTTGTCTTCTGCGGCAGCGACGCGGATCCTCACCCACATCTATCTTCGTGATCCCAGCGTCGACATGGACAGCTCTTTGGAGCCAACAAGCGGCGAGCATGCGATTGCCGCTGCCGAGGCTGTGAAGGGTCGTGGAGGCTCTGTTGGGAAGTTCGGGCCTTGACACCAAGCCGAAGCGAGGCGCTGCAGCCCCTGCTGCTTCACGAGGCGAGCCCACTCATGCTGCTCCACCGCCGACAAGTGACTCCGTTGTGGCTCCTGTCTTGCTTTTAATTCCTGCACATGTATCATGCCTCGGGGAGGGGTTTAAACTTTCATTTGGTATTGCGATAACAGTGTGGACTGTAATATTTGCTTTTGAATTCCTTGAAATTTGTGCTTCCAACTTGCTTATGTTCTACGCCGGTAGAGCCCGGCCCCGCGCATACCTCAGCCGCCGTTAGCCCCGACCGGAAACCAGGACGGGACCAAGGAGTGAGGGGCTACGTGACAAGTTAGGCTCTGAGTCGCGATGCTCAGGAGTCCCCTTAAGCGCCTGAACAGCAAGTAGGGAGGTGAGGCAGGCGGATCCACCGTTCTCGTCTGCAGAGCCCGGCCCCGCACATACCTCAACCGCCGTTAGCCTTTCGAAACTAAGGGGTGAGGGGCTACGTTACTAGTTAGGCTCTGAGTCGCGATGCTCGAGTCCCCTTAACGCTCAAGCGGCATTCGTACCTTGGCTCCGCTTCGGGAGTGGCGTCGACGAACCAGACCGAGGGGCTGGCTGGGTGGCATGCGTGCGGGCGTGACCGGGCTGCGTAGTCCCTTGACGCTCAAGCGACATTCGTACCTTGGCTCCGCTCGGGGAGTGGCGTGCGATGAACCAGGCCCGAGGGGCTGGCTGGAGTGGCGTCGCGTCTGGCGTGACCAGGCGCAGCCCGTGTCCAGCCCCTCGCGTGGCGCTCGAGGGGCGTTGCGATGAGGCGGACACCGAGCTCTGGGCTCCCGAGGTTGATGCGACCGGAGGCCACCCTCGCTTGTTTATCACCAGCGCGAGCATAAGCGCTTCCGCATGCATACGGGCATAGCCGCTCCTCGGCGATGTCGTCGGCCAGTAGCTGAGCATGGTGCTTCCACTAGAGCGTGGGAGGGGCTCCCCTCGGGAGGAGCCCAGGCGTATCTGCCCCACCACGACACATGGCTGGCACGGTAGGGCTGGGCGAGGCGTATCTGGGCACCCGTGAGCCAGTAGCGGGACTCACGGGCCCTACCTCAAGGCGGGTTGCGCCTGCCTCTGGGCCTTATCTTGAGTGTGTTCCTGCAAATTTGGCGGATGCCGGTGCTCACGTCTTGGTCCCGGCTCGGGCTGGTCTCGGCCGTCGTTGGCAAGCCAGTCGCGATGCCATGGACAAGACCAGAGGGTGAGGGCGGAGAGCGGTAGGAGTCTGAGTCGTGATGCTCGAGGCACCCCCTTTAACATAAGCTAGGTTAGATGGCGCAACTCTCGTCCTCGGGTCCGGCTCTCGGGCTGGTCTCGGCCGTCGTTGGCAAGCCGGTCGTGATGCCATGGACAAGACCAGAGGGTGAGGGCGGAGAGCGGTAGGATCCCTGAGTCGCGATGCTCGGGCACCCCCTTTAACGCTGCAAGCCGGGTCGGATCTGCAGCTCTCGTCCTCGGGTCCGGCTCTCGAGCTGGTCTCGGCCGTCGGTTGGCAAGCCAGTCACGATGCCATGGACAAGACCGGAGGGTGAGGGCGGAGGCGGTAGGAGCCACGAGTCGCGATGCTCCGCACCCCTTTAGCGCAAGCTAGGTTAGATGGCGCAACTCTCGTCCTCGGGTCCGGCTCTCGGGCTGGTCTCGGCCGTCGTTGGCAAGCCGGTCGAGATGCCATGGACAAGACCAGAGGTGAGGGCCGGAGAGCGGTAGGAGCCCTGAGTCGCGATGCTCGGGCACCCCCCTTTAACGCGCAAGCTGGGTGGATCAGCAACTCTCGTCCTCGGGTCCGGCTCTCGGGCTGGTCTCGGCCGTCGTTGGCAAGCCAGGTCGTGATGCCATGGACAAGACCGGAGGGTGAGGGCCGGAGGCGGTAGGAGCCACGAGTCGCGATGCTCGGGCACCCCCCTTTAACGCATAAGCTGGGTTAGATGACGAAACTCGTCCTCGGGTCCCAGCTCTCGGGCTGGTCTCAGTTGTCGCTGGCAAGCCAGGTCGCGATGCCATGGACAAGACTAGAGGGTGAGGGCCGGGGAGCCGGTAGGAGCCCTGAGTCGCGATGCTCAGGCACCCCACCTTTAACGCGCAAGATTCCGCCACCCAGGAAAAGGCACCAAATAACAAGCATGGTGGAGCGCGAGCATAATCCTAAGGAAAAAGGTAGGAAGGATACATGCCGCTGGGACTGGCCCGAGCGGCTTGGGGATGATGCAGCCCGAGGCGCCCCAACAGGATAGACTAACGACATGAAATAAAGGGATACATGCCGAGGACGGACCCACGCTGCCTCGGGAATAATCTGACTGAAGGCGCTCCCAGTAGGAAATAAAACTTAAAGATGTCACCTGGTGATGTTGGGGATGAAGGGGTGTTGGTGTAGCAGACTCGGTGGGCTGTGGGAGCCGATCCTCACGAGCCCCCAGGCCCGGGGGCCTCGGGAGGCTCCGGAGGCGCTGGCGGCTCCTCACGGGCCATCTCCATCTCTGGCCAGGGCTGCGGCGTGCCTGACCTCTTGAGCCTCTAGGATGGTCCTCATGAGACGCTAGTGCGCAGCAGCCGCGTTTGGCAGGCCATAAGGCATGCGACGTGGCTGTGGGGCGGACCTGCAAGCGTCCCACTCGCGAGGGCCGAGGCACTCTTGAGACACGGCTCGGTTGAGCCCGGTATGTCGATCAGACGCGCAGCCCACCATCCTCGCTGGATGGGGGGCCACAGTGAGTGCGGCGGCTGCCCCTCATGACCCTTGACTCCTGTAGCTCTGAATGGCCTTGCAGCGAACTCTTGAGGTTACGCCCTCCTGGTCTTGCTCACCTTGCTATGGAAGCGTGCTTTGAAACACGCCTCCATGTGGTGCCCAAGCGCCTCCCTCGAGACCTTGGCGAGGTCGGCGGCCCTCCAGGGGAGAGCCCCCGAGCCCTGCCTGAGGAGGGCGCCAGGCGCGCTTTCCTATGCGATGGAAGAAGGCTCCCCCTGTCCTGGTGTGGGCCTTGAGGGGCCTGTCTCTTGAAGAGCCGGGCCGGTCGATGTCTTCTTCTTCTTGGGTGCGGCCTCGGGAGGCCTCCTGCTGTTGTGGTATGGGTCTTCTAGCGATGCGGCCTGAAAGGCTCGCTCTAGGGAGCACACTGCGTCTCTCTCTTCACAGGGCACCGTGATGACCCCGCCGCTTCTCGGAATCTTGAGGGCGTTGTAGCCATGGTGGAGTTCTGACCATGAATTTGGCCAACGCTGGGTACCGAGGATGGCATTGTACGGCAGGAGAATGTGGGCGACGTCGAAGTCGATGAGCTCGGTGTGGTAGTTGTCGTGAGCCCCGAAGGTGACAGGAAGGCAGACCTGCCCGATCGGGACCGTGGAGCCGTCGGTGACTCCGGAGAAAGGCTTGGTTGGCTGAAGCTGACTGTAAGGCACTTGAAGATTGTTGAATGTCTCCACGGAGAGGACGTTGAGCCCTGCTCCACCGTCGATGAGGGTCTTGGTGACCAGCACGTTGCTGATGATTGGGGAGCAAACATCGGGAGAACTCCGGTTGTGGCTGTGCACTTGAGCTGATCCGCTGAGCTGAACGTGATGGCGCACGCCGACCACCTGAGAGGGCGCGTGGCCTCGAGCTTGGGGAGGACTGCATTCACTTCGCGGGCGAACTGCTTGAAGATGCGCTGAGAGGCTGGGGCTTGAGCTCCACCTAGGATGCAGGTGATCGCACGCGCTTCCTGGAAGCCCCCAGCCACCTCGTCCTGATGACGGTCTTCAATTCTCCTCGGCGGCGGCGGCAGCGGAGGGAGGCCTGCGTTCCCCTGCAGGCGATCCTCGCGAGGCTGATCCCTCCAGCCTCCCTCGCGAGGTGGGTCTTGCCAGCGGTCCTCGCGAGGTTGGTCGCGCCACCCTTGGCGCGGGCCGTGGTCTTCCCAGCGTCCTGCATTCCTTCCTCCTCCTCGGCCGTAGCCCCGGTCGCTGCGCTCGGGGCGTCTGCCGATCCTGCCTTCGCGCACGGCCCGGAGCTCTTGGCATTCATTGGTGTTGTGGGTGTGGAGGTTGTGGTACATCGCAGTACCGGCTGCCCTTGGAGGACTCGGGCTGATCTCTGCCTCGCTTGGTGTCTAGTTCGGCCGCGAGTACGGCAGCCCCCTTGCGCTTCACGTCCTTGGCCTTGGACTTCTTCTCTTCGGGATCCGCGGCAGGCAGCTCGAGGAGGGAGAGGCGCCCCTCCTCAGCCCTGGCGCACTTGGTCGCCAAGTTGAATAGCTCGAGGGAGGTGCACAGATCTTCATGCATCGCCAGCTCCTCCTTCATCTTGACGTCGCGCACGCCGTCGGAGAAGGCGAGATGATGGCCTCCTCCGTTACCCCGGGATCTTGAGGCGCGTTGTCGAAGTCTGGATGTACTTTTGCAAGGTTTCCCTGGCTGCTGCTTGATTGGCGCATGTAAACTACGGCGGGTGGCGGTCGCGAGTACCACGGAAGTTGGCGATGAAGCGGAGTGCGCATCTCGGCCGAGAAGAGATCGTGCTGGGGCCGATTCAGGAGCAGTGCGGGCTCCGTCCTTGAGCGCCATGGGGAACCAATTCGCCATGACCTTTTCATCCCCGTTGGCAGCCTCGATGCCCAGCTCGTAGAGCTGGAGGAACTCCGTAGGGTCAGCTGTGCCGTCGTAGCGAGGAGGCAGGTCTGGCTTGAACTTGGGGGGCCACGCGACGCTGCGCAGCTCGGAGGTGAAGGCGCGGTAGCCCGCCGTGGCCGCGGGGGGCCTCAGACGGCAGAGGGCTTGGTCTTGTGGGCCTCCCTGCGCCGCGGCTGGGGGCAGCGCAGGGTCTTGACGTGCTAGAGTAGGGAACGCTCGGGCAACTTCTTGTGGGCGAGGAACTTCTTGACAGCTCTCCTCTTGCCGCGCCGGCGCCTGGCAGAGCGGGTTCCGCCCAGGGACCGCGCGCCTTGGGGCCAGGGCGCCGTCTTGAGGAGGAGGCTGGCGCCCAGGAGCTTCATCGCTGTCTTGGGCGGAGTGCGGTGCAACGAGACGGACGGCGCGGTCGCCTCCGCAGCGCGGACGAGCTCAGCGACTTCGGTCGAGCCATTCTTCGACGCTGCGTCGTCGGCAGGCGGTAGCGCAGAGCTCGTTAGCGCGATGAGTGCAGCTCGGGCCTCCATGGCCTGGGCGCGCATGCGAAGAACCAGCGGGTGGCGAAGGTGTGGCGGTGCGGCCGCCCCGCCTCATGGGCGGGTTTGGGGCGATGCTTGCTGCTCGTTCCCCGCCCGGGCGGTGGCGGCGTTGACGGCAGGTGACGGGGAACGACGAGGGTGCCCGCCAACGGGAGCTGTCTGGGCGACATGGGAGGCGAGGGCGGCTCGGCGTTCGGCGCGGGCCCGACGGGCGTCAGACATGGTTGCGGTGGTCGGGGAAGAGCAAGGCGACGAAAGGCAGATTTCAGCGCACCCCTACCTGGCGCGCCAAATGTCGGATTTCGGGTTCCGGCAGAGCCTTGAGGTTCGAACACTGGGGTGCGCACGGAGATCCAACCCTCCACCGTCTCGTACCTCACCGAATCGCAGGTACCTAAACTACTAAACAGAACAACACAAGAGACGCAAGATTTATACTAGTTCGGGCCACCGTTGTGGTGTAATACCCTACTCTAGTTTGTGGCGTGGTGGATTGCCTCTTGGGCTTATGAGGAACAGTACAGGGAAGAACAGCCTCGCGAGGGTCTGTTCTTGGTGGGTGTGATGAATTGCTAGGTGGTCTTCCGTCGCCCTAGCTTGAGGATCGGGTCTCTATCTCTCTCTCTGGATTCCGGATGCCAGATCTAGATGCCTCTTGTCTTCCTCTGCCTGCTCTGAGTGTGACTACTCCTATTTATAGGCGAAGGCCCTGGGCCTCTTCCCAAATATTGAGCGGGAAGGGCGCCAACAATTGGCCATTTTGAAGGGGAACAGCGGGTACACTTATCCTGACTAAAGTTGGTCCTCGCCGCCAAAGGCTCTGGTGATGGCCTTTGCTTGGGCTCCACGATGACTCCCTTCCAGCCGTTGGGGCTGGTCTTGGTCTTGTTGCACAAAGCGGATGCCTTTGCTTGATGCTCTCGCTGCGCTTGCTCCCTTTGAACCAAAGAGGAAAGGAGGGCGCTGCTGCTGGCTGGCGTAACTGGCTCCCTTAGTGCGTCATGGCTTGCGTCATGGGCACCTCGCGAGTTACCCTGCCTTGAACTCTCCGCCTCCTCATGAGCCAACTTTGACGAGGCCGTGCGTGAGGAAGCTCCTTGTCGTCCGCCCATGAATCTGGCCCCTCGCGAGGTCTTGAGCTGCGTTGATGAAGATGGGCTGTCCTGGGCCTCCTTTGAGCCACGCCCGCAGGCATGAGCGAGCAAGTCTGGGGACCCCGTTCCCGAGCACGCCGACATAAACCCCATCTTTTATCCTCGATGGCAACAATACAATACGTGCCTTGCTGGCCCCTCATCCTTTGGGAAAGGACACCGCAAGATTGAACCCAAAGCTAAGCACTTCTCCCATTGCAAGAAAGATCAATCTAATAGGCCAAACTAAACCGATAATTCAAAGAGACTCGCAAAGATATCAAATCATGCATATAAGAATTCAGAGAAGAACCAAATATTATTCATAGATAAACTTGATCATAAATCCACAATTCATCGGATCTCGGCAAACACATTTCCAAAGAGTATTACATCGAATAGATCTCCAAGAACATCAAGGAGAACTTTGTATTGAGAACCGAAGAGAGAGAAAAAGCCATCTAGCTAATAACTATGGACCCGAAGGTCTGTGGTAAACTACTCACACATCATCGGAGAGGCTATGGTGTTGATGTAGAAGCCCTCCATGATCGATTCCCTCTCCGGTAGATAGCCGGAAAAGGCCCCAAGATGGGATCTAACGGGTACAGAAGGTTGCGGCGGTGGAAAAGTGGTTTTGTGGCTCCCCCTGATGTTTTTAGGGTATAAGAGTATATATAGGCGAAAGAAGTACGTCGGTGGAGCTCGGTGGGGCCCATGAGGGTGGGGGGCGGGGGCGCCCAGGTGGGTAGGCTCCTGCCTCGTGGCCGCCTCGCGGAGTTCCAGACTTCAACTCCAAGTCATCTGGATTGCGTTTGTTCCAAGAAAGATCATCACGAAGGTTTCATTCCGTTTGGTATTCCATTTCTGCAAAACACTGAAATAGGCAAAAGAACAGAAACTGCCACTAGGCCTTCGGTTAATAGGTTAGTGCCAAAAATAATATAAAAGATCATATTAAAGCCCATTAAAGATCCAAAACAGATAATATAATAGCATGGAACAATCAAAAAGTATAGATACGTTGGAGACGTATCAAGCATCCCCAAGCTTAATTCCTGCTCGTCCTCGAGTAGGTAAATGATAAGAACAGAATTTTTGATGCAGAATGCTACCTAACATATTTTTCAATGTAATTTTCTTTATTGTGGCATGAATGTTCAGATCCGAAAAATTCAAGACAAAAGTTTAATATTGACATAAAAATAATAATACTTCAAGCATACTAACCAAGCAATTATGTCTTCTCAAAATAACATAGCCAAAGAAGGCTCATCCATACAAAATCATATAGTTTGGCCATGCTCCATCTTCGTCACACAAAATGCTCCAATCATGCACAACCCCAATGATAAGCCAAGCAATTGTTTCATATTTTAGTATTCTCAAACTTTTTCAACTTTCACGCAATACATGAGCGCGAGCCATGGACATAGCACTATAGGTGGAATAGAATGGTGGTTGTGGAGAAGACAAAAAAGAGGAAGATGGTCCCACATCAACTAGGCGTATTAATGGGCTATGGAGATGCCCATCAATAGATATCAATGTGAGTGAGTAGGGATTGCCATGCAACGGATGCACTGGAGTTATAAATGTATGAAAGATCAACAAAAGAAACTAAGTGGGTGTGCATCCAACTTGCTTGCTCATGAAGACCTATGGCATTTTAGGAAGCCCATTGTTGGTATATACAAGCCAAGTTCTATAACGAAAATTCCCACTATTATATGAAAGTGACAAAATAAGAGACTCTCTATCATGAAGATCATGGTGCTACTTTGAAGCACAAGTGTGGCAAAAAAGATAGTAACATTGCCCCTTCTCTCTTTCTCTCTCATTTTTGGGCCTTCTCTCTTTTATTTGGCCTTTCTTTCTCTTTTTTTGGGCCTTCTCTTTTTTATTTGGCCTTTCTCTTTTTTTTCCTCACACGGGACAATATTCTAATAATGATGATCATCACACTTCTATTTATTCAGAACTCAAGGATTACAACTCGATACTAGAACAAAATATAACTCTATATGAGTGCCTTCGGCGGTGTACCGGGATGGGAAATGAATCAAGAGTGACATGTATGAAAAATTATGAATGGTGGCCTTGCCACAAATACGATGCAACTACGTGATCATGCAAGGCAATATGACAATGATGAAGCGTGTCATAATAAACGGAACGGTGGAAAGTTGCATGGAAATATATCTCGGAATGGCTATGGAAATGCCATAATAGGTAGGTATGGTGGATGTTTTGAGGAAGATATATGGTGGGTTTATGGTACCGGCGAAAGTTGTGCGGTACTAGAGAGGCTAGCAATGGTGGAAGGATGAGAGTACGTATAATCCATGGACTCAACATTAGTCATAAAGAACTCACATACTTATTGCAAAAATCTACAAGTCATCAAAACCAAGCACTACGCGCATGCTCCTAGGGGGATAGATTGGTAGGAAAAGACCATCACTCGTCCCCGACCCCCACTCATAAGGAGGACTATCAAAGAAACACCTCATGCTTCAAATTTATTACACAACGGTTACCATACGTGCATGCTACGGGACTTGCAAACCTCAACGCAAGTATTTCTCAAATTCACAATTACTCAACTAGCACGATTCTAATATCACCATCTTCATATCTCAAAACAATCATCAAGTATCAAACTTCTCATAGTATTCAATGCACTCTATATGAAAGTTTTTATTATACCCATCTTGAATGCCCATCATATTAGGACTAATTTTATAACCAAAGAAAATTACCATGATTTTGTAAAAGACTCTCAAAATAATATAAGTGAAGCATGGGAGATCAATAATTTCTATAAAATAAAACCACCACCGTGCTCTAAAAAAGATATAAGTGAAGCACTAGAGCAAAATTATCTAGCTCAAAAGATATAAGTGAAGCACATAGAGTATTCTAATAAATTCCGATTCATGTGTGTCTCTCCTGAAAGGTGTGTACAACAAGGATGACTGTGGTAAACTAAAAATCAAGGACTCAAATCATACAAGACACTCCAAGAAAAACACATATCATGTGGTGAATAAAAATATAGCCTCAAGTAAAGTTACCGATAGACAAAGACGAAAGGGGGGGTGCCTTCCGGGGCATCCCCAAGCTTAGGCTTTTGGTAGTCCTTGAATTTTACCTTAGGGTGCCTTGGGCATCCCCAAGCTTAAGCTCTTGCCACTCCTTATTCCAAAATCCATCAAATCTTTACCCGAAAACTTGAAAACTTCACAGCACAAAACTCAACAGAAAATCTCATGAGCTCCGTTAGTATAAGAAAATAAACCACCACTTTAATGTACTGTAATGAACTCATTATTTATTTATATAGGTGTTAAACCTAATGTATTCCAACTTATCTATGGTTCATACCCCCCGATACTACTCATAGATTCATCAAAATAAGCAAACAACTCATGAAAAAACAGAATCTATCAAAACAGAACAGTCTATAGCAATCTGACTAAATCGAATACTTTTGTAACTCCAAAAATTGTGCAATAAGTTGGTGGACGTGAGGAATTTGTCTATTAATCATCTTCAAAGAGAATGAATCTAAAATTACTCTCCAGCAAAAAATGGCAGCTAATCTCGTGAGCGCAAAAAAATCTATTTTTTACAGCAAGATCGCAAAGACTCCACCCAAGTCTTCCCAAAGGTTCTACTTGGCACAAACACTAATTAAAACATAAAACCACATCTAAACAGAGGCTAGATGAATTATTTATTAATAAACAGGAAGAAAAAGCAAAGAACCAAAATAAAATTGGGTTGCCTCCCAACAAGCGATTTTATTTAAAGCCTTTTAGCTAGGCATTGATAATTTTAGTGATGCTCATATGAAAGATAGTAATTGGAACACAAAGAGAGCATCATAAAACATGTGACAAACACATCTAAGTCTAACATACTTCCTATGCATAGGCATCTTATAGGCAAACAAATTATCAAGGCAAGCAAAAACTAGCATATGCAAGGAAGCGGATAGAAACAATAGCAATCTCAACATAACGAGAGGTAATTTAGTAACATGAAAATTTCTACAACCATATTTTCCTCTCTCATAATAATTACATGTATGATAATAAGAAAATTCAACAATATAGCTATCACAAAACATATTCTAAACACGATCCACATGTATGCAAAGTTGACACTCTTCCAAAATAGTGGGATTAACATTAATTGAAGTCATGAGCTCTCCAAACCCACTTTTGTCAAAAACTTCATAAGATTGAACATTCTCCAAATATGTGGGATCTAAAGTTGACACTCTTCCAAACCCACTTTCAGTAATATTGCAAACATTATTATCAATCTCATATTCATCATGAGGCTTAAATAAATTTTCAAGATTGTAAGAAGAATCACCCCAATCATGATCATTGCAACAAGTAGTGGACATAACAAAACTAGCATCCCCAAGCTTAGGGTTTTGCATATTATTAACACAATTGGCATTAATAGAATTTATAATAACATCATTGCAATCATGCTTTTTGTTCAAAGATCAATCGTGAATCACTTCATAAAGTACTTCATCACAAGTTTCAGATTCATAAATTTCAAGAAAAACTTCATAAAGATAATCTAGTGCACAAAAATCACTAGCAATTGGTTCATCATAATTGGATCTCTTAAAATGATTGGCAAGTGGATGGGGATCCATAAACTTTTAGCAAGAGAAGATGCAAGCAAAAAGAAGGCACATGGTAACACAAGATCGAACGGAAGAGGGGCGAAGAAATGGCGAATCTTGTGAAGTGGGGGAGAGGAAAACGAGAGGCGAATGGCAAATAATGTAATGCGAGGGAGAAGAATTTATGGTGGGTACTTGGTATGTCTTGACTTGGCGTAGATCTACCCGGCAACGGCGCCATAAATCCTTCTTGCTACCTCTTGAGCATGCATTGGTTTTCCCTTGAAGAGGAAAGGGTGATGCAGCAAAGTAGCGTAAGTATTTCCCTTAGTTTTTGAGAACCAAGGTATCAATCCAGTAGGAGATAACACGCAAGTCACCTAGTACCTGCACAAACAATCAAGAACCTTGCAACCAACACGATAAAGGGGTTGTCAATCCCTTCACGGTCACTCGCAAAAGTGAGATCTAATAAAGATAGTAAGATAAATAATTTTGGTCTTTTTGTTGTATAGATTGGAAAGTAAAGATTGCAAAATAGTAAAATGAGATGTGATGTAAATAAAAGAGATGAAATATAATAAGAAAGAGACCCGAGGGCCATAGGTTTCACTAGTGGCTTCTCTCAAGATAGCATATATTATGGTGGGTGAACAAATTACTGCCGAGCAATTGATAGAAAAGTGCATAGTTATGAGAATATCTAGGCAATGATCATGAATATAGGCATCACGTCTGTGTCAAGTAGACCAAAATGATTCTGCATCTACTACTATTACTCCACACATCGACCACTATCCAGCATGCATCTAGAGTATTAAGTTCATAATAACAGAGTAATGCATTAAGCAAGATGACATGATGTAGATGGATAAAATCAAGCAATATGATATAAACCCCATCTTTTTATCCTCAATGGAAAAAATACAATACGTGCCTTGCTGCCCCTACTGTCACTGGGAAAGGAAACCGCAAGATTGAACCCAAAGCTAAGCACTTCTCCCATTGCAAGAAAGATCAATCTAGTAGGCCAAACTAAACCGATAATTCGAAGAGACTTGCAAAGATATCAAATCATGCATATAAGAATCCAGAGAAGAACCGAATATTATTCATAGATAAACTTGATCATAAATCCACAATTCATCGGATCTCGACAAACACACCACAAAAGAGTATTATATCGAATAGATATCCAAGAACATCGAGGAGAACTTTGTATTGAGAACCAAAGAGAGAGAAGAAGCCATCTAGCTAATAACTATGGACCCGAAGGTCTATGGTAAACTACTCACACATCATCGGAGAAGCTGTGGTGTTGATGTAGAAGCCCTCCATGATCGATTCCCCCTCCGGCAGATCTCCGGAAAAGGCCCCAAGATGGGATCTCACGGGTAGAGAAGGTTGCGGTGGTGGAAAAGTGGTTTCGTGGCTCCCCTTGATGTTTTTAGGTATAAGAGTATATATAGGCGAAATAAGTACGTCGGTGGAGCTCCGTGGGGCCCACGAGGGTGGGGGCATGCCTACCCCCCCTGGGCGCACCCTACTGCCTCGTGGCCGCCTCACGGAGTTCCAGACTTCAACTCCAAATCTTCTGGATTGCGTTTGTTCCAAGAAAGATCATCGCGAAGATTTCATTCCGTTTGGATTCCGTTTGGTATTCCTTTTCTGCAAAACACTGAAATAGGCAAAAGAACAGAAACTGGCACTGGGCCTTCGGTTAATAGGTTAGTCCCAAAAATAATATAAACGAGCATATTAAAGCCCATTAAACATCCAAGACAGATAATATAACAGCATGGAACAATCAAAAATTAAGTTGGAGACGTATCAGTCACCGAACTGTGTCTCGGTCTGTCCGTTTTCACTAGTTTAGATTCCAAAAGTTGCTTCGGTGTCACCGAGTTTAACAAATCGGTAGCTCCGAAATGCTTTCTGTGGAAAACTAAAACTAAGTTTTTGACTCATCTGTTTTGCAAAACCTCTGCACTTTGTGATGCTCATCCACTCTATCTCATCTATAACTATTCACAGGGTCAGCTGTAAGTTTGCAGTGCCAGAATGTCTGATCAGAGTGATAGCCAGAATAAGTCTGAAGAGCAGGTGAATCTGAGTGCGGGCACTAGTCCCTCTGGCAGTTATGATGAAGGAAGCAGAAGTACTCCTAGAAACCTGCCTAAGGCTGCTACTAGGCAGAGGAGGAAGAGAAATTCTGAGTCTGGAGATGAATACTATGTAGCTGCTGAGGAGGAGGTCAGCTCCAAGAAAAAGGTTGTCAAGGCACTATTACATCTACAAAGCCTGGTATGCACAAGAAGGCTCCTACAAAAAGAGTGCCCATGTCCAAAGCCAGAGCCTCAACTCAGGAAACAATTGAGTTCACTCTTGAACCAAAAGAGGCTGGTGAGGGTGAAGAGAAAAGAAAGGGTCAAGAAAACTATGGCCAAAGTCATTGGGAGATCCTCTATGATGAGAGATCCAGGTGAGGATGAAGAGGAAGAGGAAGAGGATGCTGCACCAGCACCCAAAGCTCAAAAGCTGAGGGGGGATGCCATCAAGTCTGGGGCTGCCCCTTCTAAGCCCAAGACAGCCCCCAAAGCTTCTGCTCCAGCTCCCAAGACTGCACCAAATAGGAGCACAAGGAATATACCAGCTGCTGAGAAGAACAAGGCCCCAGTGTCTGAGACTGAAGTTGAAGAAGAATAAGATGCTGAAGCCCAAGTGCTTAGGAAGCTCAAGCCAAAGATTCTTGACCATGATGACAACCATCCAGTGGCATAAAATATGAAGATTAGAAAGGATGTAGGTCTCAGACTATGTAGAGAATCAGATCCATATGCTGTGTGGAGAAGGACTGCTGTGGACTATAGGTTTCACACCAAGGAGCAACATGACTTCCATGAGACCATTCTGCTTGATAAGAAGCCCATAGTGTGTGACATGAAGTGGGTTGACTGTAAATATATTGACAACAATGAAGACCACTTTCCAGGAGTGCATGAGAGCTTTGGGCTGTGTGGAGTAGACAAATTTGTGGGTCAGAAACTCACCAAGTGGAATGATGAGCTCGTTATGCAATTCTACTCAGCATCACATTTCTATCCTGATGGTAGAATTATCTGGATGTCTGAAGGTACTAGGTACCAATCGACAGTTGCGGAATAGGCCAAACTGATCAATGCCCCTGCAGAGCATGAGGATGACATAGATGTCTATGCCAAGAAGAAGGATCACAACTCCATGGCTAACATGTATAAGGAAATTCCTGAAAAAGCCTTGGAAACTCACAAGATGGGCTCTGTATACTATCTGTTGTCTGGTCTGACCACCATCAACACTATCTTGAGGCATACCTTGTTGCCCAAGTCAGGAGATCATAGGATGATCAGAGGCCATTCCATTAACTTGCTGCAGTTGTTTGATGTGCCCCAAAAGTTCAAAGTGACGAGTCTGATTGTTGAGACAATCAAGAGGACAGCTGCAGATCAGAAGAGGTCATGTGGGTATGATCCACACATCCAGATGCTCATCAACTCCAAGATGGGCACATGCACATACTTATTGGACAAGGAACATCTTCCCTTGAGGCCTGATTTTGAGGACAACACAGTTGTCATGAATGCTGAAGATCCTACATCTGTTGAGGCTCAAGAGAAGAGGGAGAAAGCTAAGGCTGAGAAAGCAGCCAAGATGCCAAGTGTTGAAGAGGCTTCTCAAGTGTTTCTCAAGTCAAAGAAAGATCAACTTGGATATCTGATTCAAGCCACCTTGAGGATTGAGAAGGGATTGGCCACCCTGACCCAGAACCAAGAGAGCCTGGAGAGGATCATTGAAACCAAATTCTATGATCTTGACTTGAAGGTGATAGAGATGCAGACAGCAGCTGAGCAGCTCCAGGAAGAAGCTGAGGAGAGGAAAGGGAAGGCTACCATAGATGCCTTTCAGAGAGTGCCTAGGGGATAGAGATCTGCTGCAGTGCCAGTGACTGACACAAGAGCTACAACATCAGCACCTGTAGCCACAACATCAGTAGCACCTCCAGTTGCCACTCCACCAGCTCCAACAACTTCAACAGATGCATTCGTCCTTGGAGTCCTCTCAATGCTTCCTCCCGAAGATCAAGCCTAGAGTGACGCATAGCACTATGCATTTTCGAGCTTTTTGGTAACTTGTTGCCAAAGGGGGAGAAAGTGTATAGATCATAGGCTTCGAGAGAGAGAGACTGCTTCTTTTTGTGATCTCTTTTTGTTTCTTGGTTCATACTTTTTTGTGTGCTTGCTTGGATGATACTATGTTTGTGTGTGAGATACTTGTATGATCATGTGTTTGATCATATTACCTTAATGGTTGTGCTTGAATGATATTATTACTTATCTCTCATATATGATCATTCACTTTGTCTTGGTGATGAGTGCATATTGCTTTCTATCATTTTGAGCGCTCCACCAAGATGTATGTGACATGAAAGAGTAAGCCATGATCCTAATCGATTGTGCATTTGCATTCACAAGCAAATTTTAAATAATGCACAAATTTAGGGGGAGCTCTTGCTTATCACATAATTCTCAAAGCAAAGATGTATCTCAATCTTATTATCATTGTCAAAGCTTTGATCTATATGTTGTCATCAATTACCAAAAAGGGGGAGATTGAAAGTGCAACTATCCCTGGGTGGTTTTGGTAATTCCTAACAACATATAGCTCATTGAACTAATGCTCTTTCAAGATGATCATTTCAAAAAGTTCAATGATTGGCATGGCATGGACTGGGATGTGGACCCCTCAAAATGCTAAGGACACATATTGGCTCAAGCTCAAGACTCTACTTTTTCATTTTAGTGATCCAAGATCACATACAGTCCATAGGAAAAGCCAATACTATTAAAAGGGGATGAGGTTTTGCTTAATGGCTTGCTTGCTCAAAATGCTTAGTGATATGCTCCAAAAGCCCTCAACCACTTTCTCATATCCACGTATGTTCCAAACCAAAAGTCAAACTCGGCCCCAATGATTTGATCTATCCGGCGCCACCGAGTTCATTTGACATAGCCATAACCAGAAACCCTAAGCAGTTCGGTCTCACCGATAGGGATCTCGGTCTCACCGAGATGTGATTGCAAAATCTCTGTTTCTTTTCGTAACGTTTTGGTCTAACCGAGATGAGCGATCGGTCCCACCGAGTTCACAATGCAAACTCTCTGTTTCCCTTTCGTAAAGTTTCGGTCTCACCAAAATGAGCGATCGGTCCCACCGAGTTTGCCTGGCCAACTCTCTGTTTGCCCTTTACAGAAATCGGTCTCACAGAGTTCATATGATCGGTCTCACCGAGATTACGTTATGCCCTAACCCTAATAAAGTCGGTCCCACTGAGTTGACATGTCGGTCCCACCGAAAAACCTAACGTTCACATTTTGAACTGAATCGGTCCCACCAAGTGTGAGTATTCGGTCCCACCGACTTTGGTGAATTGTGTGTAACGGTTAGATTTTGTGTGGAGACTATATATACCCCTCCACCCATCCTCCATTCTCGGAGAGAGCTATCAGAACGTGCCTACACTTCTACCATTCATTTTCTGAGAGAGAACCACCTACTCATGTGTTGAGACCAAGATATTCTAATCCAACCACAAGAATCTTGATCTCTAGCCTTCCCCAAGTTGCTTTCCACTCAAATAATCATTCCACCAAATCCAAATCTGTGAGAGAGAGTTGAGTGTTGGGGAGACTATCATTTGAAGAACAAGAGCAAGGAGTTCATCATCAACACACCATCTATTACCTTTTGGAGAGTGGTGTCTCCTAGATTGGTTAGGTGACACTTGGGAGCCTCCGTCAAGATTGTGGAGTTGAACCAAGGAGTTTGTAAGGGCAAGGAGATCGCCTACTTCGTGAAGATCTACCCAAGTGAGGCAAGTCCTTCATGGGCGATGGCCATGGTGGGATAGACAAGGTTGCTTCTTCATGGACCCTTCGTGGGTGGAGCCCTCCGTGGACTCGCGTAGCCGTTACCCTTTGTGGGTTGAAGTCTCCATCAACGTGGATGTACGATAGCACCACCTATCGGAACCATGCCAAAAATCTCCATGTCAACATTGCGTTTGCTCCCTCTAAACTCCTCCCATTTACCTTCATATGCAATGATTTACATTCTGCTGCTATACTCTTAGACTTGGATGTGTAGGTTGATTGCTTGACTTGTGCTAAGTTGCTAAAATCTTCCAAGACTTAAAACTGGGAAAAGGCTAGATTTTTATTTGGTCAAGTAGTCTAGACACCCCCCTCTAGACATACTTTCGATCCTACAGTCATCGACTTTGTGGACCAATTCCTTCCTTCCATGGTGCTCGCGCTAGGTCTGCAGTCACCTTTCACCCGGATTATGCCATGATTTCCAAAGTGTATGCATTAGTTAGCCTCGAAGGTAGACCACACAAGTGTGAATAGTGCCCTCATCTGACAACTTTTGAAGAAAAGTCATTGCCTTCCATAACCACTGACCAGTTATGAAAACTTGGTTCACGGTTCGAGGCAGTTTCTCCATTGGCACGTCTCATCAACATGGAGATCGTGTCCTGTTTTCAAGGCATATGATCAATGATTTATGTTATCCTATGTGCGCATAACGACATGATTATATTGGGAAGACATGAGGTCTGTGATACGTCTCCAACGTATCTATAATTTTTGATTGTTCCATGCTATTATATTATCAATCTAGGATGTTTTATATGCATTTATATGCTATTTTATATGATTTTTGTGACTAACCTATTAACCTAGAGCCCAGTGCTAGTTTCTGTTTTTTCCTTGTTTTTGAGTATTGCAGAAAAGGAAAACCAAACGGAGTCCAATTGACCTGAAACTTCACGGAACTTATTTTTGGACCAGAAGAAGGCCATGGAGTAGAAGAGTTGGGCCAGAAGAGTCCCGGGCTGCCCACGAGGGTTGGGGGGGGGGCGCCCACCCCCCTGGGCGCGCCTCCCTGCCCCGTGGACCGCCCGGAGACCCCCTGACTTGTTCCTGACGCCAAAACCACTTATATATACAGAAACTTCCAGAAAGAAACCTAGATCGGGAGTTCCACCGCCGCAAGCCTCTGTAGCCACCGAAAACCAATCTAGACCCGTTCCGGCACCCTGCCGGAGGGGGGGAACCCTCATCGGGTGGCCATCTTCATCATCCCGGCGCTCTCCATGACGAGGAGGGAGTAGTTCGCCCTCGGGGCTGAGGGTATGTGCCAGTAGCAATGTGTTTGATCTCTCTCTCTCTCTCTCTCTCTCTCTCTCTCTCGTGTTCTTGATTTGGCACGATCTTGATGTATCGCGAGCTTTGCTATTATATTTGGATCTTATAATGTTTCTCCCCCTCTACTCTCTTGTAACAGATTGAGTTTTCCCTTCGAAGTTATCTTATCGGATTGAGTCTTTAAGGATTTGAGAACACTTGATGTATGTCTTGCATGTGCTTATCTGTGGTGACAATGGGATATTCACGTGATCTACTTGATGTATGTTTTGGTGATCAACTTGCGGGTTCAGTGACCTTGTGAACTTATGCATAGGGGTTGGCACACCGTTTTTGTCTTGACTCTCCGGTAGAAACTCTGGGGCACTCTTTGAAGTTCTATGTGTTGGTTGAATAGATGAATCTGAGATTGTGTGATGCATATCTTATAATCATACCTACGGATACTTGAGGTGACATTGGAGTATCTAGGTGACATTAGGGTTTTGGTTGATTTGTGTCTTAAGGTGTTATTCTAGTATGAACTCTATGATAGATCGAACGGAAAGAATAGCTTCATGTTATTTTACTACGGTCTCTTGAATAGATTGATCAAAAAGAATAACTTTGAGGTGGTTTCATACCCTACAATAATCTCTTTGTTTGTTCTCCTCTATTAGTTACTTTGGAGTGACTCTTTGTTGCATGTTGAGGGATAGTTATATGATCCAATTATGTTATTATTGTTGAGAGAACTTGCAGTAGTGAAAGTATGAACCCTAGGCCTTGTTTCCTAGCATTGCAATACCATTTACACTCACTTTTATCATTAGTTACCTTGCTGTTTTTATATTTTCAGATTACAAATACTCATATCTATCATCCATATTGCACCTGTATCACCATCTCTTCGCCGAACTAGTGCACCTATACAATTTATCATTGTATTGGGTGTGTTGGGGACACAAGAGACTCTTTGTTATTTGGTTGCAGGGTTGTTTGAGAGAGACCATCTTCATCCTACACCTCCCACGGATTGATAAACCTTAGGTCATCCACTTGAGGGAAATTTGCTACTGTCCTACAAACCTCTGCACTTGGAGGCCCAACAACGTCTACAAGAAGAAGGTTGCATAGTAGACATTAGTCTGCGGCGCAGTAAAAGGGCTCTTGGCAGTATGTCAGCCCATAAAAGGGGAACAACCACCATTTTCACCGCACGCTCTCACTCCCCCCTTGCCATTGCTTTCTCAATCTCCTGAGCTCTAGCGCCCAGATCCATTCACCCCTGAAATACTCCTCCGGCCACCTCCTTGATCAGCCATGGCCGGCTCAGGCTCCAAGGGCAAGTGGGGGGCCTCCAACGCCACTGAGGACGCCATCCTGGAGTTGAAAAGCACGGGATACCTATCAGCCAACGTCGCTCATCGCGTCCCGGAGGAAGGCCAGGTCATCCCCACGCCAAGGCTCGGCGAGAGGGTTGTGTTACTCCCCCATTTCATCCGGGTACTAGGCTTCCCTCTCCACCCCTTCGTCAGGGGGTTGATGTTCTTTTACGGGTTAGATTTCCATGACCTCGCCCCAAGCTCCTTCCTGCATATCTCGGCCTTCATCATCATCTGCGAGGCCTTTTTTCGGGTCCGGCCACACTTCGGCTTGTGGCTAAAGGTCTTCAACATCAAACCTAAGATTGTTGACGGTCAACGGCCAATAAGCGGACTCCGGGGGGGGGGGGGGGGGGAGGAATGGTCAGCAAACTCCCCCGGGTTGAGTGGCCGGGCGGCACTTTCATAGAGGCCGTCAAGATCCGGCATAAGGGGTGGTTCTATATCATGGCACCGTGAGATGCGGCTTGGGCTGAAATCTTGCCTTCAGATCCGGACCCCCACAAGGCTGGTCTCATGGGCCAAGAAAGGCCTAGAGTCCTAGACTAGGGGTCAACCACCATGGTGGACTCAGAGCCGGATATCTAAGAAGGTCGAGTTGGCCAACGTGATTCAGATCATGCTTCACCGGTGATTCCTACCCTTCCAAGATCGGGCCATCCCATGTGGTCCTACAAACCCGAAGACCCTGCCACCGTACTATGCTTCTACCGCACCTCCCACGCCAAGTTGTGGAAGGTGTTGTTCAAGCCTCAAAAAGACTAGCCGGCCGAGGAAGAGGGCACCGGTCTTGACGCTGCGACACCCCCTTGGGAGGTATGTTAAGTATTACCATTATGTTCAGATATTCCTTTTTGACAAAGCACTTAATTCCTCCTCCTTCCATCCATAGAGATAGCTGAAGAAAGCCGAGCAGATCAGTAGCCCAGCCCCGCTGCCCGAGGGCCGCAGGGCGGCCTTGCTAGAAGAGATGCTGTGGCACAGTACAGGGCGCCGGAGAAGAAGGAGAAGAAGAAAGGAGAGAAGAGGGAGGCCAAAGAAGGCCTCCGTCCTAGAGGACTCCCGGACACTAAGCCTAGGGAAACCCAAGCCCGCTCCGCTCATGATGGAGAGCAAGGAGAGGACGGGGAGGAGAGCGACTCCCCTCGAACAAGGAAGAGGGCGGCGTCAGATGACGCCGAGGAGGATCAGCCTCCTCCTTCCCCGAAGAGGCAATGTAGGGCCAAAGTTGCCCTGTCCGAGCCTTCCAAAGAGGTTCCTAAAAGGAACCCCAGGATTAAACCCCGGGCACATAGGTAGGTACTCAAAGACACACCCGCACATTCTTATCTGAACTAAATCCATTTTTGATCATGCACTTTGCTTTTATCATTGCAGCCCGCCGCACGACCTCCCCACCGATTGAGTCTCGGAGGGGGACTCTCCGCTAGCTCAGGGACCGCATCATGCACCACTCCTCCTCCGGTCGTTGAGGATACTAGGGAGGTCTTCTCCAAGAGGACCCCTCCTGAGCCGAACACAGGTGGAGGAGGTGACGTGAATATGGCCGAGGTGAACACCTCGGCCGCCAAAGACCATGAGGATAGAGTATTCATGCCATGTTTATAACAAATTTATATGGTTTTCGTATGATTTGAATGGAACTAACCGAGACTGACGCTGTTTTCAGCAGAACTACCATGGTGTTGTTTTTTGTGCAGAAATAAAAGTTCTCGGAACTGGACGAAACTTTTTGGAGATTTTTTATGGAACAAATGAAGAATATTGGAGCAAAGAACCACTAGAGGGGCCCCCTGCTGCCCACTAGGCACCAGGGTGTGCCACCCCCTCTGACGCGCCCTGGTGAGTAGTGGGCCCCTCGAAGCCCATCTCAGCATGAAACTGATGCCAAAAATTCCTATAAATGCAGAAACCCCTAGAAATAACCCTAGATCAGAAGTTCCGCCGCCGCAAGCCTTTGTAGCCATGAAAAACCAATCTAGACCCTATTCCGGCACCCTGTCAAAGGGGGAAATCATCGCCGGAGGCCATCTTCATCATCTCGGCGGCCACCATGATGAGGAGGGAGTAGTCCACCCTCGGGGCTGAGGGTTTGTACTAGTAGATATGTGTTTGATCTCTCTCTCTCTCTCTCTCTCTCTCTCTCTCTCTCTCTCGTGCTCTTAATTTGGCACGATCTTGATGTATTGTGAGCTTTGTTAATATAGTTGGATCATATGGTGTTTTCCCCTCTCTATCTTGTTGTGATGAATTTAGTTTTACCTTTGAAATTTCATTATTATTGGATTGAATTTTTTTATGGATTTGAGAGCACTTGATGTATGTCTTGGCACTCAACTCGTGGATTCCTAAAGTGACATTGGGGTAATCTATGCATAGGGGTTGATGCACATTTTTGTCCTACTTTCTCCGGTAGAAATCTTGGGGCACACTTTGAGGTTCTTTGTGTTGGATTGAGTATTACGAATCTGAAGTTGTTTGATGCATATCGTATAATCAACTCACGGATACTCGTGGTGACATTGGAGTATCTAGGTGACATTAGAGTTGGTTGATGTGTATCATATGGTGTTATTTCAGTACGAACTCTTGTGTTATTTGTGACACTTATAGGAATAGCTCGATAGATCGAACGGAAAGGATAACTTTGAGGTGGTTTCGTACCCTACAAACGATTTTGTCTTATGTTCTCCGCTAGATAAGAACTTTGGAGTGATTCTTCATCGCACGTTGAGGGATGGTTATATGATCCAATTATATTAGCGCTGTTGAGATATTGCACTAGTGAAAGTATGAACCCTAGGCCTCATTTTCAAGCATTACAATACCATTTGTGCTCACTTTTGTTACTTGGTATCTTGCTATTTTTTATTGTTCCTATTACAAAAATCAATATCTACTATCATTACTACACTTGTATCACCATCTCTTCGCCGAACTAGTGCACCTATACAATGTACCATTGTATTTAGTGTCTTGGGGACACAAGAGGCTCTTTGTTATTTGGTTGCAGGGTTGTTTGAGAGAGACCATCTTCATCCTACGCCTCCCACGGATTGATAAACCTTAGGTCATCCACTTGAGGGAAATTTACTACTGTCCTACAAAACTCTGCGCTTGTAGGCCCAACACGAGTCTACAAGAAGAAGTTGTGTAGTAGACATCAAGCTCTTTTCTGGCGCCGTTGCCGGGGAGGTGAGTGCTTGAAGGTATATCTTTAGATCTTACAATTGAATTTTTAGTTTCTTGTTTTATCACTAGTTTGGTTTATAAAGAAAACTGCACAAAAAATGGAATTGAGGTTGCCTCATATTATTCGTCTTCATCATGTCTTTCTTGAAAATGATGGAATGGAAAACTGTGCTCAGTTGATAAAAGAAGAATTCAATGAAATGTTTGGCATAAAATCTTTGAATTATGAGCATGATTGCAATATGGCTAGTATGAATTCTTTGAATATCCATGGTGTTAAAGATATGCAAAGCCATAAGCTTGGGGATGCTATGTTTGATGAATATGAAATCTTTACTCCCCCAAGTTTTGATGAGAAAATTTATTATGATGAAAGCATGCCTCCTATTTATGATGATTATATTGATGAAATTGGGTTTGGGAGAGTGTCAACTCTAGGAAGTAATGATCACACTATTTTGGAGGGTGTTGAATCTTATTGTAATAATTATGAAAGTGGATTTGGAGAGGTCATAAATTTATTTAGTGATGATTCCATTATTTTGGAAGAGGTTTCAATTGACTATGATAAAAAAGTTCCTATCTATGATGATTATGGTGAGACATGTATATTATAAAGAATAGTGATAATCATGAAACTTGTCATCATGACTTAAATTTTCAATTGGATTATGTCAATCAAGTATCACATGATAGTTATTTTTTTGAATTTTCTCCCACTACTATTCATGAGAATGAATTTGCTTATGTCATTGGTACGCGTCGGTGCTATACAAACGGTTTTTAACCCCTTTCCGCGATGACATTTGGAACCGTCGCCAAGTGAGTGTGGGCGATAAGGGGGGTCCTTCCCACACGACCCAGAAACCGTCGGGGATAGGCCCTCTTGGCACACAGGCTAGGGAAAAATGAGCTCGTGTGCGATCGGGCGAGGCATCAAAACCCAATCGTTTTCGTTCGTATGTACATCCCACACAGTGAATCCCAGAAAAACATTTCGGTTCGTATCACTACAAAAAAAAGACACATCTGTGACATTTTGGGCCGAACGAAAATCTTTTCTGTCATACTTATGACACTTCAATGACGATAATTGTGACATAACCCGGTGCTACCTCTTGAGCACAGCGTTGGATTTCCTTGAAGAGGAAAGGATGATGCAGCAAAGTAGCGTAAGTATTTCACTCAGTTTTTGAGAACCAAGGTATCAATCCAGTAGGAGGCTACGCGCGAGTCCCTCGTACCTACACAAAGCAAATAAATCCTCGCAACGAACACGATTAGGGGTTGTCAATCCCTTCACGGTCACTTACGAGAGTGAGATCTGATAGAGATGATAGATAATATTTTTGGTATTTTTATGATAAAGATGCAAAGTAAAATAAAAGAAAAGTAAAAGCAAATGCAATAAATAAAGTGATGGAAGATTAATATGATAGAGATAGACCCGGGGGCCATAGGTTTCACTAGTGGCTTCTCTCAAGAGCATAAGTATTTTACGGTGGGTGAACAATTCTTGTTGAACAATTGATGAATTGAGCATAGTTATGAGAATATCTAGGTATGATCATGTATATAGGCATCACGTCCGAGACAAGTAGACTGACTCACCTGCATCTACTACTATTACTCCACTCATCGACCGCTATCCAAAGATGCATCTAGAGTATTAAGTTCATGAAAACAGAGTAACGCCTTAAGCAAGATGACATGATGTAGAGGATAAATTCATGCAATATGATAAAAAACCATCTTGTTATCCTCGATGGCAACAATACAATACGTGCCTTGCTGCCCCTCATCCTTTGGGAAAGGACACGCAAGATTGAACCCAAAGCTAAGCACTTCTCCCATTGCAAGAAAAACCAATCTAGTAGGCCAAACCAAACTGATAATTCGAAGAGACTTGCAAAGATAACCAATCATACATAAAAGAATTTAGAGAAGATTCAAATATTGTTCATAGATAATCTTGATCATAAACCCACAATTCATTGGTCTCAACAAACACACCGCAAAAAGAAGATTACATCGAGTAGATCTCCACGAGAGAAGGGGAGAACATTGTATTGAGATCCAAAAAGAGAGAAGAAGCCATCTAGCTACTAACTATGGACCCGAAGGTCTGAGGTAAGCTACTCACACTTCATCGGAGAGGCTATGGAGTTGATGTAGAAGCCCTCCGTGATGGATGCCCCCTCTGGTGGAGCTCCGGAACAGGCCCCAAGATGAGATCTCGTGGGTACAGAAGGTTGCGGCGGTGGAATTAGGTTTTTGGCTCCGTATCTGATCGTTTGGGGGTACGTAGGTATATATAGGAGGAAGAAGGACGTTGGTGGAGCAATGTGGGGCCCACAAGGGTGGAGGGCGCGCCCTGGGGGGGTGGGCACGCCCCCCTACCTCGTGCCCTCCTCGACGCTTCCTTGACTTAGCGCCCAACTCTCCTGGATCACGTTCGGTGAGAAAATCACATTCCCGAAGGTTTCATTCCGTTTGGACTCCGTTTGATATTCCGTTTCTTCGAAACTCTGAAATAGGCAAAAAACATCAATTCTGGGCTGGGCCTCGGGCTAATAGGTTAGTCCCAAAAATAATATAAAAGTGGAAAATAAAGCCCACTATTGTCCAAAACAGTAGATAATATAGCATGGAGCAATCAAAAATTATAGATACGTTGGAGACGTATCAGGCATCCCCAAGCTTAATTCCTGCTCGTCCTCGAGTGGGTAAATTATAAAAACAGAATTTTTGATGCGGAGTGCTACTTGGTAATTTCAATGTAATTCTTCTTAATTGTGGTATGAATATTTAGATCCGAAAGATTCAAGACAAAAATTCATATTGACATAAAAATAATAATACTTCAAGCATACTAACTAAGCAATTATGTCTTCTCAAAATAACATGGCTAAAGAAAGTTCGTCCCTACAAAATCATATAGCTTAGTCATGCTCCATTTTCGTCACACAAGAATATTCTCATCATGCACAACCCCGATGACAAGCCAAGCAATTATTTCATACTTTAGTAATCTCAAACTTCTAAACTTTCACACAATATATGAGCGCGAGCCATGGACATAGCACTATGGTTGGAATAGAATATGATGATGGGAGTTATGTGGAGAAGACAAAAAAGGAGAAAGTCTCACATCAACGAGGCTAATCAATGAGCTATGGAGATGCCCATCGATTGATGTTAATGCAAGGAGTAGGGATTGCCATGCAACGGATGCACTAGAGCTATAAATGTATGAAAGCTCAACAAAAGAAAACGAAGTGGGTGTGCATCCAACTTGCTTGCTCACGAAGACCTAGGGCACTTGAGGAGGCCCATTGTTGGAATATACAAGCCAAGTTCTATAATGAAAAATTCCCACTAGTATATGAAAGTGATAACTCAAGAGACTCTCTATATGAAGAACATGGTGCTACTTTGAAACACAAGTGTGGAAAAAAGGATAGTAGCATTGCCCCTTTTATTTCTCTTTTTTTGGGCCTTCTTTTTTTTGGCCTTTCTCTTTTTTTGGGGACAATGCTCTATTAAATGATGATCATCACACTTCTATTTATTTACAACTCAATGATTACAAATCGATACTAGAACAAAGTATGACTCTATATGAATGCCTCCGGCGGTGTACTGGGATATGCAATGAACCAAGAGTGACATGTATGAAAGAATTATGAACGGCGGCTTTGCCACAAATACTATGTCAACTACATGATCATGCTAAGCAATATGCCAATGATGAATGTGTCATGATAAACGGAATGGTGGAAAGTTGCATGGCAATATATCTCGGAATGGCTATGGAAATGCCATAATAGGTAGGTATGGTGGCTGTTTTTAGGAAGATATAAGGAGGTTTATGTGTGAAAGAGCGTATCATATCACGGGGTTTGGATGCACCGACGAAGTTTGCACCAACTCTCAATGTGAGAAAGGGCTATGCATGGTACCGAAGAGGCTAGCAATGATGGAAGGGTGAGAGTGCGTATAATCCATGGACTCAACATTAGCCATAAAGAACTCACATACTTATTGCAAAAATCTACAAGCCATCAAAAACCAAAGCACTACGCGCATGCTCCTAGGGTGATAGATTGGTAGGAAAAGACCATCGCTCGTCCCCGACCGCCACTCATAAGGAGGACAATCAAAGAACACCTCATGTTTCAAATTTGTTACATAATGTTTACCATACGTGCGTGCTACGGGACTTGCAAACTTCAACACAAGCATTTCTCAAATTCACAACTACTCAACTAGCACGACTTTAATATTATTACCTCCATATCTCAAAACAATCATCAAGCATTAAACTTCTCTTAGCATTCAACACACTCATAAGAAAGTTTTTACTATTTTTAATACCTAGCATATTAGGATTATTTAAGAAAATTACCATGCTATTTAAGACTCTCAAAATAATCTAAGTGAAGTATGAGAGATCAATAGTTTATTTAAAACAAATCCACCACCGTGCTGTAAAAGATATAAGTGAAGTACTAGAGCAAAACTATATAACTCAAAGGATATAAGTGAAGCACAAAGAGTATTCTAATAAGTTCCAAATCATGTATGGATCTCTCAAAAAGTGTGTACATCAAGGATGATTGTGGTAAACTAAAAAACAAAGACTCAAATCATACAAGACGCTCCAAGCAAAACACATATCATGTGGTGAATAAAAATATAGCTCCGAGTAAAGTTATCGATGGAAGTAGACGAAAGAGGGGATGCCTTCCGGGGCATCCCCAAGCTTTGACTTTTTTGTGTCCTTAGATTATCTTGGCGGTGCCATGGGCATCCCCAAGCTTTGGCTCTTTCCACTCCTTGTTCCATAATCCATCAAAAGATTTCACCCAGAACTTGAAATCTTCACAACACAAAACTCAACAAAAATCTCGTGAGCTCCGTTAACGAAAGAAAACAAAAGACCACTTCAAGGTACTGTAATGAACTCATTCTTTATTTATAGTTGTGTTAAACCTACTGTATTCCAACTTCTCTATGGTTTATAAACTATTTTACTAGCCATAGATTCATCAAAATAAGCGAACAACACACGAAAAACAGAATCTGTCAAAAACAGAACAGTCTGTAGTAATCTGTAACTAACGCAAACTTCTGGAACTCCAAAAATTCAGCCAAAATCGGAAGACCTAGGCAATTTGTTTATTGATCAGCAGCAATTGGAATCAGTATTTTATCACGTTCTGGTGATTTTTAACAATTGTTTTCGTGAACGGAAAGTTTCTGGAAATTACAGCAAGATCAAATAACTATCATCCAAGAAGATCCTATAGGTTTAACTTGGCACAAACACTAATTAAAACATAAAAACACATCTAACCAGAGGCTAGATCAAAGATTTATTCCTAAACAGAAGCAAAAGCAAAAAAACTAAAAATAAAATTGGGTTGCCTCCCAACAAGCGCAATCGTTTAACGTCCTAGCTAGGCATAAAAGCAAGGACAGATCTATGTTTTGCCATCTTTGGTAGGCAATCCATAAGTGGCTCTCATGATAAATTCATATGGTAATTTTATTTTCTTCCTAGGGAAGTGTTCCATGCCTTTCTTTAATGGAAATTGGAATCTAATATTCCCTTCCTTCATATCAATAATTGCACCAATCGTTCTAAGAAAAGGTCTACCAAGAATAAAAGGACATGAAGGATTGCAATCTATATCAAGAACGATAAAATCTACGGGCACATAATTCCTATTTGCAACAATAAGAACATCATTAATTCTTACCATAGGTTTCTTAATCGTGGAATCCGCAAGGTGCAAGTTTAGAGAGCAATCATCAAAATCGCGGAAATCTAGCAAATCGCACAAAGTTTTGGGAATAGTGGAAACACTCGCACCCAAATCACATAAAGCATAAAATTCATGATCCTTAATCTTAATTTTAATAGTTGGTTCCCACTCATCATAAAGTTTTCTAGGGATAGAAACTTCCAACTCAAGTTTTTCTTCATAAGATTGCATCAAGGCATCAACGATATGTTTAGTAAACGCTTTATTTTGACTATAAGCGTGAGGAGAATTTAACACGGATTGTAACAAGGAAATACAATCAATCAAAGAGCAACTTTCATAATTAAATTCCCTAAAATCCAAAATAGTGGGTTTAGCAACATCGAGGGTTTTGATTTCTTCAATCCCACTTTTATCAATTTTAGCATCAAGATCTAAAAACTCCGAATTTTTGGAACGCCTTCTAGGTAAGGGTGGATCATATTTAGTACCATCATTATCAAGATTCATGTTGCAAAACAAAGATTTAATAGGGGACACATCAATAACTTTTAGATCTTCATCTTTATTTTCATAGAAACTAGAAGAACACGCTTTAATAAAGGCATCTTTCGTAGCACGCATCCTAGCGGTTCTTTCTTTGCACTCATCAATGGAAATTCTCATGGCTTTGAGAGAATCATTGATATCATGCTTAGGAGGAATAGATCTAAGCCTTAAAAAATCAACATCAAGAGATATTTTATCAACGTTCCTAGCCAATTCATCAACTTTAAGCAATTTCTCTTCAAGCAAAGCATTAAAATTCTTTTGCGAATTCATAAACTCTTTTACACTAGTCTCAAATTCAGAGGGCATCTTAAAATTTCCACAAGAGTTGTTGTAGGAATTTCCATAATTATTAGAGGAATTACTAGGATAAGGCCTAGGATTAAAGTTTCCTCTATACGCATTGTTACCAAAATTATTCCTACAAAAAAATTCACATCCATAGATTCATTATTATTCTCAATCAAAGTGGACAAAGGCATGTCATTAGGATCAGAAGAAACACTCTTAGTAGCAAATAATTTCATAAGTTCATCCATCTTTCCATTCAAAACATTGATATCTTCTATCGCATGCACTTTTTTCTTAGTAGATCTTTCAGTGTGCCATTGAGATTAATTAACCATAATATTATCTAGAAGTTTAGTAGCTTCTCCTAAAGTGATTTCCATAAAAGTGCCTCCCGCGGCCGAATCTAAAAGGTTTCTAGAAGCAAAATTCAACCCGGCATAATTTTTTTGTATAATCATCCACAAATTCAAATCGTGAGTAGGGCAATTACGTATCATTAATTTCATCCTCTCCCAAGCTTGTGCAACGTGTTCATGATCAAGTTGCTTAAAATTCATAATGTAGTTTCTAAGAGAGATGATCTTAATGGGAGGGAAATACTTAGAGATAAAAGCATCTTTGCACTTATTCCATGAATCAATACTATTTTTAGGCAAAGACGAAAACCAAGCTTTAGGACGATCTCTAAGCGAAAAAGGAAATAGCTTCAATTTAACAATATCATTATGAACATCTTTCTTCTTTTGCATATCACACAAATCAACGAAGCTATTTAGAGGAGTAGCGGCATCTTCGCTAGGAAGGCCAGCGAATTGATCTTTCATGACAAGATTCAACAAAGCAGTATTGATTTCACAAGATTCAGTATTGGTAAGAGGAGAAATCGGAGTGCTAAGGAAATCATTATTGTTGGTATCGGTAAAGTCACACAATTTGGTATTATCTTGAGCCATCGCGACAAACTAGCAATCCAACACACGAGTAAACAAAAAGCAAGCAAAAAAGAGGGGAATGAAAGAGAGAGGGCAAATAAAACGGCAAAGGTGAAGTGGGGGAGAGGAAAACAAGAGGCAAATGGCAAATAATGTAATGCGGAAGATAAGGGATTGTTGTAACATCCCAAAATTTTAAATTTTGGAATGTTATAAATAAATAGAAAGTTTTGATTGATTGTTTGATTGATTGACTGAAAGTGAGTGAATTCGAAACTTTTTGAAAGTTAAATGAGAGGGAATAAAAGGACTTTCCCAAACTTTCATTTTGCTTTTATGATCTTCGGGTATTCAAATTCTTTTCATCACAAAACCCTGGAGAGAAGATGACATGACTTCTTCCATTTATTTAAATGACAAGGGGTGTTGAAAATATTTGATTTCATTTGAAAAATATTTCCAATTCTGAAACTTTATGCAACTCAATGATTTTCACGAGCGAAGATAAAATGACTTCTTCAAAACATATGAAATATGAGTTGGGAGTTTCAAAGAAATATATTCAAAGTTCTTTTGAATTTATTTTCAATTTGGAGTTATTTGAGTTTTATTCAAATTATTTTTATCCAAAAATAAAATATATGGAAAATAGGGTAACATGATTCCCTACATTAGAAAATTGAGAGAAATAAATTTGAATTCATTTTGGTATTTTTAAAATGATTTTTATTGGATTTTATTAGAGCAGGAGCACTATTTGAATTATTTAAATTTGTGTGAATTTTATTTAATGCTATAGAAATGTCCATCTTGTAGGAAATCTTTTTCTGAAAATTTTGATATATTATATGCCTATATAATATTTTCATTTTTTTCTCTGTTTGTTTAAAAAAGGTCCCAGGGCCAATGGGCGAAGCCCACCACTGCCAAAGCAGCGCCGCCCTCTCCTTCCCGAAGCGGGTGTCCCGCTGGCACGCTCTGCCATGGCCATGGCCGCCGCCGCCGCCCCGGCCTCCTCCGCCCCTTCCCAAGCCGCCTCCTCCCTCCTATAAAGGGCGCCACTGGGCCCTCTCTCTCTCTCCTTGCTCGCCACCCCGCCGCCAAGCCCCGCCGCCAGACGATCTCGCCGAGCTGCCGCCACTCCGCTCCGTCCTGTCGCGGGGACCGTCGCCGACGCCGCCATCCTTTTCGCCCGACGCTGCCCTCCCGTCTACTCCGCCGCCGACGCCGACCGCCGAGCCGCCGCCCGCCTCGCCGGAGACGCGACTCGCCGGAGCCGCCGCCGCCACGGTAAACCCTAAACCGATCGCCGCCGGTTTTTATTAAAAAAAACCACCTCCGACCGGAGAGACCCGGAACGGTTTTTTTTAATAAACCGTTTCGTTTTTTTATTTAGCGGACGTGGCCTGTTAAGGTAGTTTTAACGAACGGTTTCGTTCGTTAGGACTTTGTAACGAACGTTCGCTATTTAGTTTTTCTTTTTATTTTAGTTTTCGGCCAGGGACCCATCCGTGAATATTTTCTTTACAGATTAGCCCCTGGTTTTCAAACGACCATAACTTTTTACTCATTAGTCCAAATCCAACGAAACCAACGCTCACGTCTTCATTACGATCTCCTCTATCCAGTAAAACAATTCAAACATATTTTTGAAAGTTTAAAATTTGAATTAGATCAGTTTTGAATTCAAACTTCGTTCGATCATAACTTGAGTTTCGTAACTCCGATTTAGTTGATTCTTTTTGCAAATCGAAGCTCTTGACCTAAAATTTCTGATAAGGCCAAATACACATGGTTTTGGTACTGTTAGAAATTGTTTTATGTTGCAAGAGTTATTTGCTTGGTTTTGATGTTTTCCGAATCGTACTCTTCGTTCTTTCCGATCTTTTGAGTGATTGCTTATGTGTGGTTACTATTATTTGCTTACGATAGATTAACCGGAATGTGACGAGTAGAACTATCAAGAGTTTTGAGTGCGAATCATCTTCATCAATTTTGCAGGCAAGTAACATTTGATCATACCTTTTCTACTACCCAGTTTTTATGCATTAGATCAATCCTCAAACACTTGCATGATTAGGATCTAATTAAATTGTGGGATGGGAAGTAGATTGAGGTAGTACCTATTACCTGTTTTACTTATGAAACCTTTGGGAGTTACTTCTACGTTTGCTTATTTGCCATGCTATGCTAGTAGACGTGGATTGGATGAGTGATATCCATGACAGATGTGAGATTGTTAAATTAATGGTTTATCTAAGGTGGCAATTTAAACACACATCTGGGTGGATTGAGGCACCTGGTTTCCATCAGGACTTGCCTGTTTTTTTCGGACCGCCACCCAGGCTCAAAGGGATCATGAGATTATTCAAACTAGTAACTTCCGTGTGCAGCCACAAGCCATTATGGGCTCTGGCATAGTTGACTAAGTCGTGCGAACTCTTATAATGGTGGACTAGCAGATGTAGGGGATCTAGGTGTACCGGTCTACCCATCGTAAGGTGCTAGCGCTTCTGAAAGACTATGTCTCGGTCATCCGTCTCTCAAACACCCTGTAGTGCGAGAAACCAACGGAGGCGATCGAGTCTTGTGGGGAAAAGTGCGCAAAATTCTGCAGAGTGTATAAACTAATCATTGTTAGCCGTGTCCCCGGTTATGGACAATTTTGAGTATCTAGTACTTGGATTATCTTGTTGATCTCATCACGTTACTTAATATAATTCGTTTGGGTTTAATGAGTACTTTTAATTGGGATGGAGGATGCTGTCAACCATTCTCAATGTTTAACAACCACCATGATAGTTAAATAAATTTATTCCCTTGAAGTAGGGAAAAATTGGCTTTTCGCAAAACCTTATAACCATAGAGCTTTTTCCACCAGCCATATATGCATGTAGTATAGGCTTATTCCTTCATTACTCTCTATGTGTTACATTGCCAGCATATTCCATGTGCTGACCCGTTTTCGGGCTGCAACTTTCATGTTGCAGACTTTTCAGACGACGAGTAAGGTGCTTTAGGTCATGGTTCTATACTCAGTGATGCCGCTGGAGTTGATGGACTCACTTTTCTTCCAAGACTTCCGATGTTATCATTATTAGATGGCCTTAAGCCATATTTATTGTAATAAGTCCTCTTTTGGACAACGATGTAATGAGTGTGTGATTGCTACTCTGTTATAAATCCTTCAATCTTGTGTGGTGTCAAGACATCGATCCAGGATGACATCTGAGCACAGAGACTTGATCCATTCGGGTTGGGTCGCTACAGAGATGGTATCAGAGCACATGTTGACTGTAGGACGTGACCCTAGAAACTGACAAGCCCATATGAAAGATTTTTCTCTACAACTTCATTTTCAAAAGGATCTTTTACCTCTCTTCTCTTCTGAGCTTATTCAAATATTTCCCTTTTAGTGAGACTATACCCCTTTTCCCTTTTGATCACTCGGAGATTTGACCGATGAGACCACTCCAAGGAGATAAGATATCGAACAACTAAGACCATTTGAAATGAAGAGGATTTTACCGTGTAAATGGAAACTACAACTGTTGAAGACTCCGAAGACTTGGAGAATTTGAGGGATATGAAGAATTCCCGAATTTGTATGACCTAGGAAGGTTACGCTTATGGAACTTGGTAGACTATGGAAGTTATCAATAACCGAGGTCAAGGTGTATTGGAGTAAGACCGGAACATGGAGAGCATTAGAACTCAAAGTTTTTGCCAAGGAAACCCTAAGGCAGGAGATATCAATTATGGAATGAAGCTCGTGGCAGTAACATGGGCATAGACACGGCTGACCATGGTATTATTGCTTATGCTATTGTCACCGTGCTGAGTTAAGCATGCAGATGCATGGAAGGATTGGATGGTAGAAGGCTGAAGGAGCATCTGTCAGCGAAGGATGCAGTTTTAACATAACTGGTGCATCACCAGGATCTGGAGTGTTACATCAAGGAGTTAAGATGGACCTACAAGAAGCAGTATTTGATAAGGAAGAGTTTCATGAAGAACTCAGGATCCAGAAGCTGAAGTAACCAAACTGGAGGAAAAAAACCTCGAGATACCGGAGATATGTCAGGAACTGAAGGACAGCAGGATCATGGTCCATGTCGAGGTTGATGAAACCTAGAAGTCTGGAATGCAACTCCAGGACTATTAAAGGACGTTACAAGAGACTTCGTGTCAACAGAGATGAGCTGGCAAAAAATAAAGACTTGAGAAGGACAAGCATGATCAGAAGAAGCCATCAGAGACATGAACAAGACTTGAAGAGTTTGGTGACGTTGAAGATCTATTGACCTTTAGAAGACCAAACCCCTATTTATACCTGCGTTAGATGCGACGATTGTGAGCTGTCATTTGTTTGATGTTTTACTGACAGCCATAATAAAACCTGTCTTTTCAAAACTTTTGTTTGTATTGTGTGCATCCCTCTCGATCTCTCTTATCCCACCCCAAACCCATGGACCCGTTAGAGGATGAATGGAAATGAGCTTGTATTGTCTGGACCGATGAGTCAATTGGAGACGGACTGATGAATTCAGAACATGGAGGATCACATGGAGAATAACCCTATAGCCGAAAAGGATATGACCCAGCATGCTCTTCCATTCTTTGAAAGAAGTGCTGCTACCTGGTGGAGGATGTACCAAACCATCAACGGATGGCAAGGAGTAACCACTTGGGGAGAAATTAAGTTGACCTTGCTAATGTCTCGGTTTGTGTCCCAGAAATTGAAGCCTTCGGGAAAGGATATGAAGAAACCTTGTGCATGCAAGCTCTGTGGAGAAATAGGACACACCCATAAGGAACACAAGGATGAATGCCCTACTTGTGAAGGAATTCACCCAACTGAAGAATGCCCAACTAGACAGATTACTTGTTTCTTGTGTGAAGGAACTACCCACTACCCTGCTCAGTGTCACATTTACACTATGGTACAAAGAACCATCCAGCAGAAGAAAGAAGAAATGAAAGGAGCCCTCATGGAGATGTTAGAAGAACCTGTGACGAAGGAAGATGTTGAGGACACACACAAAGGAAACAAAATTAAAGCCCGCACCAAGTCATGCTATTCATGTAGAGAAGAAGGACACATCTCCCAAGATTGTCTGAATGGAGATCTAGTAGAATTCCCAATAGAGGAAGTAGAGTATGACCCACAGGAAATAGAAGCCCTGATTGGAACGGAAAGGTCCAGGAAGAGGAATAGATTGGATTCCAGGAAGGACCTGAGTCATGTCACCTGTTACAAATGCAAGGAGTCAGGGCACTACATAAACACTTGCCCAAAATGGAAGTCGAGGACCCAAGGAGGCTATGTGATCATGAGGAAACCTCGAAACCTGTCAGAAGTAATATGTTTCCGTTGTAATATAGCAGGGCACTTTGCCAGAGATTGTCCGAAGGAGAAGGAGACTGGTGATATATAGTTAAATTTGTAACAGAATAAATGGAGTAGTAGAAGTGAGATCTTTTTCTTTTATATTGAGGTGTTAAGTTGAGACATGTAATGGAAAAGCGAGATGATTGTAATAATTTAAGAATCATTAAAGTTAGCAGTGTTGGTACTGCGTTGGATTTTATGAGTTACCCTATGAGGAAAGATGTTGACCAATTTCGAGGATATGAGAAATATGGTCTATGGAATATTGGAACATTTTAAGGGTGGTAGTACCCTGTAAGAACCGTTGACCCCTGGAAAAGATAAGGATACCCACTGAATGGATTTCAGACAAAATGAATATGAGTTTTGTCTCGATATGTTTGATACCCCAAGAGAGTGTGGGATGACGTTGGAGACCGTCAGTTGTTTGGACCAAATGTGATCAAGGAGTCAGAAGAGAATGTTAACTTGATTCGAGATAGACTGAAGGTAGCTCAGTCCAGGCAGAGGAGTTATGCAGATTCAAAAAAATGCAAGAAGGTAGTCGATAAAATCAGAGACAGAGAATATCTTCGTGTGCCACCTCTGCAAGGAGTTAAACGATTTGGAGTTAAAGAAAAAGTTAGCCCCGATATTTGTAGGACCATACTGAGTTTGGAGCGTATGGGAGAAGTTACCAACAAGTTGGAGTCACCCGAAGGACTGTCAGGAGTTCATGATGTGTTTCATGTTTCCCAGTTGAAGAAGTGCCATGCAGAGATGGCAAATATTCCCCTGTAAGGACGCTTGACCCTGGAAAGGATAATGATGTTCCACGAAGTGGAGTATGGACTTCATAAGTACAAGTTTTTATCTCGGTATGTGGGATATCCCACGAGGATGAAGAGATGAATTACTACTGGATATAAAGGAGGTATGATGTTGGAACTATGGATCAATGGAAATTCCATGATGAGTCTGAGTAATTATGTCCTAGTTTGGTGCCAATAGAAGGAAGGAAGACAGTACAATTGGATGGATTTAAGTATGCCAGGAAGTTGGATGTTGGGATAATGATCAGTTGCCCAGATGATGTGTTCAAGGATTTTAAGTGATGAGATGGGCCATAACCCACAGGCCCCATGACCTGCCAAGAAACAAGCACATTCTTACTAAAGGAAAAACCCTGGAAGAAGTTACGATTTTATCAACCGACAAATTCTATAGGAGTTTACGCAAAACCTGAGAGTTGTTAAGGAACGATAGATGTTTGTTTGGCTTGCAGAATCAATGGATTTTCCGAACTTGGTTCGTCGACAAGAGAAATTCTGCAATGCTTGTGAGGATGACCGAGTGTTAGAATGCGAGATTCGCTAAACCATGTACAAGGTAATGATTCGGGTGCGGGATGGATTGATCACCATACCGACTTACTCTTATTATTCGCTTTGCTATATGGGATGGTAAATCTGAGAGACTTACCTATAGTAGAGAGACGACGATCAAAACCTTATTTAAACCTTAGAATGGTATTGGTATTTTTTTTCCCCTTGTACAAGGCAGTTGTTGCCAACCGTAGGTTATACGGTGAGGTTCAACCCAGACCCGTTTCCTGCAGGACAAACCATAAATTGTTGACCACCATGACATATCGATAGTTGATTAGTATTGGCGCCAGACCTATCAGCTATGAAGACCCAGTTTTGGTATAACCATACCAAGAGGAAAGGACAAAGGAATTGAGGAAGAGGTTATGCCACTACCGGAAGGGCCTAGAGAAGGAATTATCCTTACGATCTGAGAAGACCGACACTGTCAGTAATAAGGATGGAGTATATGAGTTTTGATGGAACCGTAACAATGCTTTTAAGGGTGGTAGCACCGAGACCCCGGAGATGATCGATGGATTCTCGAGAAGACCCCAAACCCTAACCTATTTCTTGTTAGTTTCTCCGAATCTCGAGGACGAGATTCATTTTAAGGGTGGTAGTTTGTAACATCCCAAAATTCTAAATTTTGGAATGTTATAAATAAATAGAAAGTTTTGATTGATTGTTTGATTGATTGACTGAAAGTGAGTGAATTCGAAACTTTTTGAAAGTTAAATGAGAGGGAATAAAAGGACTTTCCCAAACTTTCATTTTGCTTTTATGATCTTCGGGAATTCAAATTCTTTTCATCACAAAACCCTAGAGAGAAGATGACATGACTTCTTCCATTTATTTAAATGAAAAGGGGTGTTGAAAATATTTGAATTTCATTTGAAAAATATTTCCAATTCTGAAACTTTATGCAACTCAATGATTTTCACGAGCGAAGATAAAATGACTTCTTCAAAACATATGAAATATGAGTTGGGAGTTTCAAAGAAACAAATTCAAAGTTCTTTTGAATTTATTTTCAATTCGGAGTTATTTGAGTTTTATTCAAATTATTTTTATTCAAAAATAAAATATATGGAAAATAGGGTAACATGATTCCCTACATTAGAAAATTGAGAGAAATAAATTTGAATTCATTTTGGTATTTTTAAAATGATTTTTATTGGATTTTATTAGAGCAGGAGCACTATTTGAATTATTTAAATTTGTGTGAATTTTATTTAATGCTATAGAAATGTCCATCTTGTAGGAAATCTTTTTCTGAAAATTTTGATATATTATATGCCTATATAATATTTTCATTTTTTTCTCTGCTTGTTAAAAAAGGTCCTCGGCCAACTGGGGCAAGCTCACCAATGCCCAGCCAGCGCCGCCCTCTCCTTCCCGAAGCGGGTGTCCCGCTCGGGCACGCACGCCCGCCGCCATGGCCATGCCGCCGCCGCCGCCTGCCTCCTCCCGCCCCTTCGCCAAGCCGCGCCTCCCTCCCTCCTATAAAAGGCGCCGCCAGGCCCCCTCTCTCTCGCCGCCGCCACCCCGCCGCCAAGCCGCCGCCACAAGATCTCGCCGAGCCGCCGCCACTCCGCTCCGTCCTGTCGCCTGGGACCGTCGCTGGGACCGTCGCCGGGACCGTCGCCGACGCCGCCATCCTTTTCGCCCGACGACGCCACCTCCCGTCTACTCCGCCGCCGATGCCGACCACGAGCCGCCGCCCCGCCTCGCCGGAGACGCGACTCGCCGGAGCCGCCGCCACCACGGTAAACCCTAAACCGATCGCCGCCGGTTTTTATTAAAAAAAAACCACCTCCGATCGGAGAGACCCGGAACGTTTTTTTTAATAAACCGTTTCATTTTTTATTTAGCGGACGTGGCCTGTTTAGGTAGTTTTAACGAACGGTTTCGTTCGTTAGGACTTTGTAACGAACGTTCGCTATTTTTATTTTTTATTTTTATTTTAGTTTTCGGCCAGGGACCCATCCGTGAATATTTTCTTTACAGATTAGCCCCTGGTTTTCAAACGACCATAACTTTTTACTCGTTAGTCCAAATCCAATGAAACCAACGCTCACGTCTTCATTATGATCACCTCTATCCAGTAAAACAATTCAAACATATTTTTGAAAGTTTAAAATTTGAATTAGATCAGTTTTGAATTCAAACTTCGTTCGATCATAACTTGAGTTTCGTAACTCCGATTTAGTTTATTCTTTTTGCAAATCGAAGCTCTTGACCTAAACTTTCTGATAAGGCCAAATACACATGGTTTTGGTACTGTTAGAAATTGTTTTATGTTGCAAGATTTATTTGCTTGGTTTTGATGTTTTCCGAATCGTACTCTTCGTTCTTTCCGATCTTTTGAGTGATTGCTTATGTGTGGTTACTATTGCTTGCTTACGATAGATTAACCGGAGTGTGACGAGTAGAACTATCAAGAGTTTTGAGTGCGAATCATCTTCATCAACTTTGCAGGCAAGTAACATTTGATCATACCTTTTCTACTACCCAGTTTTTATGCATTAGATCAATCCTCAAACACTTGCATGATTAGGATCTAATTAAATTGTGGGATGGGAAGTAGATTGAGGTAGTACCTATTACCTGTTTTACTTATGAAACCTTTGGGAGTTACTTCTACGTTTGCTTATTTGCCATGCTATGCTAGTAGACGTGGATTGGGTGAGTGATATCCATGACAGATGTGAGATTGTTAAATTAATGGTTTATCTAAGGTGGCAAATTAAACACACATCTGGGTGGATTGAGGCACCTGGTCTCCATCAGGACTTGCCTGTTTTTTTTGGACCGCCACCTGTGCTCAAAGGGATCATGAGATTATTCAAACTAGTAACTTCCGTGTGCAGCCACAAGCCATTATGGGCTCGCATAGTTGACTAAGTCGTGCGAACTCTTATAGTGGTGGACTAGCAGATGTAGGGGATGTAGGTGTACAGTCTACCCATCGTAAGGTGCTAGCGCTCGAAAGACTATGTCTCGGTCATCCGTCTCTCAAACACCTCAGAAAAGCGAGAAACCAATGGAGGCGATCGAGTCTTGTGGGGAAAAGTGCGCAAACCTCTGCAGAGTGTATAAACTAATCATGGTTAGCCGTGTCCCCAGTTATGGACAATTTTGAGTATCTAGTACTTGGATTATCCTGTTGATCTCATCACGTTACTTAATATAATTTGTTTGGGTTTAATGAGTACTTTTAATTGGGATTGAGGATGCTGTCAACCATTCTCAATGTTTAACAACCACCATGATAGTTAAATAAATTTATTCCCTTGAAGTAGGGAAAAATTGGCTTTTCGCAAAACCTTATAACCATAGAGCTTTTTCCACCAGCCATATATGCATGTAGTATAGGCTTATTCCTTCATTACTCTCTATGTGTTACATTGCCAAGATATTCCATGTGTGAATTGTTTGGCTGCAACTTTCATGTTGCGGACTTTTCAAACGCAACAGTAAGGTGCTTTAGGTCGTGGTTCTATACTCAGTGATGCCGCTGGAGTTGATGGACTCACTTTTCTTCCAAGTCTTCCGCTGTTATCATTATTAGATGGCCTTAAGCCATATTTATTGTAATAAGTCCTCTTTTGGACAACGATGTAATGAGTGTGTGATTGCTACTCTGTAATAAATCCTTCAAGTCTTGTGTGGTGTCGCACATCGATCCATGGATGACATCTGAGCACAGAGACTTGATCCATTCGGGTCGGGTCGCTACAATTGTGATGGGTACTTGGTATGTTGACTTTTGCGTAGACTCCCCGGCAACGGCGCCAGAAATTCTTCTTGCTACCTCTTGAGCACTGCATTGGATTTCCTTGAAGAGGAAAGGATGATGCAGCAAAGTAGCGTAAGTATTTCCCTCAGTGTTTGAGAACCATGGTATCAATCCAGTAGGAGGCTACAAGCGAGTCCCTTGTACCTACACAAAGCAAATAACTCCTCGCGACCAACGCGATTAGGGGTTGTCAATCCCCTCACGGTCACTTACGAGAGTGAGATCTGATAGATAATTTTTTTGGTATTTTTATGATAAAGATGCAAAGTAAAATAAAAGAAAAGTAAAAGCAAAGGCAATAAATAAAGTGATGGAAGATTAATATGATGGATATAGACCCGGGGGACATAGGTTTCACTAGTGGCTTCTCTCAGGAGCATAAGTATTTTACGGTGGGTGAATGAATTACTGTTGAGCAATTGATAGAATTGAGCATAGTTATGAGAATATCTCGGTATGATCATGTATATAGGCATCACGTCCGAGACAAGTAGACCGACTCCTGCCTGCATCTACTACTATTACTCCACTCATCGACCACTATCCAACATGCATCTAGAGTATTAAGTTCATGAAAACAAAGTAACGCCTTAAGCAAGATGACATGATGTAGCGGGATAAATTCATGCAATATGATAGAAACCCCATCTTGTTATCCTCGATGGAAACAATACAATACGTGCCTTGCTGCCCCTACTATTACTGGGAAAGGACACCGCAAGATTGAACCCAAAGCTAAGCACTTCTCCCATTGCAAGAAAAACCAATCTAGTAGGCCAAACCAAACTGATAATTCGAAGAGACTTGCAAAGATAACCAATCATACATAAAAGAATTTAGAGAAGATTCAAATATTGTTCATAGATAATCTTGATGATAGACCCACAATTCATCGGTCTCAACAAACACACCGCAAAAAGAAGATTACATCGAATAGATCTCCACGAGAGGGGAGAACATTGTATTGAGATCCAAAAGATGAAGAAGCCATCTAGCTACTAACTATGGACCCAAGGTCCGAGGTAAAATACTCACACTTCATCGGAGAGGCTATGGTGTTGATGTAGAAGCCCTCCGTGATGGATGCCCTCCCGTGAGCTCCTAACAGGCCCCAAGATGGGATCTCGTGGAGTGCAGAAGGTCGTGGCGGTGGAATTAGGTTTTGGCTCCGTGTCGATCGCTTGGGGGTGCGTGAGGTATATATAGGAGGAAGAAGTACGTCGGTGGAGCAACATGGGGCCCACGAGGTGGATGGCGCGCCTTGGGGGTGGGCGCGCCCCTACCTCGTGCCCTCCTCGGCTTCCTTGACTTAGCGCCCAAGTCTCCGGATCACGCTCGTGAGAAAATCACGTTCGAAGGTTTCATTCCGCTTGGACTCCGTTTGATATTCCGTTTCTTTGAAACTCCGGAATAGGCAAAAAACAACAATTCTGGGCTGGGCCTCCGGTTAATAGGTTAGTCCCAAAAATAATATATAAGTGGAAAATAAAGCCCAATATTTTCCAAAATAGTAGATAATATAGCATAGATCAATCAAAAATTATAGATACATTGGAGATGTATCACCCGGTATCATCATAGATGTGGTGGGGTCCTACTTCTATGACAAAAAATCATGACAGAAAATGGGCTTTTCGTCCTGGGCGGGCCGGAGACGAATCGCATGACATTCTTTGGGCCGCCCATGACGGAAAAACCATGGTAGAAGCGAGGGCGAGGAAAATATCGGGTGTTCCTGTTACGGTGGGTGGTCGGGCTGAGCGATGCGCTTTTTCTCGTGTACGCATGCTGGGTGCGAGGCGTTGGGCTCTAATCGAACCCGAGCGAGGCGTTGGGCTCTAATCGAACCCGAAGCGATTGCAGACGCGCAGCCACGCGTTCATCGAACCCGAGCGATCGATCAAGGCGTTAATCGAACCCGATTGAGCGATTCTTCACCATCGCCGCTAATCAAGCCGATCGATGCTGCCTCTGGATGAACAGTGAGTGTTGCTGGGGGGGTTTGGATGAACAGTTCCCAGTGGGGGTGGATGAACAAGACCCCGTGGCGTTGCCTCTGGATGAACAGTGAGCGTTACTGGGGGGTTTGGATGAATAGTTCCCGGTGGGGTTGGATGAACAGGACCCCGACCGTTCGAGCCGGTTGGGGCTGGAGGAATAGGACCCCGTGGAGGGCAGGATGAACAGGACCACCCCATGGAGGGCAGGATGAATAGTAGACGGTGGAGGGCAGGATGAACAGTAGCCCCTGGAGGGGTGATTGAACAGGAGCCCGTGGAGAGGGCTGATTGAATAGTAGCCAGTGGAGTAGCGCGCGGTGGAGGCTGGATGAACAGGAGCTCGTGGATGAACAGTCGCAGGTGGAGGCCGGAGGAGGTCGACGGTGGATGAACGAGAGTCTGTGGAGGCTGGAGGGTCGATGGTGGAGATGAACAGATCCGTGGAGTCCTGTTTTGCGGTATGCCACACCCTCCCGGATGAACAGGACCCTGTTTGACCGAAGCGCTCCAACACAAGTCCGTTTCCTCCGTTTTGCGGTACGCCACACCCCTCCCGATCAACAGGACCCCCGTTTCGACCGTAGGAGGTCCATTTCCTCCGTTTTGCGGTACACCAGACCCCTCCCGATGAACATGATCCCGTTTTGAACGTGGCCGGTCGAACACAAGGCTGTTTCCTCCATTCTGCGGTACGCCAGGCCTCGTTTCCATTGGCTATTCTTCCAAGCCCTACCGATGAACATGACGACACATTCCGTTCCGACCCAGCCGGTTGGCTCCCCATGAACACGAAGACGATGTTGTTTCTCCGATCCAGCCATGTACACAAGCCCTGGCCGTACGTATGCGCGAGTAGGCGTTCGAGACCCTGCCCGTATGTACGACGTGGTCAGATTTTCTGTCTTGCACATGCGTCGCCAGACGACGTGTACATGCTACGCGCGCGCGCTTCCACTACGACACGTGCACGCCTCTACATCGACAAGTATGTACGTACATGTTCGCGACTAGATTGACAACGCTACATACGCTTCGACCAGGTGGGTCCCAACTATCAGGCACTTCCTTGCCTGCGAAGATGTAGCTGGTGGGTCCCAACAGTCAGGGGGGCGAATCGTTTTGTTTTTGCTTGGACGCACTTCCTTGCGTGCGAAGATGTAGCCGGTGGGTCCCAGCAGTCAGGGGGAAATGTTTTTTTCGCAAAATACGGTGGCCCGTCCGGTGGGTTGATAACCCACAAGTATAGGGGGTCGCAACCGTTTTCGAGGGTAGAGTATTCAACCCAAATTTATTGATTCGACACAAGGGGAGCCAAAGAATATTCTCAAGTATTAGCAGCTGAGTTGTCAATTCAACCACACCTGGAAACTTAGTATCTGCAGCAAAGTGTTTAGTAGCAAAGTAATATGACAGTGGTGGTAACGGTAACAAAAGTATAGACAACAAAAGTAATGTTTTTGGTATTTTGTAGTGATTATAACAGTAACAATGGGAAAGTAAATAAGCGAGGACTAGTATATGGAAAGCTCGTAGGCACCGGATCAGTGATGGATAATTATGCCGGATGCGGTTCGTCATGTAATAGTCATAACAGAGGGTGACACAGAACTAGCTCCAATTCATCAATGTAATGTAGGCATGTATTCCGTATATAGTCATACGTGCTTATGGAAAAGAACTTGCATGACATATTTTGTCCTACCCTCCCGTGGCAGCGGGGTCCTAATGGAAACTAAGGGATATTAAGGCCTCCTTTTAATAGAGAACCAGAACAAAGCATTAGCACATAGTGAATACATGAACTCCTCAAACTATGGTCATCACCGGAGTGGTCCCGATTATTTTCACTTCGGGTTGCGGATCATAACACATAGTAGGTGACTATAGACTTGCAAGATAGGATCAAGAACTCACATATATTCATGAAAACATAATAGGTTCAGATCTGAAATCATGGCACTCGGGCCCTAGTGACAAGCATTAAGCATAGCAAAGTCATAGCAACATCAATCTCGTAACATAGTGGATACTAGGATCAAACCCTAACAAAACTAACTCGATTACATGATAAATCTCATCCAACCCATCACCGCCCAGCAAGCCTCACGATGGAATTACTCACGAACAGCGGTGAGCATCATGAAATTGGTGATGGAGGATGGTTGATGATGACGACGGCGACGAATCCTCTCTCCGGAGCCCCGAACGGACTCAGATCAGCCTCCCGAGAGAGATTAGGGCTTGGCGGCGGCTCCGTGATCGTAAAACGTGATGATTTCTTCTCTCTGATTTTTTCTCCCAAAGCCAATATATAGAGTTGGAGTTGGTGTCGGAAGGTGTCCAGGGGCCCATGAGGTAGGGGCGCGCCGAGGGGGGGCGCCCCACTCGTGGACAGGTGTGGCCCCGGTCTTCATCTTTGGCGAGGATTTTTATTATTTTTATAAGACATCCCGTGGAGTTTCAGGTCATTCCGAGAACTTTTGTTTTCGCACATAAAACAACATCATGGCAATTCTCTTTGAAAACAAGCCATCCGGGTTAGTTCCATTCAAATCATACAAGTTAGAGTCCAAAACAAGGGCAAAAGTGTTTGGAAAAGTAGATACGACAGAGACGTATCAACTCCCCAAGCTTAAACCCTTGCTTGTCCTCAAGCAATTCAGTTGACAAACCGAAAGAGGAAAAGAAAAACTTTACAAACTCGTTTGCTCTTGTTGTTGTACCTATGTCAAGCCAGATTCAGGTTTTCAGCAAAGATCATAACTAACCACATTTGCAATAACTCCTAGGTCTCATGTTTACTCATATCAATAACATAATCAGCTAGCAAGCCATAATAATAAATCTCGGATGACAACACTTTCTCAAAATAATCATAATATGATATAACAAGATGGTATCTCGCTAGCCCTTTCTCGAGACCAAAAACATAAATGCAGAGCACCTTCAAAGATCAAGGACTGACTAGACATTGGAATTCATGGTAAAGAGATCCAATCATAGTCATACCCGATATAAATTAACAGTAATGAATGCAAATGACAACTGTGCTCTCCAGCTAGTGCTTTTAATAAGAGGGTGATGACTCAACATAAAAGTAAATAGATAGGCCCTTCGCAGAGGGAAGCAGAGATTTGTAGAGGTGCCAGATCTCGGTTTTGAAATAGAGATAATTTATATTTTGAGCGGCATACTTTCATTATCAACATAACAACTAAGAGATGACGATATCTTCCATGCTAAACAAATTATAGGCGGTTCCCAAACATAATGGTAAAGTTTATACTCCCCCTCCTCCACAAGCATCAATCCATGGCTTGCTCGAAACAACGAGTGCCTTCAACATTCAACGGGTCCCAGGGGGAGTTTTGTTTGCAATTATTTTGATTTAGTTTGCATAAAGCATGGGACTGGGCATCCCGTTGACCAGCCATTTTTATCGTGAGTGAGGAGCGGAGTCCACTCCTCTTGAGAATAACCCGCCTAACACGGAAGATAAGGGCAGCCCTAGTTGATATATGAGCTATTCGAGCATGCAAAACAGAATGTTTATTTGAAGGTTTAGAGTTTGGCACATACAAATTTACTTGGAACGGCAGGTAGATACCGCATATAGGAAGGTATGGTGGACTCATATGGAATAACTTTGGGGTTTAAGGGATTGGATGCACAAGCAATATTCCCTCTTAGTACAAGTGAAGGCTAGCAAAAGGCTGGGAAGCGACCAACTAGAGAGCGACAACAGTCATGAACATGCATTAAAATTAATAAACATTGAATACAAGCATGAGTAGGATATAATCCACCATGAACATAAATATCGTGAAGGCTATGTTGATTTGTTTCAACTACATGCGTGAACATGTGCCAAGTCAAGTCACTTAAATCATTCAAAGGAGGATACTACCCCATCATACCACATCACAACCATTTTAATAGCATGTTGGCACGCAAGGTAAACCATTATAACTCGTAGCTAATCAAGCATGGCACAAGCAACTATGGTCTCTAATTGTCATTGAAAAACATGTTTATTCATAATAAGCTGAATCAAGAACGATGAACTCATCATATTTACAAAAACAAAAGAGGTCGAGTTCGTACCAGCTTTTCTCATCTCAGTCAATCCATCATATATCATCATAATTGCCTTTCACTTGCACGACCGAATGATGTGAATAATAATAAGAGTGCACGTGCATTGGACTAAGCTGGAATCTGCGAGCATTCAATAAACAGGAGAAGACAAGGCAATATGGGCTCTTGGTTAAATCAACAATGATGCATATAAGAGCCACTTTAACAATTTGATTATGGTCTTTCCTATCAATTTCAAAGAAAAGAAAGGAAAATAAAACTATTTACACGGGAAAGCTCCCAACAAGCAAAAGAAGAACGGGAAATATTTTTGGGTTTTCTTCTTAATTATTACTACTACAGCAGGAAATAAACTACTACTATTTTTTTGGTTTTTCTTAAGGTTTATTAAACACACAAGAAGAAAGCAGGAAAAAGAAAATAAACTAGCATGGATACTAGAGTGAAAGAGTATGAGCACCGACATCTAGCAATGAGTGTGTGTGAACATGAATGTAATGTCGGTGAGAAATACGTACTCCCCCAAGCTTAGGATTTTGGCCTAAGTTGGTCTATTGCCAGGGATAGCCTGTCGGATACCCGTAGGTGTAGCTGGGGTCATACTGCGATGCATTGGCTATCGCCTCCTGAGCTGCAGCGTGGCGTCGAGCCGCCTCCGCTCTTCTCTCGTACTCATCTGCCTCCTCTCTGGTAATAACATATCTTCCTTTTGTCTGAGAATCAAAGAAGGCAGGAGCAGGAAGAGTAATACGGACAACATGCCGTTTGTTAAAGATTAGTCGATACTGGAGAGGTGGTTCAGTCCTTTCAACAAACTGGTGGGAAACCATAAAATCAAAATCTAAATAAGTAGGGGGTAACTCCTTATCACCCTCACGAATGTCTATCTCAAGAAAATTAGCTAAGCGGGTTGCATAAATTCCTCCAAAGAAATCTCCGTTATATCTATTATGATGCAACCTACGAGCTACAATGGCTCCCATATGATAAGATTGGTCTCCTAACACAACACTCCTGAGAATGCTGAGATCAGGGACACACATGTGACATGCTTCATCCTTAGCATTTATGCATCTACCTATGAAGAGAACAAAATAATGTATAGCAGGGAAGTGAATGCTCCCTATAGTGGCTTGCGTTATATCTCTAGATTCCCCCACAGTTATACTAGCAAGAAAGTCTCTAAATTCAGATTTAGGGGGATCCCTGACACTACCCCAAGATGGAAGTTTGCAAGCAAAAGTGAAATCCTCTAAGTCCATGGTATGAGATTTGTCATAAAGGTCAAACATGACTGAAGGAGAATTACGCGAAAATGAAAATTCAAACCTCCTCACAAATGAACTTGTGAGATCATGATACCGGGGGCATTTGTCAGCCTCGAAGTCCACAAGATTGGCGTTACGCAAATATGCGTTAAATTCTTCTTTGATTCCCTCTTGATCCATAAAATTTTCCAAGGCCATTCACGAGGCCTCACAAGAGCGCCTCTTGGAGGTTCCTCATCAAGATCACGCATTGCAAGCCAGGACCTTGCTTCCTTGAAGAACCACCTTGGAACATCTTCCTAAACATATTGTTTCCTCTGAAAAATTTCTGAAATTTTTAGTAACTTCAAACAAAAGTGAACCAACTTCAATAAAATTGATAGCAACTACTCCTACAAGTGCCTAGATCCTATATCAAGCATTAGAACTACTTGGAACCATATAAATTTGACATGCAAGCTCAAGAACATGGACACCTATGCAGCACAAATTTGCAAAGAATAAAGCACTAGAACAAAAACTAATTGGACCAATGGAGGAGTCATACCAAGGAACAATCTCCCCAAGCAGTTTTATGAGAGGTGCTTTGAGCAAGGAGATCAAAATCACAACAAAAGTGGCTGGAACTCGTGCTTGAGTTGGTTTTCGGGTTTGTGTGAGGCAGAGGAAGAAGATGGGTGCAGGGATAAGTGGAGGAGGGCCACCGTGGGCCCACGAGGTAGGGGGCGCACCCAGGGGGGTAGGGCGCGCCCTCCACCTTCGTGGCCAGGTGGCAGCTCCCCCCGCGGTGATTTTTGCACTATAAATCCTCAAATATTCCCGAAAAAATCATATTAAATTGGCATGGCATTTCGAGGACTTTTATTTTCGGATATTTTTATATTGCACGGATAAATCAGGAAATGATGTAAAAATACTAATTTTACTTTATTTCAACTAAATAACTGAAAGTATAAAGAGGGTACAGAAGGTTGTGCCTTCTAGTTTCATCCGTCTCATGCTCATCAAAAGGAATCCACTAACAAGGTTGATCAGGTCTTGTTAACAAACTCATTCCGACTAACATGGAACCAGAGAAATTTCGAATAACACTATGTTACCTCAACGGGGATATGCACATCCCCTATAATAAGAATATTGTATTTCTTCTTGATAGTAGGAAGAGGAAATTCAAAACCTCCAAATATAATCGATGGAAATTTTCCAATAGAGTTGATGCTATAAACTTGAGGTTGTTTCCTCGGAAAGTGTACCGTATGCCCATTACCATTAACATGAAAAGTGACATTGCCTTTGTTGCAATCAATAACAGCCCCTGCAGTATTAAGTAAAGGTCTTCCAAGAATAATAGACATACTATCGTCCTCCGGAATATCAAGAATAACAAAGTCTGTTAAAATAGTAACGTTTGCAACCACAACAGGCACATCCTCACAAATACCGGCAGGTATAGCAGTTGATTTATCAGCCATTTGCAAAGATATTTCAGTAGATGTCAACTTATCCAAGTCAAGTCTACGATATAAAGAGGGAGGCATAACACTAACACCGGCTCCAAGATCACATAAAGCAGTTTTAACATAATTTCTCTTAAAGGAGCATGGTATAGTAGGTACTCCTGGATATCCAAGTTTCTTAGGTATTCCACCCTTAAAAGTATAATTAGCAAGCATGGTGGAAATTTCAGCCTCTGGTATCTTTCTTTTATTTGTAACAATATCTTTCATATACTTAGCATAAGGATTTGTTTTGAGCACATCAGTTAATCGCATACGCAAAAAGATAGGTCTAATCATTTCAGCAAAACACTCAAAATCCTCATCATCCTTTTTCTTGGATGGTTTGGGAGGAAAAGGCATGGGTTTCTGAACCCATGGTTCTCTTTCTTTACCTTGTTTCCTAGCAACAAAGTCTCTCTTATCATAACGTTGATTCTTTGATTGTGGGTTATCAAAATCAACAGCAGGTTCAACTTGTATATCATTATCATTACTAGGTTGAGCATCATCATGAACATCATCATTAACATTTTCACTAGGTTCATGTTCATTACCAGATTGTGTTTCAGCATCAGACATAGAGATATCGTTTGGATTCTCAGGTGGTTCAGCAATAGGTTCACTAGAAGTTTGCAAAGTCCTATCATTTTTCTTTTTCTTCCTTTTAGAAGAACTAGGTACATCAATATTATTTCTCTAAGAATCTTTTCTTGATTATCTTAGGGTGGCCTTCAGGATACAAAGGTTCCTGAGTCATTCTACCAGTTCTAGTAGCCACTCTAACAGCATAATCATTTTTCTTACTATTCATTTCATCAAGCACTTCTTTTTGGGCTTTAAGTACTTGTTCTACTTGAGTGGTAACCATGGAAGCATGTTTGCTAACAAGTTTAAGTTCACCTCTAATATTAGCCATATAATCACCCAAGCATTTAATCATATAAGCATCTTGTTTTAATTGTCTACCAAAATAAGCATTAAAGTCATCTTGCTTAAACATAAAGTTATCAAACTCATCCAAGCACTGACTAGCAATTTTAGTAGGAGGGACTTCAGCTTTATCATATCTATAGAGAGAATTTACCTTTACTACCTGTGTCGGGATATCGGGATCAGGAGGTTCTTCAATAAGTAATGGATCAATATCATAAGTTTCTTCAATAGGCGGTAGATTAAGACCATGTATTTCTTCAATAGGAGGTAAATTCTTAACATCTTAAGCTTTAATACCTTTTTCTTTCATAGATTTCTTTGCCTCTTGCATATCTTCAGGACTGAGAAATAGAACACCTCTCTTCTTCGGAGTTGGTTTAGGAATAGGCTCAGTAATTGGAGCAGAAGCTACCTCAGGAGGTGCCCAATTATTTTCATTTGTCAACATATTATTCAATATAATTTCAGCTTCATCCGGTGTTCTTTCCCTGAAAAGAGAACCAACACAACTATCCAGGTAATCTGTGGAAGCATCAGTTAGTCCATTATAAAAGATATCAAGTATTTCAGGTTTCTTAAGAGGATGACCAGCAAAGCATTAGTAACTTGAGAAGCGCCCCAAGCTTGTGGGAGACTCTCTTCTTTAATTTGCACGAAGTTGTATATTTCCTCAAAGCAGCTTGTTTCTTATGAGCAGGAAATATTTAGCGAGAAGTAATAAATCATATCCCGGGACTACGACACAACCAAGATCAAGAGAATTAAACCATATCTTAGCATCACCCTTTAATGAGAACGGAAATATTTTGAGTATATAAAAGTAGCGGGATCTCTCAACATTAGTAAAAAGGGCGGCTATATCATTTAACTTAGTAAGATGTGCCACAACAGTTTCAGATTCATAGCCATAAAAAGGATCAGATTCGACCAAAGTAATTATATCCGGATCAACAGAAAATTCATAATCCTTATCGGGAACAAAAATAAGTGAAGTAGCAAAAGCAGGGTCAGGTTTCATTCTGTCTCTAAGAGATTCTTTACTCCATTTAACTAATAACCTCTTGAGCTGTAACGCCCCGAGACCGACGATCCAGAAGACTTCCATATTTTTGTGACCTCCGTGTGTTTTTATTTGTGCTTGCTCTATTTATTTTTGCATTGCATCATGTCATCATGCTAGCATGTCTTTTAATTTTTAAAAACTCATCTAAATAAATTGTATTGATCTTTGATCCATTTAAATCGAGGGATTCACATGGTGATTTCTCTTTATAACATATTAAAGCCTCTCAATATTATTAGGGAGCTATAATAAAATTATTCCATTTATTTGGAAATCACCATAACACACTTGCAAATAAATCCCAATGCCTTTGTTATCTTAATTCTTGGTCTCCAACATTGCCCATAATTTCTTTTATCATATTCCGGAGCTCCACCAAAAATCCGAACATTTTTGGACCTTCCCAAACCCTCACTTCCATTTAAATCATTTGAATTTAAATTCAAATGAGTTTGAATTTAAATCTTTCAATCATGGTCTTTATATATTTCTTGGTTCCAACTCAATTTTGTGAGTCCGGGAAAATTATCCCCATGCGCAAATCATTCCCTAACCCTCTCTTTCTTTTCCTCTCTCTATTTATTTTCTGCTAGAAAATTAGAGGGAGAGAGAAGAGAGAGACAGCCCAGCCGCCACTTGTATCCATCTAGGCCAGCCGCAGCCCACTACCTAAGCCGGCCCAAGGCCCAACCGCGCCCCCTCTAACCCTAGCGCAGGGGAGAGCCTCCTGCTCGATCCCCATCTCCCTCCAGCGCCACACGCATCGCCCGAACATGCGCCCGATCCCCTCGACTTCCTCCTCCCGTGCCTCTCGATCCCGCCGCCCCTCGCCGTCGCTCAGGCCCGCCGTGGTGCCCTGCGTCGCCGGAGCCCTGCGCCAAGACCTCCCCTACCTTGTCTTGTCTAGGGCGAGGAGGACGACCCGCATCACCTCCTGCCCGTGCTCCGCCGCCCCCGTTCAAGTATCTCCATCAGAGCACGCCCGCTGAGCTCCGTCGCGCGCCCTCATCGGCCCTCGTCCCCGCCTCCTCGTCTACCTGACGCCGCTGCTGGCTGCAGCCCCTCGCTCCTCGCTCCCCTTGCTAGCCAGGAGCTCGGCCAACTCCGGCGGCCCTCCGTCGCCCTCAAGCTTGTTCAGCGGCCCCTGTCTTCTCCTCGTGCCCGCCGCCGTCTTCGTCTGTGCCCAGAGGAGCCCGCAGCCTCCCTGCCTTCTGCTCGACCTCCGTCCCTCGGCCGCATACATGCTCTGGGTCGAGAGGAGCTCGATCCCGAGCGCTTCAGCCCATCCGACCTCCTCTGCCTCGCTGGCCTCCAGCGTTGACCGAGCACCCGCGCAGCCGTATGCGTGATGCTGCCCCTTTTGTCATTGCCAAGGCCACTGAATCCAGGGACACAAGACCACCTCTGTGGATTTCTTTCGACAAGTACCACAATGACCGTTGAGACCGCCAAGTTCCACTACCGATGAACGTTTTGGAATCGCCAAGTCAGACTACAACGTGAAGACCATGTACAACTACTGACACCCGTGGATTTCACCAAGTACCTATACCGATGACCGAGACCCTGGTTTCGACAAGTTCCTTGTGGTGACCCCGAACATCTACGGATCATGAACAACTACTTCATCTACGAAACGTGAACCACTACTTCCACTACCGTCGCCGTGTACCACTACTTCCACGACGTCCGTGAACGTCTACTTCCACTACGACCCGCGAGTACCACTACTTCCCTCGACGAGATCGAACCACTACGAAATGCACGCTTTGAAGGTATAATCCCGAGACGATCAACCGTGGACCGAATGCATGTTGTCTGAGATGAACCGTATGTTTGCACCGTGCCCGTTTGCTTCATGCACGTTCCTCGTTTGCCATGCCACCGTCCCGTGGGAACCCGAAATTCGGGAGCACCCCACCATCCTTGCATGACACGCTCACGCCCACTTTCTTTTGCACCGACATCTCGATGAGTTGTCGAATTATCGAAATGTTGCCGTGGCACCATTTCCGTTTCACCGCCGTGGCACCTTTTTCCTTCCTCCATGGGGACTAATGCCTCGTATCATGCTCTTGTTAACGTTTTCATAAATTGCATAAAAACTTGCATATGTCATCCGCATCATGATAACAACATTTAAATGCTTAAAAATTGTGTTTGCATTAAACTACTAAATGACATGAGGATTTTCCGGAATTATCGTTTGTTGTTTCCGGCCTCATTTAAACTTGCCTAAATAGGTAGTTTAATTATGCTTCACCACTTGCCATGTTAACCAAAATTTAATATTGTTGGGTACATAACCGAGAGAGAACTAAATAATTGATGTGGTGTTTCGTCAATATGCAACTCGTTGCATATTGAGCTCCACTTAACTTGTAGTTTTGTTTGTGCATATTGCCATGCCATGCCTCATTAAACCGGACATGCATCATACTTGTTTGTGCATCATGACATGTTTATGCTTGTGTGTTTACCATATTGTTTGCTTCTTTCCGGTTTGCTTCTCTCGCTAGCTTCGGTTCCGTTCCGGAGTTGTGAGGATTCGTTCGCCTACATCCTTTTATCTTCTTCATGGACTCGTTCTTCTTCCTTGCGAGATCTCAGGCAAGATGACCATACCCTCGAAATCACTTCTATCTTTGCTTGCTAGATGCTCGCTCTTTTGCTATGCCTATGCTACGATGCCTACCACGTGCTATATCATGCCTCCCATGTTGCCATGTCAAGCCTCTAAACATCCTTTCCTAGCAAACCGTTGTTTGGCTATGTTACCGCTTTGCTCAGCCCCTCTTATAGCGTGTTAGTTGCAGGTGAAGATGAAGTTTGTTCCTTGTGGGAACATGGAGATGTTGTTCCTTGTTGGAACATGTTTACTTGTTGGGATATCACAATATGTCTTATTTAATTAATGCATCTATATACTTGGTAAAGGGTGGAAGGCTCGGCCTTATGCCTGGTGTTTTGTTCCACTCTTGCCGCCCTAGTTTCCGTCATATCGGTATTATGTTCCCGGATTTTGCGTCCCTAACGCGGTTGGGTGATTTATGGGACCCCTTGACAGTTCGCTTTGAATAAGACTCCTCCAAAGAAGGCCCAACCTTGGTTTTACCATTTGCCACCTAAGCCTTTTTCCCTTGGGTTCTGCAGACTCAAGGGTCATCTTTATTTTAACCCCGGCCAATGCTCCTCTGAGTGTTGGCCCAAACTAGAGCGCTTTGCAGCGCCCCCTCAAGGAAACTTGGGGTCTGGTTTTAGTTGTACGGACTGCTCATCCGGTGTGCCCTGAGAACGAGATATGTGCAGCTCCTATCGGGATTTGTCGGCACATCGGGCGGCTTTGCTGGTCTTGTTTTATTGCTGTCGAAATGTCTTGTAGCCGGGATTCCGAGACTGATCAGGTCTTCCCGGGGAGAAGGAATATCCTTCGTTGATCGCGAGAGCTTATCATGGGCTAAGTTGGGACACCCCTGCAGGGTATTATCTTTCGAAAGCCATGCCCGCGGTTATGAGGCAGATGGGAATTTGTTAATGTCCGGTTGTAGAAAACCCGAAGTTGACCTTAATTAAAATACACCAACCGCATGTGTAACCGTGATGGTCTCTTCTCTGCGGAGTCCGGGAAGTGAACACGGTGTTGGAGTTATGTTTGACGTAAGTAGTTTCAGGATCACTTCTTGATCATAGTTGTTCGACCGTGCCTTGCTTCTCTTCTTGCTCTCTTTTGCGTATGTTAGCCACCATATATGCTAATCGCTTGCTGCAGCTCCACCTCACTACCCTGTCCTACCTTTAAGCTTAAATAGTCTTGATCTCGCGGGTGTGAGATTGCTGAGTCCCGTGAATCACAGATACTTCCAAAACCAGTTTGTGTGCCGATGAAACCGTGCAGGTGGCGCACCGAGCTCAAGGAGGAGCTCGATGAAGATCCTGTTCATTGTGTTGTTTCGCTTCAGCTTGATCAGAGTGGAGCCAGTTGGGACGATCGGGATCTGTGTAGCATTTGGGGTAGTCTTCTTTTATTTTGGTTCCGTAGTCGGACCTTGATTGTATCTGATGATGTAATGTTTTACTCATGTATTGTGTGAAGTGGCGATTGTAAGCCAACTATGTATCTCTTTCCTTATGTATTACATGGGTTTTGTGAAGATTACCTCACTTGCGACATTGCTTTCAATGCGGTTATGCCTCTAAGTCGTGCTTCGACACGTGGGAGATATAGCCGCATCGAGGGCATTTCAAGTTGGTAATCAGAGCCATCCCCGACTTAGGAGCCCCCTGCTTGATTGAATCGCTGACTTTGTTGAGTCTAGAAAAAATGTTTTGAGTCTTAGGATTATATATATCGGAGAGTAGGATTCTTTTAACTCCTCGGTCCCTTCGTGCGCCTGGTGAGGCCTCCCGACGAGATGTTTTGTCTTTCCTCTCCTCAAATTTCACTAAAAAATTTAGGATCACGGGTATCTTGGAATCGCTCGATGGTTTTGTGACGAGAACATTGTTCTTGGTGCCTCCTGACATTTAGGGGTTGTGGCACTGTCCCGGGGAGTTGAGCTCCGAGGTGTTGTCGCCACAATTTTATCGCTGCAGTTCTCGAATACCGAGCTTTGCCGACATCGAAAATCTCTTTTGTACAGTTGTTGGTGAGATAACCTCGATAACCCAAAGATCGGGCGAGCTCGAGAGTATTGCCATAACTCGATAACGGATGCTTTTCAAGGTCGAGCTAAACGATTTCGAAGGTTTCTTGGTTATGTGTTGAAGGATGGATACAACTGGATCTAGGTATTGTTAGTTGGGTGATATATTTTGTGTCCTCAGATCCCCAACACCTGATTGCATAACCAGAAAGTTTCGGGAGTTTATAGGTGGAATTCAAGTATCTCGAGGATATCTTTCCAATGCATACATGATACGATATGGGATCTATTGTATGTTTGTTTCCGGCTTATTCTGCAAGTCAAATCCTTTGTTTTTGTTCCGTTTTGTGGTATTCAAGTTGCTTCAATGCCAAGTGTTGATTCCATACCTTTCCTAAATGGTGCTCTCATATTTCTATGTGAATACTAATCCTTCTTGTTCATCAAGGTCGTCTTTTCAATCCTTTCCAACCGTGTGCTTCTCTTCAAGTGGATCCGATCATTCCAACATTCGCAAGATCAATTCTAAGCTTTTTTTCAACGGTGTTCATTTCATCCGACCCAAGTTGCCTTTGTATTCCCACCCTCCCACCCCTTTTTCTTCAAGGACTCAGATTTCTTAATCAAGTATCCATTTTATTGAGGGAAGTTTCTTCATTCTTTTCCTTTAAATGTTTTATCCGGTGATTTCTCATGAAGACGCTAAGGAAGCTTCAACCATATCATTGTTCCATTCTAATTTTCTTCTCCGGTGGATTTAGTTCAAGATTTCGGTGTTGATCTTATCCCTTTTCCTCTTTTCACAATGCTTTCTCATGCCGGTGTATCTCCTAATCATTCACTTCTCGCTGTTCATTTGGTTGGGAGTGATGAAGATATCTCAGAAGATTCAAGTTTCCATTCTCAATTCACTCAAGTTCTTTTGAGGATGCTATCTCATTCAAGCCATTTAATTCAACCGATGCAATCTCTCTTTTCAAGCAATCGTTCAACAGTGGTTCTTTTGAGCGGGTCCTAACCCACAGGTCTTTTTCCAGTATCTTACCTGACTCTTCTAATTTTCCCGACGCTATTCCCAAATTCATTGCAAAGTTTGACGTAAGAATGATTTATCATCAGTCAAATGCTTTTCTCCAAGATCTTTCAAATTCTTTTCATCGTTGGTTCAACCTTTCTAATTTTCATTCCGGAGTGCCTCAACAATTCATGGTGGTGTTTCTCATCGTCATTCTCGAATTTTGAAGACCGAAGAAGAGTTTCTCTTTAATCTTGCTCCATTCGCTTCAAGATTCATGGTTCTAGCTTCGTGCCATCCTCTCATAATTGTTTTAGATTGTGAGAATTCTTTTCACCCATCCGGAGCAATTCAGAAATCTTTTCAGTTTGATTCTTCTGAGCCCATCATCTCAGAATTATTCATTCCAACTTTCAGCCCTCGTTCTCCAAATCTTACCGGTGCATCGTTCAAGTATTCACTAATCAGTTCATGATCTCTTCGTTCTCATGTATCTAAATTCTGTCAAGTATCTTTATTCGTTTTCTAATTATTCTCGGTGAATTGTGCCTTTGCTACGTTCATTCTCAATTCTTACGGTGGTTCGTTCAAGATTTCACTTCCTTCATTATCATATCAATTCATTTGTTGTTTCCAAATCCCACCGGTGGTTCCATCAATACCTTCTCAAGTTTGCGCTATATCTCTATCTGTAATCATTTTTCAATGAGAATAAGTAGTATGCAAAATCCATTGCTTGCCATCAATTTAATTGGTGAAGGATCAACATAATGTAATTCTTATTCTTGTTTCATCGAGTAAGTTCAATTCCTTATTCCGGAGGTTCATCAAAATTCTTTATTTCATTTGTTCATCTTTCTTTCCGGAGTTCCAAGTTTTCTCGGTTATATCATTTCAAAGCTTCATCTTGTCACTGCAAGGCTTCACCTTGTGTTGTCAACTTCTCTTTCTTTTTATCATCCTTTTATTTACCGGAGTTCATCATGGAGGCTCTACATGGTGCTTCGTCAAGGATTCTTTTCATTCTTCAATTGTTCATCAAGATTTTTCTCGAAGTTAAGATCCGCCAAGCTATACTCAAAATTAACATGGTGCTCAACACATGTTTTGTTTTGAGGAGTTCAAGTATTCTTCATCTTGCATTCCAAAGTGCAATTCTCTCTATCTTATCTTTTGAGGTGGTGTTATGTCATTTTGACAGTTTCATTCATGTTTCATGATGCACTTGTTGTCAAGAATGAGATATTTAAATCCATCAATCCCTTTGTTGGAGTTATCTTGGGTCATATTTCACCTAAAGCCTTCCCTAAGGAATGTTGCTATTTGTGGTGCTTGTCAATGATCCAAGTTATCTCTTTATCATCTTGGTGAAGAAGTGTTCATCACTTCGTCGATCTAAAGCAAGCAATTGTTTCCTTTAGTGGTCGGTTGTCACCTCATAATGTTGAGATGTTTCCATAAGCCCACTACAAACTTATTCTTTTCGTTGTTGGTCTTCCAACAACTCTATTCTAACCTTCTTGCAAGGAGGCTCTTTCAAATTCAATTGTGATAGAAGTTGTTGTTCTCTTCTCTGTTCTCTTGATTCCACTCTTCCATTTGTCCCGAAGGCATTGTGATGTTTTCTTCGACCCATCATCTCATTTTGGAGATCATGTTATTTTCCTTGCTTATCCATTTAACCGGAGTGTCATGTTTTCATTCGAGTTCTCTCATCTTATCAAGTTTTGCCTGCTTCCTCAACCTAAGTGCTGTCTGAAATCCTTCTTACCCCTTGTGCCATTCTTTCAATAGTTTCGGAGGCAGTGTGTTGTTGATTTCATCAAGTATCATCCCATCTTTTCAAGTTCATGATTCTAATTCCTTCCATGTTCAACCGGAGTGCTGCCCGAATTCTTCCTTCTCTATCTAGTTTTAAACCGAGTGGTTTCAATATCTATCTTATCACTAAACCTCTTGGTTCTCGTCGTATCCCATGTTCCTCTTTTCTAACAGAGTGTTTTCAACCATGTTCATCTTCGTTGTTTTCTTTCTTTCATTTTGTTCAACCTCTCAAGGTTCTTTGGTTTCACTCGTTTGTCAAAGAAGCAAATTAGTTTTACCTCTTTCTTCTTCCGTTTCCTATCCGGTGCCATCCTAGATCTCGGGACGAGATCCTCTTGTAGTGGTGGAGTGTTGTAACGCCCCGAGACCGACGATCCAGAAGACTTCCATATTTTTATGACCTCCGTGTGTTTTTATTTGTGCTTGCTCTATTTATTTTTGCATTGCATCATGTCATCACTCCAGCATGTCTTTTAGTTTTTAAAAACTCATCTAAATAAATTGTATGGATCTTTGATCCATTTAAATCGAGGGATTCACATGGTGATTTCTCTTTATAACATATTAAAGCCTCTCAATATTATTAGGGAGCTATAATAAAATTATTCCATTTATTTGGAAATCACCATAACACACTTGCAAATAAATCCCAATGCCTTTGTTATCTTAATTCTTGGTCTCCAACATTGCCCATAATTTCTTTTATCATATTCCGGAGCTCCACCAAAAATCCGAACATTTTTGGACCTTCCCAAATCCTCACTTCCATTCAAATCATTTGAATTTAAATTCAAATGAATTTGAATTTAAATCTTTCAATCATGGTCTTTCTATTTTTCTTGGTTCCAACTCAATTTTGCGAGTTCGGGAAAATTATCCTCATGCACAAATCTTTCCCTAACCCTCTCTTTCTTTTCCTCTCTCTATTTATTTTCTGCTAGAAAATTAGAGGGAGAGAGAAGAGAGAGACAGCCCAGCCGCCACTTGTATCCATCTAGGCCAGTCGCAGCCCACTACCTAAGCCGGCCCAAGGCCCAGCCGCGCCCCCTCTAACCCTAGCGCAGGGGAGAGCCTCCTGCTCGATCCCCATCTCCCTCCAGCGCTGCACGCATCGCCCGAACCTGCGCCCGATCCCCTCGACTTCCTCCTCCCGTGCCTCTCGATCCCGCCGCCCCTCGCCGTTGCTCAGGCCCGCCGTGGTGCCCTGCGTCACGGAGCCCCGCGCCAAACCTCCCTGCCTTGTCTTGTCTAGGCGAGGAGGACGACCCGCATCACCTCCTGCCCGTGCTCCGCCGCCCCCGTTCAAGTATCTCCATCAGAGCACGCCCGCTGAGCTCCGTCGCGCACCCTCATCGGCCCTCGTCCCTGCCTCCTCGTCTACCTGACGCTGCTGCTGGCTGCAGCCCTGCGCTCCTCGCTCCCCTTGCTAGCCAGGAGCTCGTCCCCGAGCTCGGCCAACTCCGGCGGCCCTCCGTCGCCCTCAAGCTCGTTCAGCGGCCCCTGTCTTCTCCTCGTGCCCTTGCCGTCTTCGTCTGCGCCAGAGGAGCCCGTAGCCTCCTCGCCTTCGCCGACCTCCGTCCCTCGACCGCATACATGCTCGGGTCGAGAGGAGCTCGATCCCGAAGCGCCAGCCCATCCGACCTCCTTCGCCTCGCTGGCCTCCAGCGTTGACCGAGCAGCCAGCAAGAGTCAGATGCGTGATGCTGCCCCTTTGTCGCTGCCAAGGCCATCAATCCGTGGACACAAGACCACCTCTGTGGATTTCTTTCGACAAGTACCACGACGACCGTCGAGACCGCCAAGTTCCACTACCGATGAACGTTTTGGAATCGCCAAGTCAGACTACAACGTGAAGACCATGTACAACTACTGACACCCGTGGATTTCACCAAGTACCTATACCGACGACCGAGACCCTGGTTTCGACAAGTTCCTTGTGGTGACCCCGAACATCTACGGATCATGAACAACTACTTCATCTACGAAACTTGAACCACTACTTCCACTACCGTAGCCGTGTACCACTACTTCCACGACGTCCGTGAACGTCTACTTCCACTACGACCCGCGAGTACCACTACTTCCCTCGACGAGATCGAACCACTCCGAAATGCACGCTTTGAAGGTATAATCCCGAGACGATCAACCGTGGACTGAATGCATGTTGTCTGAGATGAACCGTATGTTTGCACCGTGCCCGTTTGCTTCATGCACGTTCCTCGTTTGCCATGCCACCGTCCCGTGGGAACCCGGAATTCGGGAGCACCCCACCATCCTTGCATGACACGCTCACGCCCACTTTCTTTTGCACCGACATCTCGACGAGGTTTTGGATTATCGAAATGTTGCCGTGGCACCATTTCCGTTTCACCGCCGTGGCACCTTTTTCCTTCCGCCATGGGGACTAATGCCTCGTATCATGCTCTTGTTAACGTTTTCATAAATTGCATAAAAACTTGCATATGTCATCCGCATCATGATAACAACATTTAAATGCTTAAAAATTGTGTTTGCATTAAACTACTAAATGACATGAGGATTTTCCGGAATTATCGTTTGTTGTTTCCGGCCTCATTTAAACTTGCCTAAATAGGTAGTTTAATTATGCTTCACCACTTGCCATGTTAACCAATATTTAATATTGTTGGGTACATAACCGAGAGAGAACTAAATAATTGATGTGGTGTTTCGTCAATATGCAACTCGTTGCATATTGAGCTCCACTTAACTTGTAGTTTTGTTTGTGCATATTGCCATGCCATGCCTCATTAAACCGGACATGCATTATACTTGTTTGTGCATCATGACATGTTTTTGCTTGTGTGTTTACCATGTTGTTTGCTTCTTTCCGGTTTGCTTCTCTCGCTAGCTTCGGTTCCGTTCCGGAGTTGTGAGGATTCGTTCGTCTACATCCTTTTATCTTCTTCATGGACTCGTTCTTCTTCCTTGCGGGATCTCAGGCAAGATGACCATACCCTCGAAATCACTTCTATCTTTGCTTGCTAGATGCTCGCTCTTTTGCTATGCCTATGCTACGATGCCTACCACGTGCTATATCATGCCTCCCATGTTGCCATGTCAAGCCTCTAACCATCCTTACCTAGCAAACCGTTGTTTGGCTATGTTACCGCTTTGCTCAGCCCCTCTTATAGCGTGTTAGTTGTAGGTGAAGATGAAGTTTGTTCCTTGTGGGAACATGGAGATGTTGTTCCTTGTTGGAACATGTTTCCTTGTTGGGATATCGCAATATATCTTATTTAATTAATGCATCTATATACTTGGTAAAGGGTGGAAGGCTCGGCCTTATGCCTGGTGTTTTGTTCCACTCTTGCCGCCCTAGTTTCTGTCATATCGGTATTATGTTCCCGGATTTTGCGTCCCTAATGCGGTTGGGTGATTTATGGGACCCCCTTGATAGTTCGCTTTGAATAAGACTCCTCCAGCAAGGCCCAACCTTGGTTTTACCATTTGCCACCTAAGCCTTTTTCCCTTGGGTTCTACAGACTCAAGGGTCATCTTTATTTTAACCCCCCCGGGCCAATGCTCCTCTGAGTGTTGGCCCAAACTAGAGCGCTTTGCAGCGCCCCCTCAAGGAAACTTGGGGTCTGGTTTTAGTTGTACGGACTGCTCATCCGATGTGCCCTGAGAACGAGATATGTGCAGCTCCTATCGGGATTTGTTAGCACATCGGGCGGCTTTGCTGGTCTTATTTTATTGCTGTCGAAATGTCTTGTAGCCGGGATTCCGAGACTGATCGGGTCTTCCCGGGGAGAAGGAATATCCTTCGTTGATCGCGAGAGCTTATCATGGGCTAAGTTGGGACACCCCTGCAGGGTATTATCTTTCGAAAGCCGTGCCCGCGGTTATGAGGCAGCTGGGAATTTGTTAATGTCCGGTTGTAGAAAACCCGAGGTTAACCTTAATTAAAATACACCAACCGCGTGTGTAACCGTGATGGTCTCTTCTCGGCGGAGTCCGGGAAGTGAACACGGTGTTGGAGTTATGTTTGACATAAGTAGTTTCAGGATCACTTCTTGATCATAGTTGTTCAACCGTGCCTTGCTTCTCTTCTTGCTCTCTTTTGCGTATGTTAGCCACCAGATATGCTAGTCGCTTGCTGCAGCTCCACCTCACTACCCTGTCCTACCTTTAAGCTTAAATAGTCTTGATCTCATGGTGTGAGATTGTTGAGTCCCGTGACTCACAGATACTTCCAAAACCAGTTTGCGTGTGCCGATGAAACCGTGCAGGTGACGCACCGAGCTCAAGGAGGAGCTCGATGAAGATCCTGTTCATTGTGTTGTTTCGTCGCTTGATCAGAGTGGAGCTCAGTTGGGACGATCGGGATCTGTAGCATTTGGGGTAGTCTTCTTTTATTTTGGTTCCGTAGTCGGACCTTGATAGTATCTGTATGATGTAATGTTTTACTCATGTATTGTGTGAAGTGGTGATTGTAAGCCAACTATGTATCTCTTTCCCTTATGTATTACATGGGTTGTGTGAAGATTACCTCACTTGCGACATTGCTTTCAATGCGGTTATGCCTCTAAGTCGTGCTTCGACACGTGGGAGATATAGCCGCATCGAGGGTGTTTCAAGTTGGTAATCAGAGCCATCCCCGACTTAGGAGCCCCCCTGCTTGATTGAATCGCTGACTTTGTTGAGTCTAGAAAAAATGTTTTGAGTCTTAGGATTATATATATCGGAGAGTAGGATTCTTTTTCCTCAGTCCCTTCGTCGCTCTGGTGAGGCCTCCTGACGTAGATGTTTTGTCTTTCCTCTCCTCAAATTTCACTAAAAAAATTTAGGATCACGCGGGTATCTTGGAATCGTTCCAATGGTTTTGTGACGAGAACATTGTTCTTGGTGCCTCCTGACATTTAGGGGTTGTGGCAGTGTCCCGGGGAGTTGAGCTCCGAGGTGTTGTCGTCACAATTTTATCGCTGCAGTTCTCGAATACCGAGCTTTGCCGACATCGAAAATCTCTTTTGTACAGTTGTTGGTGAGATAACCTCGATAACCCAAAGATCGGGCGAGCTCGAGAGTATTGCCATAACTCGATAACGGATGCTTTTCAAGGTCGAGGTAAACGATTTCCGAAGGTTTCTTGGTTATGTGTTGAAGGATGGATACAGCTGGATCTAGGTATTGTTAGTTGGGTGATATATTTTGTGTCCCTCAGATCCCCAACACCTGATTGCATAACCAGAAAGTTTCAGGAGTTTATAGGTGGGAATTCAAGTATCTCGAGGATATCTTTCCAATGCATACAAGATACAATATGGGATCTATCGTATGTTTGTTTCCGCTTATTCGCAAGTCAAACTTTGTTTTTGTTCCGTTTTGTGGTATTCAAGTTGCTTCAATGCCAAGTGTTGATTCCATACCTTTCCTAAATGGTGTTCTCATATTTCTATGTGAATACTAATCCTTCTTGTTCATCAAGGTCGTCTTTTCAATCCTTTCCAACCGTGTGCTTCTCTTCAAGTGGATCCGATCATTCCAACATTCGCAAGATCAATTCTAAGCTTTTTCTCAACGGTGTTCATTTCATCCAACCCAAGTTGCCTTTGTTTTCCCACCCTCCCACCCCTTTTTCTTCAAGGACTCATATTTCTTAATCAAGTATCCATTTTATTGAGGGAAGTTTCTTCATTCTTTTCCTTTAAATGTTTTATCCGGTGATTTCTCATGAAGACGCTAAGGAAGCTTCAACCTTATCATTGTTCCATTCTAATTTTATTCTCCGGTGGATTTAGTTCAAGATTTCGGTGTTGATCTTATCCCTTTTCCTCTTTTCACAATGCTTTCTCATGCTGGTGTATCTCCTAATCATTCACTTCTCGCTATTCATTTGGTTGGGAGTGATGAAGATATCTCAGAAGATTCAAGTTTCCATTCTCAATTCACTCAAGTTCTTTTGAGGATGCTATCTCATTCAAGCCATTTAATTCAACCGATGCAATCTCTCTTTTGAAGCAATCGTTCAACAGTGGTTCTTTTGAGTGGGCCCTAACCCACAGGTCTTTTTCCAGTATCTTACCTGACTCTTCTAATTTTCCCGGCGCTATTCCCAAATTCATTGCAAAGTATGAAGTAAGAATGATTTATCATCAGTCAAATGCTTTTTCTCCAAGATCTTTCAAATTCTTTTCATCGTTGGTTCAACCTTTCTAATTTTCATTCCGGAGTGCCTCAACAATTCATGGTGGTGTTTCTCGTTGTCATTCTCGAATTTTGAAGACCGAAGAAGAGTTTCTCTTTAATCATGCTCCATTCTCTTCAAGATTCATGGTTCTAGCTTCGTGCCATCCTCTCATAATTGTTTTAGATTGTGAGAATTCTTTTCACCCATCCGGAGCAATTCAGAAATCTTTTCAGTTTGATTCTTCTGAGCCCATCATCTCATAATTATTCATTCCAGCTTTCAGCTCTCGTTCTCCAAATCTTACCGGTGCATCGTTCAAGTATTCACTAATCAGTTCATGATCTCTTCGTTCTCATGTATCTAAATTCTGTCAAGTATCTTTATTCGTTTTCTAATTATTCTCGGTGAATTGTGCCTTTGCTACGTTCATTCTCAATTCTTACGGTGGTTCGTTCAAGATTTCACTTCCTTCATTATCATATCAATTCATTTGTTGTTTCCAAATCCCACCGGTGGTTCCATCAATACCTTCTCAAGTTTGCGCTTATATCTCTATCTGTAATCATTTTTCAATGAGAATAAGTAGTATGCCAAATCCATTGCTTGCCATCAATTTAATTGGTGAAGGATCAACATAATGTAATTCTTATTCTTGTTTCATCGAGTAAGTTCAATTCCTTATTCGGAGGTTCATCAAAATTCTTTATTTCATTTGTTCATCTTTCTTTCCGAGTTCCAAGTTTTCTCGGTTATATCATTTCAAAGCTTCATCTTGTCACTGCAAGGCTTCACCTTGTGTTGTCAACTTCTCTTTATTTTTATCATCCTTTTATTTACCGGAGTTCATCATGGAGGCTCTACATGGTGCTTCGTCAAGGATTCTTTTCATTCTTCAATTGTTCATCAAGATTTTTCTCGGGTTAAGATCCGCTAAGCTATACTCAAAATTAACATGGTGCTCAACACATGTTTTGTTTTGAGGAGTTCAAGTATTCTTCATCTTGCATTCCAAAGTGCAATTTCTCTATCTTATCTTTTGAGGTGGTGTTATGTCATTTTGACAGTTTCATTCATGTTTCATGATGCACTTGTTGTCAAGAATGAGATATTTAAATCCATCAATCCTTTGTTGGAGTTATCTTGGGTCATATTTCACCTAAAGCCTTCCCTAAGGAATGTTGCTATTTGTGGTGCTTCTCAATGATCCAAGTTATCTCTTTATCATCTTGGTGAAGAAGTGTTCATCACTTCGTCGATCTAAAGCAAGCAATTGTTTCCTTTAGTGGTCATTGTCACCTCATAATGTTGAGATGTTTCCATAAGCCCACTACAAACTTATTCTTTTCGTTGTTGGTCTTCCAACAACTCTATTCTAACCTTCTTGCAAGGAGGCTCTTTCAAATTCAATTGTGATAGAAGTTGTTGTTCTCTTCTCTGCTCTCTTGATTCCACTCTTCCATTTGTCCCAAGGCATTGTGATGTTTTCTTCACCCATCATCTCATTTTGGAGATCATGTTATTTTCCTTGCTTATCCATTTAACCGAGTGTCATGTTTTCATTCGAAGTTCTCTCATCTTATCAAGTTTTGCCTGCTTCCTCAACCTAAGTGCTGTCTGAAATCCTTCTTACCCCTTGTGCCATTCTTTCAATAGTTTCGGAGGCAGTGTGTTGTTGGTTTCATCAAGTATCATCCCATCTTTTCAAGTTCATGATTCTAATTCCTTCCATGTTCAACCGGAGTGCTGCCCGAATTCTTCCTTCTCTATCTAGTTTTAACCAGAGTGGTTTCAATATCTATCTTATCACTAAACCTCTTGGTTCTCGTCGTATCCCATGTTCATCTTTTCTAACAGAGTGTTTTCAACCATGTTCATCTTTGTTGTTTTCTTTCTTTCATTTTGTTCAACCTCTCAAGGTTCTTTGGTTTCACTCGTTTGTCAAAGAAGCAACTTAGTTTTACCTCTTTCTTCTTCCGTTTCCTATCCGGTGCCATCCTAGATCTCGGGACGAGATCCTCTTGTAGTGGTGGAGTGTTGTAACGCCCCGAGACCGACGATCCAGAAGACTTCCATATTTTTGTGACCTCCTTGTGTTTTTATTTGTGCTTGCTCTATTTATTTTTGCATTGCATCATGTCATCATGCCAGCATGTCTTTTAGTTTTTAAAAACTCATCTAAATAAATTGTATGGATCTTTGATCCATTTAAATCGAGGGATTCACATGGTGATTTCTCTTTATAACATATTAAAGCCTCTCAATATTATTAGGGAGCTATAATAAAATTATTCCATTTATTTGGAAATCACCATAACACACTTGCAAATAAATCCCAATGCCTTTGTTATCTTAATTCTTGGTCTCCAACATTGCCCATAATTTCTTTTATCATATTCCGGAGCTCCACCAAAATTCCGAACATTTTTGGACCTTCCCAAACCCTCACTTCCATTCAAATCATTTGAATTTAAATTCAAATGAGTTTGAATTTAAATATTTCAATCATGGTCTTTCTATTTTTCTTGGTTCCAACTCAATTTTGCGAGTTCGGGAAAATTATCCCCATGCTAAATCTTTCCCTAACCTCTCTTTATTTTCCTCTCTCTATTTATTTTCTGCTAGAAAATTAGAGGAGAGAGAGAGAGAGACAACCCAGCCGCCATTGTATCCATCTAGGCCAGCCGCAGCCCACTACCTAAGCCGCCCAAGGCCCAGCCGCCTCTAACCCTAGCGCAGGGAGAGCCTCTGCTCGATCCCCATCTCCTCCAGCACAGACGATCGCCCAAACCTGCGCCCGATCCCCTCGACTTCCTCCTCCCGTGCCTCTCGATCCCGCTGCCCCTCACCGTCGCTCAGGCCCGCCGTGGTGCCCTGCGTCGCCGGAGCCCTGCGCCAAGACCTCCCCTGCCTTGTCTTGTCTAGGGCGAGGAGGACGACCAGATCACCTCCTGCCCGTGCTCGCGCCCCTGCTCAAGTATCTCCATCAGAGCACGCCCTCTGAGCTCCGTCGCGCGCCCTCATCGGCCCTCGTCCCCGCCTCCTCGTCTACCTGACGCCGCTGTTGGCTGCAACCCCGCGCTCCTCGCTCCCCTTGCTAGCCAGGAGCTCGTCCCCGAGCTCGGCCAACTCCGGCGGCCCTCCGTCACCCTCAAGCTCGTTCAGCGGCCCATGTCTTCTCCTCGTGCCCGCCGCCGTCTTCGTCTGCGCCCAGAGGAGCCCGCAGCCTCCCTGCCTTATGCTCGACCTCCGTCCCTCAGCCGCGATACATGCTCCCCGGGCCCTTGCAACCACCCTTAAAACCCACCTTTGGGTTTGAACAATAAAAGGGCCTTTAACCGGTTTTTCCCCTCCGTGCTTTATGCCTTGAACGTTTTCCAAAAAAAGCACCCCAAACCCAAACCTTTAAAGCCCAAATTTTTTTCCAAATTTTGGGTTTCCCCCTTTTGGTTTCCCCTAAAATTTTTCCTTTAAATGCCAATTCCCCGCCCCTTTAAATTTTTAATCCGGAAAAATTTAAATTTTAAACTTTAAAAGGTTTCATTTCTAAATGAAAGTTTTTTTGGGTTTTTCCCCCCAAAACTCCAAAAGGGAAATTTCCATTTTGCCTTTTAAAAATTTTTTGGGGTCTTCCCAGCCCCTTTTTTGGGAAAGCCCCTTTAAACCCAAATTGGGCCCCAATTTTTTTTAAGCCGGCCCCTTTTTCCGCATCCTTTTGGGTTATCATGTTTGCCCTTTCCCCTTTAGGGTTTTGGGGCTTTTTCCCCCTCCGGGGTTTTAGGTAGGTTTTGTAATTTTTCCTTTTAAAACCTTTTTCCTTTCAATTTTTGCCATAGAAAAATTTAAAGCTTTTTTTGTTTTGTTCCAAATTTTGCCCCATTTGAAATTTTCCATTTTCCCCCTTTGTTTGTATTTAAACCCCCTTCCTAAAAGGTTTTTAAAAAGGGCCCCCAAATGGGTTTTTTTAATTTGGGGTTTACCTTTCCCCTAATTTTAAATTTAAAATGCCTTTGTTTGCCAAATCTTTCCCCCTTTTTTAGTTTTGGGTTTTTGTTTTTGTCCCCTTTAAAGGGACCCCCCTTGTTTTACGAATGTTTTCCTTTTGGTTTTTTTTGGGGTTTTCCCTCCGGGGTTTTTTCCCGGGCTGTTTTCCCCCCAGGGTTTCGTCCCAAAATTTTTTTTTTAGGAAACCCCCCTTTTTAAAAAAAGTGAAGGGTTTTCCCATCCGGTCCTTTTTTTTTTAAATGTCCCTTTTTGCTTTTTGCCCTTTCTTCCCAAAAACCTTTTATGCCCGGGTTTCCTTAACCCCCAAATTTTCTTTTAAAGCACCGGGGTTTGGCAAATGAAAAGTTTGTTTAGCCCCATGTTTAATTTAAAAAAAACCCCTGTTATGTGTTTTCCTTTTCGGGGTTTCGGGTGGGAACCTTTGTTATTTTATTTTTAAATGGCCTTTTATTTGGTTTGGGTTTAATTTGTTTTTTCCTTTGGTTTTTCCCCTTTTTTAAGTTTGGGCCCATACGTTTTTTCCCGGGGAAATTCTCCTTTAAGTGGTTGAATACCCTTGGGGCCCCGCTTTAATGGGCCTTTGAAACCCCTTTTTTTTTTAAAATTTGGGTGGGTTTTTCCTTTTCAGCTGGGATTTTTTTTCCGGGAAGGGTTTTTTTTCCATTTTAAACCGGGTTTTGGGGCTTGGGGCCCTGTTTTTTTTTATTCATGGTTTGTGAAACCCAAAATCCTTTTTCTTTTTCCCCAATTTTGGGGGTTTTGGGGTCGTTTTTTGGGAATGGGCCCCTTTAGGGGCCCCTTAATCTTTCGGGGAAAAAAATTTTTTTTTTTGGGAAATTAATTTTTGGGTGGTAAATTTTTCCCCAATCCCCCTTTAAACCAAAAAGGGATTTGTTAATTCTGGAAAACCCAAGTTTTGACAAAATTTTTTTCCCCCGCATTTAAATTTGTTCCCCCAAATTGAACCCAGGTGTTGATTATTTTCTAAATTGTTTTTCCCAATCAAATCCTTTTTTTTTCCCCTTTTCTCCCAAGTGCCCCAAACCTAAACCCTTTGGACTAAACTTTTCTTTCTTTATTTAAAAAATCTTTGATTTTTAATTTTTTTGGCCGATCCCCAAACCTTTGAGGGGTTTTTAAAAATTTTTCCAAAGGGTTTTCCTGATTTTTCAAGGGTTTTTTGTTTTCCTATTTCCCGGGGAATTGTTTGGGTTTTCCCTTTTTTTTTTTTTTTGGTTTTCCAAATCCCCCTTTTTGGGGGTTTATTTTTAATTTAAATTTTTTAATTTTCCTTAAATTTTTCCCGTGGGCCCTTTTAAAATCCTTTCCCATTTTTTGGGTTTTTAATTCCTTTCACACCCATTCTTTTTTTTCCCAAACTTTTCCAAAGGAAAATTTTAATCAAAATTTTTTAAGTTTTTAAATTTTTTAAATTTTTTTAACCCCAAATTAAATTCTCCTTTTTTTGGTTTTTAAAATGTTTTGATTTAAAATTTTTTTAATTTTGGGTATTCTTAATCTTCCTTTGCCTTTTAAGTTTTTTCTTTCCTCCAAATTCAAAAAATTTTTAGGATGCCCCTTTTTAAATTTTAAAGCCCTTTTTCCCCTTTTTTAAATTTAGGGTTTTTTAAAAATTCCTTTTTTCCCCATTTTCCCAAATTTTTTGCCCTTTAATTTTAATTCCGTTTTCCCAAATTTTCTTTTAACTTGGTTTAAAACCCTTTTCCCAAAATTTCCAAATTTTTTGCATTTTCAATGAGGAAAAAGGTTTCCCAAAATTTTAAAAGGTTTTTTTTTTATTTGTTAATTTTAAACTTCCCAATTTTAATTTTTTTTTGTTCCCCCCAATTTCCCCAAATTTTTCAATTTCCTTTTTTTTCATTTTTATTTAATTTCAATTCTTGAAAATCTTTTTTCCAAGTTATTTTTTTTTTTAAATGTTTTTTTTAAAGTCAAACTTTTTTTTGGGGGTTTTATTCTTCCAACATTTTTATTTTTTTTTGGTTTTCCATTTTCAGTCCTTTTTTTCAATTTTTAATTTTTGTGGGTTTCTTTGGGCCATTTAAATTTAAAAATTTAATTTTTTTTTTCAATTTTAAATTTTTTCAAAAAATTTTTTATTTCCCCCCCTTTTTTCTTAAACCAAATTTCTTTATTTTTTTTAATTTTTTTTTTCCTTTTAAATTTTTTCGGGGTTTTAAAATTTTTAAGGATTTTTCAAATTTTTTTTAAATTTTTTCTTTCCCCTTTGAAATTTTTTTTAAAGGATTTTGGGTTTCCCCCTTCCTTTTAAAAATTTCCTTTTTTTTTGGGGATTCATTTTTTACCTTTTTCCTTTTTGTTTGGGTTAAATTCTCCCTTTTTTTTCCTTTTTCAAAACCCAAAAGTTTTTTGGGTTGTTTTGTTTTTTTTCAAGGGATTTCAATCCCCTTTTAAGAATGTCCCAAATTTTTTCCCTTTTAGGGTTTCCAAACCCCTTTTTCTTTTTTCCAAAATTTTCCCAACCTTCTTTTTCCCGGGGCCCTTTCAAATTCTTGAAATTTTTTCCCTTTGTTTTTTTCCCCTTTTTCCCAAATTTTTTTTCCCCTCTTCTTTTTTTTTTTCCCATTTGGGGATTTTAATTTCCTTTTTCCCCCTTTTTTGGTGTTTTTTTTCCTTTCTTTTAATTTTTGAGAAAAAGGGGATTTCTTTTTTTCCCCATTTTTTTCTTTTTTTTTTTCCTTTTTCCTTTTCAATTGTTTTAAATTTTAAATTTTTTTTTCAAAACCCAACATGGTCTTCCAAAGAGTTCTCTCGACCACCGTCCGTACTCAACCCATCCTACCGTAGTTCTACATCTGCTAGTACCGCCCCAGCAGAGTCACAACTAAGGTCAACCAAGCCAGAGCCCATAATGACTTGCGGTTGCATGTAAGCTTCCGGCGTGAAGTATTCTTCCGTCTCTTTGAGTCTGGGTGAAGCTTTCCGCAAGATGTCATGGCGCTTCTCCATGCATCCCGCCAACCACTGGTTTCTCCAGGTGCCCGTCAACAAATCCTTCACCCAAGAGTGTGTATTGAATTCTTGTCTTGAGTCTTGAAGTCTTGAGGCCTTGAAGATGCAGTCCTTGCAGATTCCATCATGGAGTTGTCGCCATTGACGAGAGCTCCATTCTCACACCACTCCCGAGCACTCATACCAAACCCCGCCTACTATAGCGTAGCATTAAAATAAATAACGCCCCGGCTTGGTAACAGGTGATGGGTTCCTACCTCATGCATACTACTCAACTACAAGGATTCAATAACACTCGAGGGTGGTTGCAAAGATGTCACTAAATGCAATAAAACATAGGTATGAAAGCATGGTCAAAGTGAACTTGCCTTGTTGACGATCTTCGAAAACTAGGGATTCGTGGTAGCAAACTTCGCACTCCGGAAATTCTACCGAGACAAACAATAATCACCATAAGCATATAGCATAGGATCACATAACACAATAGCATAGCAATAGCAACATAACACACCAAAACAACAAAACAAAATCCAAAGAGAAAAACTCAAAGAAAACCAACTCAAGTCTTTCCTACTTCAAACAACAACTAAAAGTAGTTTTATATAATAAATTTTTTTCCAACATAACCTAATCATGGTTTTAGGTTAACTTAATGTAAAAGATTTCATTAAGCAACTAGGAGCAAAAAGAATTAATTTAAAATCTATTATGAAAACTCCTATTAGGCCTAATAAAATAAAACTTTTATTTATTATAAATAAAAGTTCATCATATAAAGTGACAGAAACTATCCTAGAATAATTAATCACATGTTAAAAATAAATTTATTTACTAATTAAAATAATAGGAAAACAGTAGCTAGTTAATTAATTAGGATTAACAAGATTCTGCTTAAAACTATTTATTTATTAATCCTAAAATACCCAAATTAATTTCTATAGTTTGGCAATGTCAAAATAAAGTTGGGACAAAAGAATCATCCAAAAATAATTTTTATAACTCAAGTTATAGCAGATTTACTATTCTGACTAAAACTAAAATAAATCAATTTTAATTAATTTTAACATAGCTAAATATATATTCTACAGAAACTACAGAAAATTTGCAAACCAACAAAAAAAGAATCACCTAAAAATATTAAACAGAATAAAAGATATGAATTTTTCAAAACAGAAACTATTCTGTTAAAACAGAAAACAAAAATAAAAGAAAAAGGCCTAATGGGCCTAAACTACGCACTGCGCGTGAAATAACCTAAACGGGCCTAGGTTTTAAACTAAAATGGACCGGGATAAAATAAAAACCTAACTTAATTTAAACCGTAACGAACCGGCCGGCTTTTTATAAAAAACATACCCCTTCGGGGTAATCTAATCCTAGCCGTTGGTTGGGGATCGGACGGGGGAGGGAGTCTCCGGCGTCTTACCGGCGTTCGACGGCGGCGGCGGCGGCGGCGATGAGTGTGCCGAGGGATCCGGGCGTCGGTGAGGTCGGGGAAGTGGCCTGGGGGGTGCGGACGAGCTCGGGGGAGCTTCTGGTGGAGTCGGGGGAGATCGGGGTGGTCTAGGGCGGCGACGGCGACGAGAATGGCGGCGGCGGGGGACTCGGGCTCCGGTGAGCTCGGGTGAGAGGGAGAGGGTCCCGCAAGGGGTTAGGGGAATGGGGTGCGGAGGCCGGCTTAAATAGTGGGGCCTCGCCATGCCTCGGGGCGATCAGGCAGTCGACATCCGGATCCCACGGGATCCGCGATCGGCGGCGGTGGCGAGTGGGGGGCGGGGTTGACGAAGGGTGGGGCCTGCACTGTCGGTGAGAGGAGAGAGGGTGTGGCGGAGCGGGCGACGCCGCCAAGCTTCAGGCGAGGGGTGAGGGGGCAGTCTTGGTCTGGCTCTACTGGCCACGGGTGGGGGCAATGGCTGCGCTGGCAAGTACTGTGATGTGGCCTTGGGCTGGCTGGGCCAGGGGTTGGTGGCGCTGGGGGTTTTATCTTTTTTAAATTTATTTTTTAATAAGACAAAAACAGAAATAAAACAAAATCTATAAATATTTTATATAGGACATATATATACCAAAATGATCAGGGGAATATTCCCTATCATTTGAACATTTTTCCAAAGGCAAAATCCAAACTTTATAAAATTCCATTTTTCCAATATTCAAATAAAACCCAAATTTGAATTCAAAACTTTTGGCATTGTTTCCTCGATATTTTTGGAGTGTCATGTTTACTCCTCTCATACTTGTTGATCAAGTATTTATCAGGCATAGTTTTTGAAATGATTCCCACTTGCCAAAGTTTGAATTCAGATTCAAAACTCAAAATTTGAAAGAGGGTTGCAAAGCATTTTCAAATGACTTTCAACTTGATACTTTTCAACTTCCAACTCATATTTCATATAATTGAAGAAGTCATTTTATCTTCCCTCATGAAAATCATTGAGTTGCATAAAGCTTTGAATTTGAAATATTCCCAGATGAAATTCAAATCTTTTCCAAAACCCTTTTCATTCCAAATGGAAGAAGTCATGTCATCTCCATTCTAGGGTTTGGTGTTGGAATGAATTTGAATTCATTGAGATCCAAAAGGCAAAGGAGAAAGTTTTGGGAGAGTCATTTCATTCCCTCTCATTCAACTTTCAAAATTTTCAAATTTCACTCAGTTTCACTCAATCAATCAAACCAAAAATCAGACAACAAGCATAGTTATTTATTTAATATAACATTCCAAAATTTAGAATTTTGGGATGTTACACCATCAGTACCAGCAGAATCTGCAGGATTCATCCGCTTCTCATTCCCTGCCATTCTCTGTTTCTTCCTCTTTCTCTGTGCCATGTTAAGTCAAGCCGACAAGAAAAACAAATAAAATTTAGTTCTTCGTAACAAATTGATGCGTGATGCATTTAATAAAACTTTGATGTTAGACAACCACATGATAGGAGGATGTAATATGTATGAAAAACAGGACGGAAGAGATAACCGAACTATGATGTGTAAACTAAGAAGAAGACATTTCACCAAATTAGAAGCAATGCAATGGAAGGTAGAAACCATATGAAAGATGCTACAAATATTGCTTTGCCAAGTTAAAAAGGTCTCAAAGATAAATGGCGCTTAAACAAATGTGAAGCAAGACAAGAAATAAATCATATGCAAGATGCAAACAACATCACACTACCATGTTAGAGGTCTCTCGTCATTAGTGCCATTGCATATTCACAAGATTGCATATTCACAGCTTATGATGTGTAAACTAAGGAGAAGGCATTTCAACAAATTAGAAGCAATGAAAGCTAGACACCATATGAAAGATGCAAATAATATCACTCTACCAAGTTAAAACTGTCTCGTCATAAGTGCCATTTCAACAAATTAGTAGTACAAGCTAGAAAAGAATGTGAGATGTAACCTATATCGCAATCCGAAGTCAAACGTGTCTTATGACAAGTGATTGTTGCAGGTTACACAACAATAGTAATTTGATGTAAGAACATGGTGTGATAGACAGATATTGTATGTTCTAGAAACAGGAACATGTGTCTTATTCAAGTATAATGTGTAAAGTAAGCAGATGGAATTCAACAAAATTAGAAGCAATACAAGCTAGACATCACACATAACATGCAACCACATATAACAGTGCCAAGTTAGAGGGAGCACCAGTGATGCTGCACTAGGGGAGACGTGCTCATCATAAACACAGCTTTGTTGAGTGTCTATGTATGTGTTGTCCTGGAAATCATCTTGGGGGTGTGGAGGAGTAGAAACTATAGAGGCCCTCTGTTTGGAAGGAGCACCTTTATCCACTGCCTTGCTAACTTCCTTCCACTTTATTGATTTTGAATTGTCAAGTAAAACCGACAAGAAAAAGCAATAAAATTCTCTCTTCAGAACTCATTCATGCATGATACTGACAATCACTACTTTGATGTAAGGCAAACACATGATACCAGGATGGAATATGTACGAAAAACAGGACGGCATGACATGTTCACAACTGTTTGTGTAAACTAAGCAGAAACCATTCCAGCAAATAAGAAGCAATGCAAGCTAGACACCACATGAAAGATGCAACCAATATGACTGCCAAGTTAAAAGCGTCCCATCATAAATGGAATTTCAACAAATTAGAAGCAGCGCATGCTATAAATCATATGAAAGAAGCAACTAATATCGCACTGCAAATACTAAAGGTGTCTCGTCATATTGATTGATGCGGGATACAAAAAAAACAATAGTTTTATGTAAGGACATGCTTAATAGACAGATGTACTATGTACTAAATATAGGAAGGCATGTCACGTTAACAGGTATAATGTCACATCTACAGGAGTATAAGCTAAGCAGACTAGCACAAGCAGTTTAACCAGATTGGAAGAATTACAATCTAGACACCATATGCAACATGCAACCACATATCACGCTGCCAAGTTAGAGCAAGCACCTGCAATGCTAGTGTAGGGGAAATGCTGTAATCAACTACAGAGCTACGTTCACTATCTTCATCTAGCATTTCTGTTTCTTGAGAATCATGTCGGGAGGCTGACGCTGCATTCTTTAAATGAGGAGTAGTCCCCTTGCCTGCCTGCCTCGTCATAAGTGATTGATGAGGGATCCACAAGAACATTAGTTTGATGTAAGAACATGGTTAATACATGATGTACTAGTATGTACCAAAAACAGTAAAGGCATGTCATATTCAAAGGTATAATGTGTAAGCTAAGCAGATGCAATTTAACCAAATTGGAAGCAATACAAGCTAGACATCCGGCTGGAGTGGTGAACATGATCATCTAGGACCTGAGATCCTGGTGGAGGCGGGCTGCTTCGCCACCATCGCTGCTTTTAGTTGGCTTCGTGTGATGCCTGTCTTTGCTGGGCTTGTCACTGGCTCGGCTAGTGCCCTGACTAGCTATTTGTCTTCTGGTGCTCACGGGATGGTGGTTCATGTAAAAAATGTCTTTCCTTATCTTAATAAAGACCGACTTCGGCCTTTCGTATACAAGCTAGACACCAACATGCAACCACATATGACACCGCTGGTTAAAGCAAGCACCAGGATGGTGGTTCATTGCGAGCGAGGTCATCAACTCTGAGCTCGTTTACCGTCTCCGTCTCACGACATCTGCACCCTTTATAGCGTTGTAACGTGTCTTGCCTACCCGTATACCAAGTGGAGCGACTTCTCTCTTTTCTTTGCTGCTTCTCTTCGGCAGGAGAGTCTGAAATACCCTTGCATAAAAACACAATAGTGAGAGTATGGGTGAAGTGTGTGAGAACTAGTGCCTTTGTAAAAGTAGCAGATAGCGGTGGCTTAAAAATAAATGACAGGAGACATATGATAGCTCTACAACATTGCATGGCAAACAAAATTAGATTCTACTCCGTATGATTTTGTAATATATGAGCACAGAAAATGCAGTACTCCTCCAAAGACACCACCACATGTGGTCATATCTAAGATAACGAATGACTTAAAATAAATAGGTCATCGATTTTTTAATGAACTGTCCGATCTATAGGAACAGGCAGATGGCCTTCGTCTCACCTCCCGCCAACATTGTTGATGATATTTCACGAACCGCCAGTGACCACCGACCCAGACCTGTGCCTCGCCGCCCGCCCTCCCATCGACCTCACACCACCGCTGTGCTTGGCAGCGCCCCAAGCCATCCTTTAATCCCGCCAACCTCCGGATCGGGCGCCAGAGTCTAGGCCGCAGACACCCCTAAGATAAACACTACAGCTGCTTCCCGGCGTAATAGTCGTACTAGCGCTGTTACGCTGGGAATGCTTCCGCTAATTGGGAATCAACTGCCAGAAATTGAAATTTGGGGCGACGGACCTCTAGCTAAGGTGAAATAGTATATGAGGAGAAACCTTGTGCATCGCGAGTTACTAGGAACATCTAGTATCAAGAAGAAGCGGTCAACTAGTGTCTTCGTGGGATTAATACCTGCAAGCAGAGACGTAAGATTTGCACGAATAAGGAAGAGGAGTACCTTCTTCGTTGCGGTGTGGTCACCTCCACATGTCGCGCCGATCTTCTTGTTTATACCGGGAAACCGATGTTCGAGGGTGCAGGCTTGGACGAACAAATGGCCAAATTGTTGACTGTGTTGCTGTGGCTGTATGTCGGTGGAGGGAAGCAGATCCGAGGCGGCGGCGACGACATAGCAGGAACAACTCCGTGCGGTGGAGGGTGGCGGTTGAGCGGCAACGGTGAGGCGCAGGACGGCGTGGTTGAACTGCTCCGATGCACGGACGGCTCGGCCTCGGCTTCAACTACTAGCCGTGGAGGGCGTTGCGGTTGATGTTGCGGTGGACGACGACATCGGGGTATCGGCTCCGGCATGATGGAGGAGGGCAGCGGTTGATGGGTGGGATGGGGTGGCGGTCGGAGGACGCCGGGGTTACGCGGCTGGTGGAGAGGTAGTTTTGGCGCCCATGGAGTATGAATGGGGAATCGGACGGGTGGGGGGGGACCATGTTTCGGTCTGGGACGCACTTGTTTTTGGCTTTTTTGAACAGAAGATGGGACGCGCTTGTTTGAAATTTGGGAAAGTACAAACTTTGCCCCCCTCTTAAATTTCGGACCTACTGCGGGTCGGGGGTAGGATGGTAATCCCAGGTGTCCCAAATAGTGGGCGGGAGCGATTTCGACCGCGCGCATGTGTGCTTAGGCGGCCATTGTGTATGAATGTTTTTCGGAGGCGGTTGTGTGGCGTCTAGATGAAGCTACAAACCTACCCCGGTTTAGGCCTTTGGACGTCGGGCCGGTAGGATTCACAGGTCGGAGTTATTAGAAAAGTAATTTCCTTGTACTACCAAACATTGGTCTCACGCGGTTTCGGGCGAGTAGAGGCTCTTTTGGCGCTTCATTCGAAATTTTGAAACACAAGCATTCACGTTTAGAGTACTCTTGAACTGTGAGGATTGACCTAAATAGACAACGTTATATTGACCTTGTATGTTTGAAAACCTCATTAAATTATCCGCTTCCTTTTGAATTTTGACACTTGAAAATCCTATAACTATGATTATTTTGGAATGGAGGAGCTAAATTTGAATCTATTTTGTACATGAGTACATATGCTATTATGTACAAAATCAGAGCAAAGATTGGTACCCCCATAGTTTAGGTATGGTTTACAAATGCCATGATATCAAATTCAAATAATTGAATGGACTTCATGTTGAATTCGATTTTTTTAAACCACCATAGGTTGAATTCAAATGTATACTAGTTCATAGGTAGCTATTTATAAATGTCCATTGTGTAACTTTTGTATGTATAATGTGCTTTACACACACAACATGAACTATACTCACGTTTATATTCGATTGCTAAAGCGATGCATTGTTTGGAGTTCAAAATACTAACTATGTGGATCAATTGTGTTGAATAATAACATAGACATGCTCAAATTCGATAGAATCTAGATGTCTGATGGATCAATGACCGCTCCTTACGCGAATTGCAAATATCATGATCCCATCCTAATATTTGGATACAATTTATATCTTTAATCAATGTGTAGAGCAGTCTTTTACGTAGTTTCACTCTCCATCGGTGGTCTCTCACACATGCTCACACACTCTCCCGAGGTGTCTTTCTCGCACACATTCTCTAGATATAACCCTCCCTCCCTCTCGTAACCATTTACAACTGTTTTCACTAACCTTTATCACAAGCACTCTTCCTCTCGCAAACATACACACGCACAATCCTCATCGACCCTTTCTATATACATGGACCTGCCTACGTGTCTCATGCACGCACATTATCTTTACGCCTGTCTCTCACCTCTCTTCCTAATCGACGAGTATGATTCTAGCAGAGCATTCTGTAGGATGCCCCTTAAAGTTAGGTTGGATGAATAGTAATATCAGAGATAGAGGGGTTACCTTAGTCCGAGAACCTAGGGTTACAAATCCTAGCCGGCTTTGTCAGTGGACACAGAGTCCTTCACAATTCTTCTATCTTTGTCTTGTACGACTAGTCATCCATGGGTCTTCCTAAATGTGTCATGGGCCGACCAATGTGGCGCAGGACGGAACCGAACAAAGGGCCTCACCTCGACCCACCGGACTGTCAGATTCCGGGTTCCGGCAGACCCTCTAGGTTCGAACATTGGGGTGTGCGTGGAGATCTCGCCCTCTACCTACCTGCACCTCGCCGCCTCGCTAGGATCTAGAGCCATGAAAGGAACAACATAAGAGACACATGGTTTATACTAGTTCGGGCCACCATTGTGGTGTAATACCCTACTCTAGTTTGTGGTGTGGTGGATTGCCTCTTGGGCTGATGATGAACAATACAAGGAAGAACAGCCTCATGTCTGCATTCTTGGCAGCCTGATGAACTGCTAGGGGGAGTTCAGTCGCTCTCTCTCTGCTGATCCAAGATGCCGGATCCTCTCTCTCAGATTTCAAGATGCCTCTACCCTATGGGTGGCTAGTCGTATTTATAGGCAGAGGCCCTAGGCCTCTTCCCAAATATTGAGCGGGAAGGGCGCCAACAATTGGCCATTTTGAATGGGAACATCTAGTACACTTATCCTGACTAAAGTTGGTCCTCGCCTATGAAAGGCTCTGGTGGTGACGCTGGCTCGGGCTCCACGATGACTTCCTTCCTGCCGTTGCGACGGTCTTGGTCTTGTTGCACCGGAACGGATGCCTTTGCTTGATACTCTTGCCTGCGCTTGCTCCCTTTGCACCAAAGAGGAAAGGAGGACATCTTTGCGGGCTGGCGCCCTTTGGCGCCCTTGGTCGTCATGGCTTGCGTCATGGGCACCTTGTGAGGTACCCGCCTTGATCTCTCCGCCTCCTCGCGAGCCAGCCTCGATGAGGCCGTGCTCGAGGAGGCTTCTGTCGTCCGCCCGTGAGGCTTGGCCCTCGCGACGGTCTTGAGCTTGTGCCGATGAAGATGGCCATCTTGGGCCACCCTTGAGCCACGCGCAGGCCGCAGGCGAGCAAGTCTGGTACCCCTGCCCTGAACACCGACAATAGCCCCGGGCCCAAGGCGCGCCGAACTTGGCTCAGAGAGAGAAGCGAAGGGGCAAGCGGCGAGCGCTGGTCAGAATCTTCAACCCGCGGCCTTGGGAGCCGCGTGGCGGTTGGTTGGACGTGGGTGCCTTAGCAACTGCGCGAATCGACAAAAGAGCGGCGTCTGTCTAGGCTTTGCTTCCCTCGCCTCCTCCGGTCATTGCCCAGATCCCCTTTCTTGCGCCTTCCCTTCCTGCTTCTGAAATCTCCAGATCTACTTCGACCGCGAGCCCTAGCAAGACATGGCGCCTCGCCAGACCCCGGCCGGAGCTTAGTACTCAGCCGCCTTGGACTCGCCGAATTTGTCAGAGGAGGGCCTTGCCCGGGTGCGCCGGATGGTGACGGCGCAAGGCATCGACGGGGCAGAGGTGTTCAAGGCCGGCTCTGCCCTTCCCGAGGGCCAAGGGAGCACCTTCTATCCGATCTTTGTGAGCGCCATTGGTGCCGGTCTGGTGCCTCCCTTCTCTGAGTTCTTCTTCTCTGTCCTCCGCCACTACAAACTGCAAGCTCTGCACCACCACTTCTTTTGGCGATCTTCGCCTACTATTGTGAGGCTCACGTCGGGGTGCAACCCTCAGTGGCCTTGCTGCGCCACTACTTCTCCCTCCGGACCTCTCGCGGTCCCATCTCCAGGCTTGTGAGCTTTGTCGGCAGATGGAAGCTCCAACGCCATCTCTAAGCCCGGGAAGAGGATTGAGGGCTTCAGGAGCAAGTGGGTCATGGTAGATGCTGGTGAGGATGGACGCGGATCTGTGGCCGAGCAACATGGCGGCGGCAAAGCTGACTGGTGTGTCGCTCCTGAGGGAGTTCCTGGAGCATCGTGTGCCCCCAACACAAGATTGCTCGCTGTGGAGGCCGCGCCCGAGCCCCGCAGCCTTGGCCGACGAAGATCTGGCCGCGGTCCTCAAGTCTTTGGTCGGGGGAGATGTGGCGAGGCTGGAGGGCGCTCCTGTGCCCCTGTTCCTTCGAGATGATTGGGAGCAGGCGGTGGAATCCATGCCCGTCTTCAATGGGGACGGGCCCGTGCCCGCGAAGGTTCCCGAGGACCCGGCGGCCCTGGCGACGGTGAACGTGTCCTCCGGCAACTCCAGCGAAGAGGAGGAAGAAGAGGAGCGGGAAGCGGGGCCTGACTCCGAGGCGATCGATGGGGAGTCGAGGGCGCCCCTCCCCCGGCGCAGGTCTCGCGCTCTCCGCCTCTTGCCGAGCGATGACGACAAGGATGGTGACGAGCGGGGCGGCGAGAGCTTGCCCCCGATCCAGAAAAAGGACAGGACTGGGCTGGTCCCCCGCGGGTCTGCCCCGGCTCCGAGGTGATCTGCAGACTTGCCTCCTGCTCCCGAGCCTCTTGAGGCTGATCCCTGCAGCCAGCTCTCAGGCTTCAAGTATGGCCGGAGGCTGCTCGAGCTCGCGAGCAATGACCAGTAAGTGCTTGATTCTTGCTTTATTCCTTGCTTTGTCGCTGAGGCTTGATATCTGTATCTCTTGGCTAGGCTGGCGCTGCGGTGAAGAAGAAGCGAAGCCCCGAGGCTCCGCCTGGGCAGCGCCTGCCTGCTGAAGGAAGGCGATGGCAAGACACGGGCCTCTCTGCCCGGTCATCCTCGCGAGGCTGGTGGAGCTGGCTGGGGCGAGCTCAGCCCCCATGGCCCAAGCGACTCCTGAGGTATCCTTGCCTGATGCCACCGCCACATCTGTTGGGGCGCAGCAGGTTCCACCTCAGGATACTGTGGTTACGCTGCCGTCCTCTCCTCCTACTCCACCGACTGCTGTCTCTCCGACTCCTCCCACTATCCTAGATTGTGCTGCTGCTGAATTGGACCGTCTGCGACAAGATCTTCTGGGTGCCGACCCTCGCCTGGTGGCCGGGCGCTTGGAGCTGGCCTCTGTCGGATTCGATTCGACGCCGATCCGAGCGGCGCTGGTTCAGGCCTCACGGCTTATGCACAAGGAGAAACAGGCCGCCCTTGGGGCGAAGGCTGCTCGCGACGCCGCTTTGGGGAGGTAGCCGATGTCCGAGGTCGCTGCAAGGCGCTGAAAGCGAGCTGTGGATCATGGGACCAGCTTGCCAAGGAGGCCCAGATTCGCCAAGAGAAGGAGGAAGACATGAAGGCTCGCGAGGCGGCCGTCAAGGACCGGGACGCCAAGCTTAACAAAGCGCCGTGACCGCCTGGGTGCGCTGAAGCAGGAGTTGGAGGCGAAGAAGGTCGAGCTGGACGGCAATGCGCGGGTTCTTGCCGAGGACCGTGAGGCCTTCACGGAGATGGAGGTGAAGGCTCGCACCTTGCTGAGGACGCTTTACGACAGCGGCCTGGAAAGCCCGCTGGCCGGCGCCGAGGACAGCCCCGCCAAGCTGCTTCCCTTCATGATCCGCGCTCTTGAAGATGTCACCCTTGGCCTTGGCCCCACGGCTGAGGCCGAGGCGCATGTCCTGTCTTCTGCAGCGCTGACGCAGGTCCTTACCCACGTCTACCTTCGCGATCCTGACGTCGACCTTGACAGCTTCATCGAGCCGCCGAGCGGCGAGCTTGCTGCCGCTGCCGAGGCCGTGAAGGGTCGAGCGGAAGCTCACATCAAAGTTCTCGGGCCTTCAAAGACTAAGCCGAACCGAGGCGCTGCGGTCCTGGGCTTCACGAGGCGAACCCGCCCGCAAGCAGCTCCGCTGGCCAACAAGTGACTCCGTCGTGGCTCCTGCTCGCTTCACGCAACATGCATCATGCCTCGGGAGGCGTTTAAACTTCATGCTTGGTGTTGTGATAACAGTTATGGACTGTAATATTTGCTTTTGAATTCCTTGAGATTTGCGCTTTTCCTTCCTACTTGCTTATGTTCTACACGGCGTAACCCAGCCTCACAGATACCTCAGCCGCCGTTAGCCCCGACCAGAAACCAGGATGGGACCAAGGAGTGAGGGGCTACGTGACAAGTTAGGCTCCTAAGTGGCGATGCTTAGGAGTCCCCCTTGGAGCACGAACAGCAAGTAGGGAGGTGAGATGTGTGTGTGAATCTACCATTCTACGCTTGCAGAGCTGCGGCCCACAAGATACCTCAACCGCCGTTAGCCTTTCGAACTAAGGAGTGAGGGGCTATGTGACCAGATTAGGCTCCCGAGTCGCGATGCTCAGGAGTCCCCTCGACGCCAAACGGCCTTCAGACCTTGGCTCCGCCGGGAGAGCGTCGCGACGAACCAGGCCCGAGGGGCCCTGGCTGGTGGCGACGTCTGGCGTGACTCAGCAGATCCCTCGTGCCCAGCCCAAGGCTGCACTCCCGAGGGGAGGCGTTGCGATGAGGCCTGACACCGAGCCTGGGATCCCTGAGGTTGATGCGGCCTGGGCCACCTCGCTTGTTTATCACCAGCGGAGCATAGCGCTCCGTATGTGTACGGCATAGCCGCTCGTCGGCAAGTGTCGTCGCCAGCCAGCGGAGCATGGTGCTTCCATCGGTGCGTGGGAGGGGCTCCCCTCCGGGATGAGCCCTCGGCGCAGGCAGCCCCGCCCTAACACGTGGCTAGCATGGTAGGGCTCGACGAGGTGGATCTGGGCACCCGTGAGCCAGTAGCAGGACTCACGGGCCCTACCTCAAGTCGGGTTGCGCTGCACGGGCCTTAACTTGTGATGTGTTCTGCAAATTTGGTTAGATGTCGACGCTCACGCCCTCGAGTCCCGCGCTCGAAAGGGTCTCACTGTCACTGGTATGCTGTGTCACGATGCCGTGGACAAGGCCAGAGGGTGAGGGCTGGAGAGCCAGTAGGAGCCATGAGTCGCGATGCTCATGTACCCCCCTTTAACGTGCAAGCGAACGACATGAAGGAAGAAGGGGTGCCGTGGATAGGCATCAAATAACAATCATGATGGGTCGAATGCATGACACGGAATAAACACAAGAGGGGTACACGGCGCTGGGTCTAGCCCGAGCGACTTGGGGATGATGCAGCCCGAGGGGCGCCCCCAACAAAGTAAGCTAAGAACATGAAGTAAAAGGGATACATGCCGCAGGGACGGACCCACGCGGCCTGGGAATGATGCAGCCCTGGGGGGCAATCCCAGCTGGAAATGAAACTTGAAGGATGTCACCTGATAACGTTGAACACGAAGAGATGTTGAAGTAGCAGACGCCGCGGGCTGCGGAAGCCGATCTTCACGAGCCCCCAGGCCCAGGAGCCTTAGGATGCTCTGGAGGTGCTGGTGGCTCCTCGCGGACCATCTCCATCTCCGCCAGGACTGCGGAACGCCTGGCCTCTTGAGCCTCCAGGATGCTCCTCATGAGGAACTGGTACGTGTCGGTGTTCTGGGAATGGGGGTCCCCAGACTTGCCTGCCCGCGGCTTGCTGCGTGGCTCAAAGGAGGCCCAGGATGGCCCATCTTCATCAACACAAGCTCAAGACCCTCGCGAGGCCAAGCCTCATGGGCGGACGACCAAGAGCTTCCTCGCGCGCCTCGCCTCGCCGGCAGCTCACGAGGAGGCGGAGAGTTCAAGGCGGGTACCTCGCGAGGTGCCCGTGACGTAAGCCATGGCGACCAAGGGCGCCATCTGGCGCCAACCCACGCAGCGCCCTCCTTTCCTCTTTGGTGCAAAGGGGCAAGCGCGAGCAAGAGCATCAAGCAAAGGCATCCGCTTGATTGCAACAAGACCAAGACCAGCCCCAACGGCTGGAATGCGTCATCGTGGAGCCCAAGCAAAGGCCACCACCAGAGCCTTTGGCAAAGCGAGGACCAACTTTAGTCGGGATAAGTGTACCGCTGTTCCCCTTCAAATGGCTAATTGTTGGCGCCCTTCCGCTCAATATTTGGGAAGAGGCCCAGGCCTTCGCCTATAAATAGGGGTAGCCACACTCAGAGTAGAGGGAGGACGATCGGATCAAGCATTCGGAATCCAGAGAGAGAGAGAAACCCGCTCCTCGGGTTAGAGCAACGGGATACCACTTAGCAGTTCATCACACCCACCAAGAATAGACCTCACGAGGCTGTTCTTCCTGATCGTTTCTTCGTCAGCCCCAGAGGCAATCCACACACCACAAACTAGAGTAGGGTATTACACCACAACGGTGGCCCGAACTAGTATAAATCTTGCGTCTCTTGTGTTGTTCTTGTTAGTAGTTTAGGTCCCTGCGGTTCGGCGAGGTACGAGACGGTGGAGGGTTGGATCTCCGCGCGCACCTTTTGAGTTCGAACCTTAAGGGTCTGCCGAACCCGTGATCCGACATTTGGCGCGCGGTAGGTGCGCTGGAGTCCGCTTCGCCACCTCACGCCCGTCAGATCGCTATCGCCATGACCGGCCACTCAAACGGCTAACCCAGATCCATGGGCGGCGTGGTTCGCCCACGTGAGAGCCGCCTCGGGCGACCACATGCCCTGTGCAGCTTGCGGTCCGCAGGGCGCCACGGACAGTTCGACGGCGCTCACACCGCTGACAGCACGGTCGGCAGAAGAGCCTCCAACCACGCCATGACCACATCACCCTACACCCGCCGGAGCAAAGCGAACTTCGAGGGCCGCGCCACAAAGGCCCGAGAGCTGCTTGTAGTGCAGGCTGCTGGAGAGCGGCCACGACGTGCTGTTGGAACGAGTGGCAGAGCTACTGGGCTTCGCCGCCTCGGGGGCTCACCCCTTCTGCACCCAACTCCCACCTCAGGCCGAGGGCGGCCTGCACGGGGGCTCCACGCGCGCCCGCGGGCTCCAAAGCTACTCCGGCACCGGTGAAGCTGTCAGCACCGGGCCGGTGGCGGGGTTGCCCCCGCCCCCGGCCCGTGGAGAAGAAGGACTCGACGCAGCTCACGGCCCTGGTGGACCGCCGTGCCACCACCCCACGGTGGGCGCATCGAGCAGAGCAGCGCGGCACGCTCAGCACTACGGCGTGGCCTTCGGGATGACGGCGCCGGAGGAATACGTGCCCCACATGATGGACCAGGGGCACCCGCATGAGGGAGAACAAGACTCGCTCCTTAGCCCAGTATGGGGGGGCGAGGCGCCAGAAGCCGTGCTCTTCCAGGAGTCTCGAGATGGTCCCACTGGTCACGCCGGGGGCGACGATTATCGGGTACCGCTACTTCCTCAAGAGCAAACATATGCTAACCATAGGTCGCAGGAGGTACAGGTCGCCACGACGAGCGGCTGCCCCACTCCCGCAGTCTCCTACCCCTCGGGAGGGGGCGCAGGGGGCTGCCGGAGAGGGGAAGAGATCCGGCATCACCACCGCGGCATTCGGAGCAAGGCGTTCTCAGGAGGTAGGCCCTCTGCTGGGGAGGTGCCTCAGGGCCTGCCCCTGGCAGAGGACCCGTGGTCATCGGGGGAACCGCTGGCGACCGCTCTACCCCACCGGCGGCGTCCTAGTTTCCGGTCGTCGTTGGTGGCACTAGAGGGTGGCGCAAAGGCGGGCCCTCGTCTGGCGATATGAAGCAAGGCGGTACACTGAAGAAGGCCCAAGGCTCGTGAAGCTCGCCGCCTGTGACACTCTCACGTAATAATGAGTGGGGCTGTACACGCCCGGAGTCTCAGGTACCGCCTCAGCCCTGGGGCTCCCTCCCACGCCCAAGAGCAGCACTTTGCTCGCTACCGGTGAGAAGACGCCCAAGACTAGACTAGGTGCGGACGCGGCCTTTTTCTCGCTTTCATTTGGTTTTCCTCCGGCTGTCGTTTTCCCCGTTGGATTTAAGTTGAATTTGAGCTTGAAGATTTGCATGTATTCGGGAAGGGGTGCTTAGTCTCGCTCGAGCAAATCTCTCGTTTGATTACAACTCCGCCTCAGCTGCCTCCCCTCGCGAGCCCCTCGCGAGTCGGGCCAGGCCAAGCTCGCGCACAGCCCAGCCTGTCGCCGCGGCGTCCTCTCCGGAGGGTTTTTGCTGCAGGTCCTACGGATTCGATCGATATACACTCGGATTGCCGCAGCCTCCAGCAGGCTATCTCGAGGCTCGTACGAAACGAAGGTAAACCATCAAACTAGCGCGTCGCCTAGCCTACCACTTTGCGCGGGCGTATGGGCGACGTAACACCTGCTAATACGAAGAACACAAGTTTTACATGAGGGGCTCCCCCTCCCAAAATGCTCTCACCTCCATCAGGTCAAAACCCGAGTTCTATCCATGCAGGGTAATGGAACAAGGACAATACATGATCAGTCGGATAAATCCCCCAATGCATCCTCAGGAGCACCTCCCGAGCCGTTGCTGGCATCGCTGGCCTCGCCGTCGCTGTCTGCGTGATCGCCGGCGGCGTCTGGCCATTCACCACGCCGCCCTCATCGGCGGCCATGACCACGCCGTCGTCATCCGAAGCAAAGGCCACGACGAGGGCATCCACGTTGTCTTCCACCAAGGCGCCAGTCGCCCGGACGGCCCGGGAACCGGGGCTCATGGCTGCGTCGAAGTCAAGTGGGGGTCCATGTCCCGAGATGATCAAGAAACGAGAAAGCGCGCCCGAGCAGCGCGCGCTCCTCTCTCTCCACCAACCTGTCGGCCCTAACCGATCCGCGCCTCCAGCCAGCGCCACCACGCCGGTGAAGGCGAAGGTTGCCTGCGTAATTGGCCGCGTGCGGCTGGCCTACCGCCGCCTCGCAGATATTATCCAAGGCCACATTAGCTCTTTCCCGGAGTGTGGCGAGCATGGCGCGGTGCTCATGCTCCAAGACTCGCCGCTGACGCATCTCGTCCGCATTCTGGCGCGCAACAGCCTCGGCCTCCTCCACCCACTGGCGAAGAAGGAGCGCCTCGGCCTGAGAGGTGGTGGACTCCCTCTGCGCCACCTCAAGGGCGGCCTGAAGAGCATCGTCCCGCCGCATAGCCTCCTCCAGTTTGGCCCTCAAGGCAGCAGTCCTGCCCTCAGCCTCGGCCTTGATCAACCCCAACCGCTCCTCAAACTCGGCCGAGGTTCGAGCGCCGCCGCTCACTCGGCGTCCGACCTCCTCCATGACGCGGGCTTCCCGTGCTGCAACCTCATCATCTGCCCGCCGTGCAGCGCTCCCTCGTCTCAAGCGCCGTGCTTGCTGCGTTCGGCGGCTTCAAGCGTCGGCGCCTCTTCACGCTCGAGCTCCGCTGAGTCGCCAGAAGCCACCTTCATCGACGCAAGGGCTGCCTCGCAGCTCCACCTGCTCCTCCAGCGAGTGGCACCGGCTGGGGCTTCCCGTGCCCGCCTCCGCCGCCCTCGCCGCTGTCGGCTGCCCGGCCTCTTCGATGGCGAGAATAAACCTCTCGGGGAGGCTGCCAACACACCTTGGCCTCTTCATCATCAAGCTCATGCCTGGCGACGCGCAAGGGCGGCAACGCCCTCCACTCACGCTCGCAACCAGCGCAGCCCTCGGCCTCAAAGCGTAGCGTCTTCAAGAAGCTCCTCCGAGAAGGCTCACCGCGTCGCCGCCCTTCAAGAAATCCTTGGCGAAGGGCGCGACGCTCCCGGCAAGGCCACAGACGTCCTCCACACCACCGACCGCCTTGGACGGGTGCAGGAGCCGCGAATCAACACTCCTCCGGCAGGGGCTGGGGCTGGCACTCGCGACGGCCGGGCGCGCCGCCAAGCCCAACCTCGAGCCAGCCCATCTCGGACGAGGGCGCAGGAAGCGCCAGCCAATCGCCGCCCACGATCAGCGAGAAGCCCATGGCAGGCTAGCTATGCCTCGGGAAGGCTCACGAGGAAGGATCGCGAGGCGCAGAGGCCACGACGCGCCTCAGACTGCGGCTCACTCACGGTTGCCCTCACCACGAGAGCTCCGCTGCTTGGAGCACTCGAGGACTGAGGGAGGGGCGGCCGGGAGGACGATCTCCTCACCCGTCTCCATGAGCTCGGCAGAAGGGACTGCAGGCAAGGATCAAGACAAGCAGCATAAGAATCGGAGCTGGAGAAGAGGAAGGCTTACTCATCCAGAAGCGGCACTTCCCTGCGCTTCAGTGAGCGACAAGGGTAATCATCGCCCAGGGCCTCCCTTCTCTTCCGGAGGGCCTCGAAGTTCACGCGGAAACGGCCCAAGATTTGAGCGTAGGGATCAGCCTGCGGCAAGGGAGAAGCATCAAGGCGGCTTGCGTTAGGGGCGTCTGCCTGACGCGCGCTGCTAGTCGCCTCACCAAGAGAAGCAGCAGAGGCCTCGGGGGTTCCAGCCTGGCGCTGCAGCGGCTGCCCGCCCCCTCGGCCGCAATGAGCACGAGCCTCGGGAGTTGCCCCTCATGAGCCTCGCCAGCGCCGACACCCTGAGGGGTCCCATCAGCCTCTGGCGGCTCGTACCTCCCTGCTCCACCACTTGAGGAGGAGCCGCCTTGGCCGACTGGAAGGGCTGTCACCACCACTGGATTCTCGCGAGGCCCCTGGAGACCAGCGGGGTGCAGCCCCCATTCATCGAAGATAGGCATCTGGTTCACCAGATCACCCCTATTCCGGCAGCGGTACAGCAAGGCCCCTTCATGCTGGATGCCACCGGGGTTAGGATCGCCAGTCGGGACCAGGAGCACCTTCCTTAGCGCTTCAAGCGTCAAGTCTTCTTCCCGAGCTCTCATCGATCACCGAGCCTGGCCAAGGCCCACATCCGTGGGAATGGCGTTGAGAGGAGCAATGCGGCGATCAGAACTCCTTCACCACCTTGGGCGCCGCTACCACGAAAGCGACCTCGAGAATGCGAAGCGCGCCAGACGAAGAAGAGCCGGAAGTGAAAGCGTCTCGCCCCGGCTAGAATTGGGGACAGCAGCGGTTGGCTCCGATAGCAGGGGGCTGGGCACCCCGCATCCACGCACAACCACTCTCGCGAACTCAGGCGTGGGCGGAGGCAGGCTGAAGTCGATCCCGAGGCCGCGGTCTCGGCGCTGGCGATGAAGCTCACGCACGCCGAGCATTGAGCGGGTCGATAAAGCGCAGAGAGAAGAAGTGGCGCAGCAAGGCAACCGAGGGAAGGATGCCCATCATTGCCTCACAAACGAAGGCTAAGACCGAGAGAAGATAATGGACTGGGACCAGATGCATCATGTGGATCGATAGTGGAAAGCACGGCATTGAAGAAAACAGAGAAAGGGGAACCAGCCCGCCCACGCCTACGTATGCCAACAAATACCGGACCTCGGTGGTATCCGTCGATGGCAAAGTGGGGACGCGGGCCAGGCCGTCATCCTCCGCATTCATTAAAGGAAGTGGCCGAGCCGAACGACCTTGCCCAAGCCCTCCAGATTGATTATGATCGACGGGTCGACAGCAGAGACCGCCGGCAGCGGCGAGCGGGGCGAAGGCGCAAGTTTCTTCCCTTTCCCCTTCTTCGTCGGAGCCATGGCGATCGAAAGGGGGAAGGGGAGATTTGAGATTGATTGGAAATGGAAACCGAGTTCGAGAGTGGGAGGACTGAGCGCATAAGCAGCGAGAGGGGAATAGATGTGTGCAGCAAAGTGTGTCCGCTTAGCAAGGCACGAAATAAGGAGGCGTGGGGGAACAGGCCGCCCACGTCCAATCGACCGCCACGCGCCGTGGACGTAATCCATGATTTACCAAGGGCGCTGCTCGCGCGCCGACCAGAACGCCCCTCCTTTCCTCTTTGTGCAAAGGGGCAAGCGCAGCAAGAGCATCAAGCAAAGGCATCCGCTTCGTGCAACAAGACCAAGACCAGCCCCAACGGCTGGAATGCAGTCATCGTGGAGCCCAAGCAGGCGTCACCACCAGAGCCTTTGGCAGGCGAGGACCAACTTTAGTCAGGATAAGTGTCCCCGCTGTTCCCCTTCAAAATGGCCAATTGTTGGCGCCCTTCCCTCTCAATATTTGGGAAGAGGCCCAGGGCCTTCGCCTATAAATAGGGGTAGCCACACTCAATGTAGAGGGAGGACGATCGGATCGAGCATTCGGAATCCAGAGAGAGAGAGAAACCCGCTCCTCAGGTTAGAGCAACGGGATACCACTTAGCAGTTCATCACACCCACCAAGAATGCACTCGCGAGGCTGTTCTTCCCTGCATCGTCTTCTTCACAGCCCTGAGGCAATCCACACACCACAAACTAGAGTAGGGTATTACACCACAACGGTGGTCCGAACTAGTATAAATCTTATGCCTCTTGTGTTGTTCTTGTTAGTAGTTTAGGTCCTGCGGTTCGGTGAGGTACGAGACGGTGGAGGGTTGGATCTCCGCCAGCACACCCGCAGTTCGAACCTTAAGGGTCTGCTGAACCCATGATCCAACAAAGACGTGGCGGCCGCTGCTCGCGCTACTGTAGGGCATGCGAATATAGCTGTGGGGTGGACCTTCACAGCGCCCCGCACGTGAGGGCCAGAAGCGCTCCTGAGAGGCGGCTCGGTTGAGCCCTGGGAAGTCGATGCAGACGCGCAGCCCACCATCCTCTAAGTGGTGCCCAAGCGCCTCCCTCGTGACCTTGGCAAGGTCGGTGGCCCTCCAGGAGAGAGCCCCCGAGCCTTGCTTCAGGAGGGTGCCGGGCGCGCCTTCCTATGCGACAGAAGGCGGTGCCCCCTAAGTAGGCGCGGACCCTGAGGGGCCTGCCTCCTAAGGGGTCGGGCCTGGCGATGTCTTCTTCTTCTTGGGAGCAGTCTCAGGGAGCCTCATGCTCGTGTGATCTGGGTCCTCAAGTGACGCTGCTTGAAAGGCTCGCTCCAAGGAGCACATTGTGTCTCTCTCTTCACAAGGCACCGTGATGACTCCGCCGCTTCCTGGCATCTTGAGGACGTTGTAGCCGTGGTGAGTCACGACCATGAACTTGGCCAGAGCTGGGTACCCGAGGATGGCATTGTATGGCAGCGAATGTGGGCGACATCAAGTCGATGAGCTCGGTGCGGTAGTTGTCGCAAGGCCCTCAAGGTGACAGGGAGGCGGACCTGCCTAATCGAACCGTGGAGCCATCGGTGACTCGGAGAAAGGCTTGGTTGGCTGAAGCTGATTGTAAGGCACTTGGAGATTGTTGAATGTCCGCCTCTACGGACAGGACGTTGAGCCCTGCTCCCATTGTCGATGAGGGTCCCGTGACTTGTAATGCTGTCGATGATTGGGAAAAAACATCGGAGGACTCGCTGTGGCTGCCAAGACTTGAGCTGATCCACTGGCTGAACGTGATGGCGCACGCTGACCACCCGAGAGGGCGCGTGGCTTCGATCTTGGGAGGACTGCATTCACTTCACGGGCGAACTGCTTGAAGATGCGTTGAGAGGTCGGGCTTGAGCTCCGCCCCAGATGCAAGCGATCGCTGCTGCCTGGAAGCCCCCAACCCCTCGGCCCTAATGATGGTCCTCATTTCTCCTTGGCTGCGGTAGCAGAGGAGGGAGGCTCATGCTTCAGGGGCGATCTCGCAAGGCTGATCCCTCCAGCCTCCCTCGCGAGGCTGATCCCGCCAGGATCCTCGCGAGGTCGGTCGCGCCACCTTTGGCGAGGGCCACGGTCTTCCCAGCGTCCCGTGTTTCTTCCTCCTCGGCCGTAGCCTCGATCAAGGCGGTCGGGCATCGGCTGATCCTCCCTTCTCGCACGGCTCGGAGCTCTTGACATTCGCTGGTGTTGTGGGTGTGGAGGTCGTGGTACACAGCATCGGGCTGCCCTTGGACAACTCGGGCTGATCTCGCCCGCTTGGTGTCTGGTTACGCGCCGCAGCACGGCAGCCCCTTTGCGCTTTTACGCCCTGGCCTTGGATTTTTCTTCGGGTCTACTACTGGCAGCTCGAGGAGGGAAAGGCGCCTTCCTCAGCCCTCGGGCGACTTGGTCGCCAAGTTGAACAGCTCCAAGGAAGTGCATCGATCTTCATGCATCGCCACTGCTCCTTCATCTTGAGGTCACGACACCGCCGGAGAAGGCAGAGATGATGGCCTCCTCGGTCACCTTGGGAATCTTGAGGCGGCATTGTTGAAGCGCCGATGTACTTTTTGTGGTCTCCCCGGCTGCTCGCTTGATGCGGCGCATGTCGCCACGGCAGGAGGCCGTCGCGAGTACCTTGGAAGTTGGCGGCGAAGCGGGTGAGCATCTTGTCCTGTAGGAGATCGTGCCAGAGCCGTGTCCAGAGCTTGGTGCGGGCTCTGTCCTTGAGTGCCATGGGAAACCAGTTCGCCGTGACCTTCTCGTCCCCGTTGGCGGCTTCGATGCCCAGCTCGTAGAGCTGGAGGAACTCCGCAGGGTCGGCCGTGCCGTCGTAGAGAGGAGGCAGGTCTGGCTTGAACTTGCCGGGCCACGAGACGCTGCGCAGCTCGATGGTGAAGGCGCGACAGCCTGCTGTGGCCACGGGAGGCCTTTGGTGACGAAGAGCCTGGTCTTGCGGGTCCCCATGCGCTGCAGCTGGGAACAGCGCGGGGTCTTAGCGTGCTGGAGCAGGAGCGTGGTCATGATGAGCCGGTGCAGGGAGCACTCGGGCAGCTTCTTGGGGGCGAGGGACCTCTTGACAGCTTGCTCTTGCTGCGCCGGGCGCCGGACGGAGTGGGTTCCGCCAGGCCACGCGCTTTGGGGCCAGGCGCCTTCTTGAGGGGGAGGCAGCCGAGGCGCCTCGAGCTTCATCGCCCGAAGGACGGGCGCTGTGCAGCGAGAAGGACGGCACGGGAGCCTCGCGCGCGGACGAGCTCGGCATGACGCGGTCGAGCCACTCTTCGAGACATCGCCGATAGGGCGTAGCGCAGAGCCTCGCTTGCCGCGATGAGTGCAGCTCGAGTTTTCATGGCGCTGGAGCGCTGGATGAAGAAATCGCGGGGCGATTGAGGAGTAGCAAGACGGCCGCCTCGCCCACGGACGGATGCCGGGATGATGCTTGCTGCTCGTTCCCTGCCGGGCCGGTGGCGGCGTTGACGGCAAGCGACGGGGAACGGCAGGGCGGCCACCGACGGGGCCATCTGGGCGACGCGAAGCGAGAGCGGCCTGATACGGCGCGGCCCGGCGAAAGGCCTCGACATGGATGCGGTTGGCGAAGAACAGGGCGGCGGAAGAAGAATTCGGTGCACCCTACCCGGGCGTACAAATGTCGGATTCGGGTTCCGCAGACCTCTAGGTTCAATACTGCGCGCGCGAGATCACGCCTCTACTCTACCAGTAGCTCGTACTCGCTAGGACCTAGAGCTATGAAAGGAACAACACAAGAGACACAAGGTTTATACTAGTTTGGGCCACCATTGTGGTGTAATACCCTACTCTAGTTTGTGGTTTGGTGGATTGCCTCTTGTGCTGATGATGAACAATACAAGGAAGAACAGCCTCGCGAGGGTCAGTTGTTGGCCGGCGCGATGAACTGCTAGGGGTAGTTAAGTCGCTCTCTCTCTCTGCTGATCCAAGATGCCGGATCCTCTCTCTCAGATTTCTAGATGCCTCTACCCTGTGGGTGGCTAGTCCTATTTATAGGCATAGGCCCTGGGCCTCTTCCCAAATATTGAGCGGGAAGGGCGCTAACAATTGGCCATTTTGAAGGGGAACATCTAGTACACTTATCCTGACTAAAGTTGGTCCTCGCCTGTCAAAGGCTCTGGTGGTGACGCCGGCTTGAGCTCCACGTTGACTTCCTTCCTGCCGCTATGACGGTCTTGGTCTTGTTGCATCAAACGGATGCCTTTGCTTGATACTCTTGCTCGCGCTTGCTCCCTTTGCACCAAAGAGGAAAGGAGGACATCAGGCGGCTGGCGCCACCGGGCGCCTCTTGGTCGTCATGGTTGCGCCATGGGCACCTCGTGAGGTACCCCGCTTGATCTCTCCGCCTCGCGAGCCAGCCTGATGAGGCCATGCCTGAGGAGGCTTCCTGTCATCCACCCCGCGAGGCTTGGCCCCTCGCGAGGGTCTTGAGCTTGTGCCGATGAAGATGGGCTATGCTGGGCCACCCCTTGAGCCACGCCGCAGGCCGCAGGCAGGCAAGTCTGGGTACCCCCGTTCCCAGAACGCCAACACGGACCTCACACGGTGACACACCCTCCGCCCCCATGTCTCATTATCTACTCACACCCACACATACCAACACAAACACCACACACACGTAAAAATTCTCCCGGTGCCTCTATTCCTCCCCTTGCATATACACACTCAAGGGAATGGAATCTCTTGCCATGCCGCCATATTCGCTCTCTCTCTAGACCACCCTCATTTCTTGTGCCATCTCTCCCACCCCCGTCGGCCCCTCTATCCATGCCTCTCTCGAACACGACACACACACATAACTCTCTAGGCCCCGCCAAATGCATCAACTACACATTCACACATGTTACATCACATACCCCATTGATCTAAAAAGCCCCTCTTCACGCTTATTTCAGATACAACATTCCTTTTGAATAAAGTGTGGCCAAAAATTATTTTAGAGTTTCTACATATATACAACATTACAAAGTTATATGGAGGAGCACGAACGCTAATTTGCATTGCATTGTGCCCCAATGATATTTATTCCAAGACCGTGAATTTGTATATTTTTATACTATATACAAAGTTAGTCATAATAAAGAGAAACGAAGAGCATCTCTCTCTCCATCGCATACCCCCAGACGCCCTTTCACGTATGCACACAAAACTATCTCCATGTCCTCTAAAAGTAAGCCCCGTAAAATTCACGCGTTGTTTCATCTTTTCTCTCTCGATATGTGCAATGACGATCATTGTATTTGAAGTGAAAGCACGATACATACATTGACTTCATAATCCACTCATTACGGTCACCGCTTACGCTTAGTGGTTATTATACAATCACGGGCTCACCGCATAACTTTGTATTTTCTCATGACATGACTAGTTGACCAGCTTGAACGCTCCACGTGGCACCTAATCTAGTGTTGAATCACATTATCTCACTAACATCGTGCCCACCTCTCGACTTGTATCTACTCTACATCTACACTATTATAAAATACATAAAATACACTCTTATAAAAACAGAGTTGGTGATGATGGTGTGCCTGCCATCCTATTAATATAGGCCGTCCGATTTATATCTCGACGGATAGGAAAGAAACTATGGCAGTTTTGCAAAAGGTACCCACACACCTCTCCACATTTGCAAATAAGGCCTTCCTCGCTCATCCTTTCTCTCACAAGATAAACAAGTCATACAAATGCATCTTGATGTTACGTGCAACGCACACGCATCTTGCTAGTAAGAATGAAAACAAACGACAAAAAAATATTCTGACGGTGGTGCGAAGTCATGACCAAGGCACAGCGGACAAGGTGGCCTTGTATTGGTATGTCGAGCCGTCTGCTTTAACACACATGAGCTGGTGTGGTGATTATACACACACGCACGCATGCACACGAACTTCATCCATGCAACACTCACACAAACACATGCACCCACGCACGCACGCAACACTCACACGTACACACGCAGCCACGCACACACGCAACAATCACACGCACACACGCACGCATGAATGCACACACCAAGACACCGCACGCACCAACACACACTCTCACGCCAAGTGCTCAACCTACACACGCATGCGCACACATCAGGCCCCGATGCATACATACACAACCAGGTGATTCCCCGCACGGGTTGGAGCCTTGTCGCACCTACGTAAATTTGTGTTTATCCGACCTTTTCCCTATGCGAATCGACAGGTGGGACCCACAAGGAACGTGGTCAATTTAACTAGTCAACATGGCGCCACGCAGACTATTTGGCCGGTCAACAGAGTGCAATCCGATGCTGAATCGTGAGCAAGTGACCGGATAATCACCTCAAAACATATATAGTGACCATAATCAGCTTATTCAAGTTCGTGACCGTACTACGCTTTTCTCTCAGAGGCCCTCCAAAACTACATCTCTACATCGCTCGCATGTTACATCTAACAACTATGCAATACAGCACTACTTCTACACTCTAACACAATAAATCATATGTGTTTTAGTTTTAGTAGATATCATATTGTTACTTATAATTATTCAGTTTGCATACATTAAAATTGCCTTTGAAATGTATGGCCAAGATTATCTCATCACAAGGAAAAATCCCGCCTTTTCCTGTTTAATCGAGTTTGTATCGATGGATCGTATAAACAACAAAACTATAGTACTATACAAGACAAGTGACAGTTCACTGGGCCGTTGCGGTCGCCTACTCCTCCGTCAGAAGAGTGGAGCGCCGCTTATAAATCTTCTAGTCCTTTCGCCGACATGTGGGACATCAAGCTACCGGTCCACGTACATACCGAATACAAAGGCAGAGCAGCCGAGGTGAAGCACCCCACCATGGCGCCGGCGTAGTAATGAGCAATGAGGCCAAATCACAAAGCTGCACCTTTCCCGCAGTTAAGTTGAGGGACGAAGTAATAATGCTAAAAAGAAGTTGAGGGACGAAGCAACCATCATTTCACTCGCTGCTGAATCCGCTTCCCTCATCTTCTTCAACATAACCACGTGTTGCTTCGCCGTTGTTCTCGCCTCATGTGGGACGCGGATCAGCTTGGTAAAGCATCGACACGTGGGACCGCATGTTAGCAAACCGCCAGACAACGCCCTCCAAAATAAGAAACCTCCCCGCCATCCGCGACAAAATCACCTCATTTTTACTAATCTTTGATTCTATAATTTTTTAGATCAATATAATTGAGATTTGTATAGATAGCACACAGGAGCAAAACCAAGTGGTACGGTTAAGGGCATCCACAATGTGTAGCCAAATGTGAAAATAGCTTTTGGCATCGTGGGAACCATTGTGGACGGCGCTGTTAAAGCCAAAAGATGGAACCAAGCTCCTCGATTGATTGATTGATTGATTGAAGGAATAGAAAATGCAACGCCTCTCCTCTTTCTCCCATGCTTGGACGCATGTAGGAGTAGTACAATATAGAGCATGAGTCTACTCCCCGTGTCCTTCTATCACAAATCACAAAGCAAAGGAGGTGTCAAATCACAAAGCACGGACGAAGCAACTATCATTTCACTCTTCATTGTCTCCGCTTCTCCATCGCCTTCTTCGAGAAACCATTCACCGCACTAGTACTCCTAGTAGTAGTACTAGTAAAGGACTTCTGGATGCAAATAAGGCGGTTGTCTCGGCTTGCAAAGCGGCACTTCATGTAATGACTTACCGTGGTCTCCTCAATGGTGTTCTCCGTCGAACGACTTCGCCAAACCACAAAAAAAGTTGACGCCACCGCAATGGGCAAGGAATTCAAATATAGTTACTACCTCCATTTTTTTGTACACAAGGCCAGCATATCAAAATTACAATTTTCAAAGGGCCACTAACACTAATCGAGGCAAAATTGATGGGGTTAGCAACCAAGGACATTAATATCCCCTGCATGCATGAGGAAGTGAGAAGGTTCGTTTGCATGGCGCTGCATTAATCAAGCGATGAGGAGTGAGATGGTTAGCTCTTTGGTCTTTCGAGAAAAAAAATACACATTAATTGGCACGTGAAACGAGGATTTGTATCGAAGGAAAACCCTGCCTTTCTTTTCTAACACTAGTACTCCTAGTATGTACTACCTCTGTCCTAGTTTATAGGTCCCTTTTATAGTTTGTGCCAAATTTTGACTAAATATTATCTAACAAAATGTTAATGCATGTCAAGAAAAATATCTCATTGGATTCAGATTTGAACATAGTTTTGAAAAATATAATGTTTGGTGACATGCGTGAACATTTTCTTAGTTTAATCTATGGTCAAAATTTGGCACTAAATACAATGGGGACCAATAAACCCGGACAGAGGTAGTATGTACTTGTCCTGCTTTGGGTCTAGGCCTTGCATTGCCAAACTTCGCCACACATTTTTGCCAAGCTTGCCTAAAGTTTTCAAAATGAGAAGGAGGTACACTTACAAGACGGTTGTCGCGGTCGCGATCAAGACCTCACACGGTTGTTCTCTGACGCCATGGTCGCACCGCACCTCACACGGTTGTTCTGCATGTCGCGTTGCACCAAGACCTCACACTTTGCTCCTGCACGCCGCAAACCCAACCAAGGGAACGACCATCGACACGTGCGTCGATATGAACAAACCAAACTCAGCCATCCTATCGCCAAGCACACACAATTTTCGCTCATAGAGTATGTTTATCCAACCGAGTATCCGTGACGCCCGCAGGCGCGATGGTCTGTTGGGGAAGAAGAAGAGGTGAGGAAGAAGGAAAGAAGGGTCGAGACGAGGATATTCATCCAACCACCTGAAATGGTAGACTCAAAGCACTCAAGATAACAAATAGTATGTTTTACACAACAAAAGATCCATAATAATAAAAACAACAACATAAAGAAAAACTATCACTGTCATGAAAGAGACGGCCTCGTCGTTTTGGCTGTCGGCGCGAACCAGCCGCCGCTGCCGACGCGTGTCTCCAAGACCGTGGTTGTCCTCGCCTCCAGCCTACTCGCTCAAGCGGAGCGCGGGCGCCTGCACGGACAAGAGCACAGCCCGGTTCAAGTCGAGGACGTCCGGTTCCGCCTCAGAGGAGGGCCTCGATGGCAGCGGCATCCGCAAGGCCCTGCCGAGTCAAGCCTCCGCCGCCCGGTTCAACTCTGTGACTTCCGGTTCCGCTGCAGAGGGCTGCTGGCGTGACGCCCCAAGACCGAGCTTCAGCTTGCCTTCCGTGGTTTCCAGTTTTGTCGCAGTGATTTGTTTTGTTTGTGCATTCATCATGTCATCTCTTGCATTGCATCATGCCATCATATCATTAATTTTTAAAACTCATCTAAATAAATCGTATGGATCTTCGGTCCATTTAAATCGAGGATATTCACAATGGTGATTTCTTTATAACATACCTCCCGATATAAGGGAGCTATAATAAATTATTCCATTGTTTTGTAATCACCATAACCCACTTGCAAAATAAATCCCATGCCTTTTCTCGCCCGAGTTGACCTCAAGACCTTGCCAATATTATTTCATCATTTTCCGAGCTCCACCAAAAATCCTCAACATTTTGGCCACACCAAACCTAGTCCCAATTAAGACCATTTGAATTATATTCAAATGAATTTGAATTTAATTCCTTCAATCTTGCCACTTCTATTTTTCTGTGGTCATGCTTATTTTTATGAGTCCAGAAAATTGTCCTCGCTCCCAAATTCTTTCCCTAACCTCTCTTTCTTTTTGTCTCTATATTTCTTTTCTCGCTAAGAATAAGAGGGAGAGAGAGCCCAGCCATGCCTCCCTGGCCTCCCAACCTCCCGCAAGAGGCCCAGCTCCTCCATGGCCCAAGGCCCAGCCGCCCCCGCCTATCCTAACCTAGCCCGACTCCTCCACCACACGATCCCTCTCGATCCCCATCTCCTCCTTTCACGCCATCGCCTCGCCTCAACTCCCTTCCCGATCCCTCGTCACCAAGACAGCCCGATCCCCGCCGATCCCCCGCCTCCCTCATCTCGATCCCCATCTCCTCTCGCCTCTCATGGCGCCCGTGATCAGCCGGCCCCTTCCTCTCCTCCTCCATGGCGCCCCTTCTCGAGGCCTGCGCCAGCCCCATCTCCTCACTGGCCTCCTCCTCGCCTCTTCCTTCTCCCACATGCCATGTCCCAAGGCCATTGTCTGCTGGCGAGCCTGCTGTCCGCTCAAGGACTCGGGCCACTGCCGGCTCGCGCCTTCTTCCTCCGCGACGCCCTCGCCGGAGCTCCTGCAGTTCAAGGCTGCCGCTTTCCTCCTCATCGAGCCAGGGAGTGGAGCTCCCTCGCGCCTCGTCCCCTCGCGGCTTGTCGCCTCCTCGCTCGCCCAGCCCGCCGCCGTTTTCGCTCCTCGAAGCGCCTTCCCTGCTGCCGCCTCGCAGCCTTCCTCCTCCGCTGCCGCTTCCCCATGGCGCCGCCTGATGCCCTCCTCCCGCTGCCCGCAGCTCTGCCTCCTCTCCGCCTCAAGTCCGCCGCCGCCATGGGCGCCTTCCTCCAAGTCCAGCGCCGCTGCCCTCCACGGAGCCCAAGTCGCGCCAGACGCCAAGTACCAGCTTCAACGAGGAGCACCAAGTTTTGCCTCTCAGACACTCATCGGGTTGACCGTGGACTTGTGCCTGGTGTTACTTGGATTCGCCAAGGAGGCCAAGACCCGAGGTTTTTGGTGTTGCTTTGTTTTGGAACGCCAAGTACCACGACGACCGATGCATAGAACCACTACGATTGCCGTGGTACATCTACCGTCGCTCAAGACACGCGGTACCACGAGCGCCAAGTTTGACCACGCAGATTCGCCAAGTTCCTCTCCTAACGGTAACGACTACCATCGCCGAGATCGCAAGTACCACGACAACCCCAAAGGGATTCGACCCGCAAGTACCTCTTCAAAACGAACGGAACCACTACTTCCACTACCGGGCGACGCCAACGCTCTACGAACCGTACATCGATGACCCGACAAGTACCTCAACAATGTGTGTACCACTACGCCCGACTTCCACTACGCTGCGGTACGACTACTTCCTCGACGATCATCGCGAGAACGCCTACTTCCTCTATTTAAACGATTCCGCTCAACGCACGCTTCAAGGTATAACCCGAGACGACCGTCGTGGACCGAACGAATGTGTGTTGTATGAGATGCTCGTGGTTTGCACTGCGTCTGTTAGTCCTGCGATGCCCCTCTCGCTGCCATGCCATCGCCCCGGGAACCCGTAGTCGGGAGCACCCCACCATTTCTAGCATGTTCCGCACATCCGCACGCTTTCTTTTGCACCGACATCTCAATCGAAGTTATCGAATCGGAATGTTGCCGTGGCACCATTTCTGCTGTCGCTGCCGTGGCACCTTTTTCGCTTCCGCCACGATGACAAATGCTTCATAATGCTCTTGTCAACTATTTCATAAAAATTGCATAAAACTTGCACATGTCATCCGTGATCATGTTTAACAACATTTAAATGTTTATAATTGTTGTTTGCATTAATTTGCCTAAATGCCATGTTAAAATGATTTATTTCATAACTAAATAATCGTAGTCTCGGATTTAAATAAATTATATATGTAAATGGGGTAGAAAATGCATGGATTAACATGGTAGCATTACTTTGCATGTTTAACAACATTAAAATTGTGTTTAGGCAGAACAGTACCTAATTCGAAATATGCACATGAGGAGTTTCCGGAATTGTTGTTTGTTGTTTCCGCCTCATTTAATCTTGCCTAAATAGTTAGTTTTATTATGCTTCACCTCTTGCCATGTTTAATAACATTTAATATTGTTGCGCATCTAATCGGAGAGAACTAAATAAGTGTTGTGGAGTTTTGTCAATATGCAACCCGCTGCATATTGAGCTCCACTTAACTTGTATTGTTGTTTGCATATTGCCATGCCATGCCTCATTAAACCGGACATGCACCATACTTGTTTGTGCATCATGCCATGTTTATGTGATGGTTGTTTACTATGATGTTTGTTTCTTTCCGGTTGTTTCTCTCGTTAGCTTCGCTTTCGCTCGAGTTGTGAGGATTCGCTCGACCACGCCCCGCTTGTCTTCTTCATGGACTCGTTCTTCTTCTTTATGGATTTCGTGCAAGATGACCATACCTCGAAATCACTTCTATCTTTGCTTGCTAGATGCTCGCCTTTTGCTATGCCTATGCTACGATGCCTACCACTTGCTTATCATGCCACCCACATTGCCATGTCAAACCTCTAACCATCCTTTCCTAGCAAACCGTTGTTTGGCTATGTTACCGCTTTGCTCAGCCCCTCTTATAGCGTTGTTAGTTGCAGGTGAAGATGAAGTTTGTTCCTTGTTGGAATATGGAGATGTTGTTCCCTGTTGGAACATGTTTACTTGTTGGGTTATCACAATATATCTTATTTAATTAATGCATCTATATACTTGGTAAAGGGTGGAAGGCTCGGCCTTATGCCTGGTGTTTTGTTCCACTCTTGCCGCCTCTAGTTTCCGCCATACCGTGTTATGTTCCCGGATTTTATGCTCTTACACGGTTGGGTGATTTATGGGACCCCTTGACAGTTCGCTTTGAATAAGACTCCTCCAAAGAAGGCCCAACATTGGTTTTACCATTTGCCACCTAGTTTTTTTCCTTGGGTTCTGCAGACTAAGGGTCATCTTTATTTTAACCCCCGCCAGTGCTCCTTCGAAAGTGTTGGTCCAAATCGTCACCACGGTATTACCAGGCAACTCGGGCTCGCTTATCGGAAGTTTGACAATCCGTGTGCCTCGAGAACGAGATATGTGCAGCTCCTATCAGGATTTGTCGGCACATTCGGGCGGCTTTGCTGGTCTTGTTTTATTGTCGCCGAAATGTCTTGTAGTCCGGGATTCCGAGATCGATCGGTCTTCCCGGTAGAAGGAATATCCTTCGCTGACCGTGAGAGCTTATAATGGGCTGTTGGGACACCCCGCAGGTATTATCTTTCAAAGCCGTGCCCGCGTTATGAGGCGATGGGAATTTGTTAATGTCCGTTGTAGAAAACCCGGTTGATCTTAATTAAAATACACCAACCAAGGTGTAACTGCGTGATGGTCTCTTCTCGGCGGAGTCCGGGAAGTGAACACGGTGTTGGAGTTATGTTTGACGAATAGTTTCAGGATCACTTCTTGATCATAGCTGTTCGACCGTGCTTTTGCTTCTCTTCTCGCCTCTTTTATGTATGTTAGCCACCATATATGCTAGTCGCTTGCTGCAGCTCCACCTCTCTACCCTGTCCTACCTTTAAGCTTAAATAGTCTTGATCTCTGGTGTGAGATTTGCTGAGTCCTCGTGACTCACAGATACTTCCAAAACCAGTTTGCAGGTGCCGATGAAACCGCAGTAGACGATCCGAGCTCAAGGAGGAGCTCGATGAAGATCTTGTTCTTTGTGTTGTTTCGCTTCAGCTTGATCAAGAGTGGAGCTCAGCTTGGGACGATCGGGATCTGTAGCATTTGGGGTAGTCTTCTTTTATTTTGGTTCCGTAGTCGGACCTTGATTGTATCTGTATGAAGTGATGCTTTACTCATGTATTGTGTGAAGTGGCGATTGTAAGCCAACTATGTATCTCTTTCCCTTGTGTATTACATGGGTTGTGTGAAGATTACCTCACTTGCAACATTGCTTTCAATGCGGTTATGCCTCTAAGTCGTGCTTCGACACGTGGGAGATATAGCCGCATCGAGGGCGTTACAGTCGATGAGAGCGGAATCCACGCGCTCCGCGTCGAGTCGAGCCTCTGCCGCCCGGTTCAAGTCCAGGACTTCCTGTTCCGCCCGCAGGAGGGCATCGATGAGAGCGGCATCCGCGCCCTCTGCTTCGAGTCGAGCCTCTGCCGCCCGGTTCATGTCTAGGACGTCTGGTTCCGCCTGCAGGAGGGCCTCGATGGCAGCGGCATCCGCGCGCTCCGCCTCAAGTTGAGCCTCCACCGCCCGGTTCACATCCACGACATCTGGTTCTGCCTGCAGGAGAGCCTCTGCCTCCCGGTCCTCCTTTAGTATCGCCATGTTGAACCGCTGGTCCGCTTGCACCATGGGGGACTCGGACGCCGGCACGAAGTCGACATCCATCGTCTCATACCCATCGGGGGCCTTCTGCGCCGTGACCTCCACAAAGGAACATTGATCGGCTTCTCCTCCTCGTAGCTTGGCTCCAGAGAACTCGATTGGCCCGCCGCAAAGCGAGCTTGGGAACGGAGGTCTCGGCGCCGATCGCCGCCGCGATTTCTGCGCAGCACTCCGCGCCAAGATCTTGTAGTAAGTGATCTTGGCGGCGCACCATGGCTTTCCGGCGAACTAGGGGACGCTTGATGCAGGCTAGGGATCAAAGGTGGGGAATGGGCTGAGATTTGGTGTGGTTTTAGGGCAGTGGCTGGCGAGGCCGAGCAGCAAGGTTCCGTGTGAATTGTGGTTTCGTGACGACCGTCAATCGGTTTTGATCAGACATCGCTTCTTGTCGCGCTTCGCAGCAGCCCGCACGCTGGACCTCCACGCCGCCACCGAATGGAATGCGCTTGCCTTGTGTTTTCGCCGCCAGGGACCGCAGCTTGAGAGCAAACCGACGCCCTCCCCCTCCCCGCCTCAAGGCCATTTATTATACCACTACTCCCTCCGCTTTATGCGGAGTAAATAAAAACAGAGGAAGTATACTTTGATGAGGATCCTCGACGTGGCCGAACCCATTGAGTAACCGACATGCGGGCCTAGCAAGCATGGGGTCCGCCAAGAAGTGACCGAAGGGAGGGTAAGGCAGGATACCTACGCCGAGGATCCACTTCCACTATACTCTGACCAAATGTTAGAGTAATAATATATGACATGCAACTTACACAAATGTTAGAGTAATAATATATGACATGCAACTTACACAAAGCATACAGGTCTAAATTTTGAGGCTAACTTTGACCAAATGTTAGAGTAATAATATATGACATGCAACTTACACAAAGCATATGGTCAATTTCAGATGTGAAAGGAGTTTCCAATGATATAATTTTCACATTATACATCTCATGTACTTCCTCCGCCTAGGTGTGTAAGTCATCTTATAAAACCAAATAATCCCAAAACACGAGGCGCTGTGCATTAACTTCTACCTCGCTTCTTGTTTCTTGACATATGAACCAATAAGAGATGAGGTGTGCATGCTTTAATGACCTCGAGACTATCAAACATGACATGCAGTGGTTAGTTCATTGCATGCAATACTATTAATTAGCAATAAACATTAATGTCTCTCGCTTTCCCTCCTCCTTGGTCACGGTGCACAGCCTAAGATGACTTACTCACCTATGTGAAAGGAGTACTATTAATCTTGTCAATAGTCAAATTGGAAACCATCTCGAGTACAAATCTAGGAGTACGCATTTAATCTAACAATATTGATTGGGCGTTGTTGAATGTTGATACCTTTTTTATCATAGTAGAGATACTTTGACTACACATAAAACTTATATGTAAGGTAGAAAGGATAGGAGGGAGTATATTGTACGCTCAAAACGAAACGAACATTGAATACCCTTTATATATGATTTATGGATGCTATGATCACGGTTCAAAATTTTGAATCGCTTTAGGTATCACATGCTCCCCACTCGCTCCTCTCGATTTCATCTCGGGTCCGAGATCTATTGAAAGAGGACTAGGTGGGTACATGCGAATGATACTGCAGAATGTTCAAATGAGGCATGCGGAGGATGGAATCGATCGAGGGCTACATGATCGATGGAGAAGAGGGTTGAGAGGAATGAGAAATAAGCAAACGCCACATGATTACACTTGAACGGCTCAAATAAACAATAAGTTGTCTCGCTGGCCTACATAGTGAAAGGCCTAATGCGCAACGCGGAGCACCGACGCCGAATATGGCCGGAAAACAGGAAACCGACATGGGCACAGCCGCCGGGACGACGAGCGCAGACTAGTCCAATGGAGGAGCTGGACCATGACCTCCTCGCCACCGACAACCGCTCATGTGGGTCTTTGGGGCCAACAACGGGCGCAGCTCCACCACCGCCTCGACACGGCGATCGCGGTGAGCTTACACGCCATATCGCTGATAGACACGGTCGGTTTCAGGTGCCGAGGGTGGCATTTGTGCTGTGGCACCACCAACGGTATGTTTGGTTTGTACCCAAGGTTGCCCCATCAAAGCATTGGGTAGCCAAAATTTTGGTTGAGGTATTGGTTGCCCATGATTTGGCCGACATTGGCAAGAAAATGAACTAGAGTTGGCTAGAGTTCATTGGCATGCCAAAGAAATGGCAACCATCCAAACAAAGACCAATCTTTGGGTCATGACCAAAATTTTGTAAGGTGCACTTTGGCCATAATCCAAACACACCCCAACACCCGCCTGAGGATGCACGGGCGCCGCGACGCGTCTGCTGGAGTGGTGTAGCGCGCCAACTGCATCCTCCGACCTGAGACCATGCCGGTCGCCTTTGCTTTTTCAATGACATGCGGATCGATTTGAGCAAAGGGCATCTCCAACGCTGCCACGATCGCAGCTGACTACCCCGGCACACCAAAGCCCTCGCCCTCGCGCTGCTGTACAGTGCTATGCTCCTCAGCCGCACCAGCTGCCCGCATTCATGCCTTCCGCTCAGATGTCTTCATTAAGAGGTTCGGGCCCGAGGAACCAACTCCGCGACTTAATGACGCACCGGACGCTGACCTCACCGAATGCGCTACTTAAAGCGGCAACGCCCAGCTAACCTCCACACCATAGCGCATCGCCCTCCTACCTAACACCACATCCGCCATGACCGCAAGTGTGAACACTCGCGGAGAGCTTGTCTTCGGGATGAAGCTCGAGGTCGCCACCTCGCCAAGTCGCTCGCGACGCAATAGCGGCGTAGCCGGACGCGACGCGATCGCGACAAGCGGTGGCCACGCTGGCGGCCGACGACGGAGCACCGCCACCACGCTGCCCTACTTGCCGCCGCCCAACGTCCGCACCGCTGAGGTCGGGACCTCCGAGGATGAGTAGGGCATGGAGGCGGCAGGCATGGTGTGCCAACTGGCCGGTCCGTATCCCGTGTTCTACTTCTTCTCGCCGGAGACCGCACCTTCACTTCACGGGTCTTGAACCCCGCCTGCATATAGAGATCGCAGATGGAGGACGCCGTTCGCCGCCAGAGAATAGGTTTAGGGTCGGGTTTTTTTTTATTTTTCTGTCTTATAAAAGTTCAAATGTAATGAAAATCTGCCGTGTTTGCATTAATCTCGCCGTGTATATGAACTTTCACAATAATATACATATTGTAGGAGTACTAGTGCACGGAAGATCAAGATCTTGTGGGAGAAAAGGATGAACGAGGGAAAGCCTTATCTCGCAAATGTGGAGAGGAGTGCGGTAAATTGTCATAGTTTCCTTCCTATCCGTTAGATATAGATCGACGACCTATATTGCAGGATGACAGTACACCATCATCACCAACTCTGCTTTTATTGAACCGAGACAAATCTAAAAACCCAACTAAGCCAACCTCCCAAAGATATCGCATGAGAAAAGACCCGCCGCTACTGCTTTAGTCGGGATTACCGGATTACTAGTAGTAGTATCGATGGATCGCGAAGCAACATTTTTTGAGGGGCGGCACCTAGTTTAAAAGGAAAAAGGCGGTACACTCACAAGACTTCTGTCACGGTCGATTGCACCCCACACACGCTCGTCCTGCACACGGCTCATGCAAACGGAACACGCTCGCTTGCCTCTTCACCGACACGGACTGCACTTGAGAAACCGACCATGCGCCAAACTCCCCGCCCACTACACAAAAATCCTCCCCCACACAAAAATTTCCCCAAATTGATTCAACCGCCTTCGCCAATATTCCCAAACCCCCCCCCCGCCCCCTCCACTCCATTCGCTTCCGCTAAAGCCGCTTTTCCCCGCCGGCCGACATGTCGGCGCCATGTTCGCCGAGGGACGACGGCGATCCTCTCGCCCCACAAGACGCCTCGAGACTGCCGCCCTTCAGCCGCACCGCCACCTCTCGCTACGTTTGTGGAGGCGACGCGTCGGTCGCCGCCATCACCGGGCGACGTCAGGTGGAGACGCACGGCGGTCAACTTCTCCCACGGTACGCGATTCTAGACCGAGGCCCCATTCATGTCGGTGTAGCGCTGAATGTTAGCCGATAGACGCTGTTAATCTCACCGCTTGTCAAGTAGTTTATCGTCAATATGCTCGCTTAAGAAGCTTCCTTGCCTCTGTTTCGCACTCAATCTGCTTAGCTGAGATGGCATGCCAAGGCCGATTAGTTGCTAAAATATCCTGCCATATATTTATTGTGACGATTGCCATGGTCTAGTAGCCAATCTGTTAGGTGAAATAGCTCTACACCGCTTTATACTCGATCTTTGTTGCTGCGATGGCCTTCGATAGTTTGATGGTTGTGTGCTCGCTCATTGACGCTAAAACAGCCTGCCATAATTTAGCACTCAAATATGTTTGCTGAATTAGCTTTACATATATTTCTTTACTTAGATCTGCTCGTCCAAATATCTTGCCATAGCTTTAGACATCGACCTAGGTATTTTTTTCTCGACTTCATAAAAAGCATATATGTTTTTCCTGTAATATCTAGTAGAAGAACTAATTTGTATGTTCAATAGATGGACATGACTTGATAACTTCTGCTCAAGATTCTCCGCTGCATATGTCGAGGGGTTGAAAACTTCATGAACTTTATCGAGCTGAGTATGGTGGTCCAAAATCAGATGTGCTCGCCTGTAGCAGCTTGTATGAATTCAGTTACAAGACCCTAGTCAACTGTGCAAAATCATCTACACTTGTATGGGATGTCGGTCACATATACTAGGTGGGTTCATCATGGTGAAGCTGTGAACGCCAATGTTATTGACTACGTGGAAGCAGAGATCACCATCTTGATCCGCCTCGATGCTCGTGTGGAAGAGGAGGAGGAGGTGGTGGTGGTGGAGCCAGTGAGTTTGACCAACATTGAAACAATGCTACAAAATGCTCGTGCATTCCGTGAACTTTCACCGCAGAAGAAAAACGGTGGGCCCGCATGTTGGAACAATGCAACGTTGTTGTCACCCTGTGAAATAAGCTGTCAAGATTCTCAGCTATGGTCACCTTTCTTCCGTGAAGACATCCGAGCGGATGACCAACAAATCATTCGATGCGATGTTGGCTGCTTTCCGCAAATCTTTCCCAGACAAGGCTCGAGCTGCCACACACCTACAAAGAAATGAAGAATTTCCTTCATGCAGCTTGGAATTGGATATGATATGATCCATGTTTGTAAGAATAATTGTGTTCTGCTCCTAAGGATTATGCCAACTTAAGTGAATGCCCAAATGCAAATCATCAAGATGGAAAGATGGCGATGCTGTGAAGAGGGTTCCTCATAATGTTCGAGACATTTTCCAATTACACCAAGATTGCAGAGGTTGTTTCATGATGTCAAACAAGAGAGGATGTACTGTGGCATTCTAGGAACCAGGAGTACAGAGATCGAATGTAATGAGCCATCCATCTCATGGTAGTGAGTGGAAAAGCTTCAATGATAAACACAAAGAGTTTGTTGCTGACCCGAGAAACATTAGACTTGGCTTAGCTTCGATGGATTTAACCCATTTGGCCACCAGAGCGCCACATATAGCATGTGGCCTGCTTGTTATCCTTACAACATGCCTCCAAATGTCTGCACTAAAGAATCAAACTACATGATGGCCTTTGCTCATCCCAGTCCAAAAAGTCCCGGAAAGGATTTTGATTTGTTCATGGAGCCTCTTGTGGAGGAACTTCAACAGCTATGGAAGGGTGTTCTCACCGAGACCTATATAGCAGCCCACCAACTGATTTCTTTCATGCTGTTGTAATTTGGTGCATCCATGATTATCCGCTTTGGGCACTATGTCGTATAACGACACATGGTTACAATGCATGTGTTCGCTGTGACAGAATACTGTCATACACGCAATACTTAGCAAGATCTGTTACATTGACACCATCGCTTTCTTGCCAAGGACAAGCCGCATCCTAGAAAATACCAAGACATGTGTTCAATGCAAAGCATGAAAACCGTGATGCGCCAAAGAGGCTCACCGCCGATGAGTTGCAAGTGGAATTAGAGAAGGTCAGTATATTACACCGTGAAACCATCCCGTAATGGTAGAGGGAAAAGGAAGCGTGGCACGGTAGAAGAGAGATTATTGTTTACCCGCAGGTCCACTTTGTGGGACTTGGAGTATTGGAAAGATTTGGATCTCAGGCATAATCTTGATGTGATGCACATCGAGAAAAATATATGTGACAACATTATCGGCACACTTCTTAACATTGAAGGCAAGACGAAAGATACCTTAAAATCTAGGATTGATTTGACACACCTGGTATCGTAAAGGATTTGCAGGTGCAAGATGAAGGTAAACCACGGATATGGCACCACCTGTGTATGCCTTGGACAAGGTAAAAGAAAAGAATTTCATGAGGTCCTCACACGTGAGATTCCCACATGGATTTGCTTCCAACCCCGAAAGGAGAGTCGGTGCAGATGGAAACAAGGTACAAGGGTTGAAAACTCATGACCTGCCACGCCCTACTTCAAAGGGTTTTACCGTTATCCTTAGAGGATTGGGCTGCCCTGACTTATACAGAGCAGCTTGCAGAGTTGGGACAATTCTTCGTGGAACTCGCAAGAGAAATATCAGGATAGATGCTTTGGAGCGCCTTAGAGACAAGATACCAACTATCCTATGCACCTTGAGAAGATATATCCTCCAGCCTTCTTTGATGTGATGGTGCATTTGGCTGTTCATCTACCCGATGAGGCACTACTTAGAGGTCCAAGACAAGATGGCTGGATGTACCCTATTGAAAGGTGGCTAGGCACTTTCAAGGGCTATGTTAGGAACAGAGCTAGACCCGAGGGTTCCATTGCAGAGGCCTACATTGCTGCTGCATGCTGACATTCTGCTCAAAATACATTGAAACAAGCTGATCAGCTTAGCAAAGAGGTGGGTGAAGACAATCCCGGCTCAATGTTTTCGATTATTCTGCTTGAGTTACGTGGAAGAGTCGACAAGAGGACAAACCTAAAGATTTGGACAAAATGGTTTGGTATGTGTTGAATAACTGTCCCGAGATACTACCTTATATCAAGTAAGTGCAAGATCGCAGCTTATACATCGTAATCTACTAAACTTGCAGCACATTCTTATATATTTAGATGTTTGACGCGATCACTATGTTGTGCAACATGTACAAAGAGGAGTTATCGCCGCAAAATCCAAGAAACATTGACAAACCTGGTTATGGCAGGATTTGCTAAATGGTTCAAGAACCATGTAAGCTTTTGAAGTGCATCGCAGCTTTTTTAATATATTGAGTACATAAGATGATCAGCTTGTCTATTTTCTAACCATAGGTTAAGAAGATGCGGAGGATGGGCAGGCAGTTGATGATGCCCTTTACTCACTAGCAATGGGTCCCGATACTGGTAAGACATTATGAATCTTGTGTTGTTGGAGATGTGCGCTACAACACCCTTGCACGAGACGAAGGCAGAAGACACAAAAAAGTGCCATCATGAGCACGGATACGATGACAAAGAGACAACTGAAATGTATGCTAACATAATGTACATTGTTCAGCTTGCAGATATCTCCGCTTCGAGGATCATCGTGTGTGGTTCTCACAGTCGTCGCTGGTATAACCTGTTTTCCAGATCGCAAAACCCAGAGCTGATGATTATTTCAAATCCATCAATGTCAAGGCGGCGCACTGCATCAACGAGCCTTTTATTTTGGCAAATCAAGCAACACAGATATTTTTCTTGGAAGACACATTTGCACATAGCGATGATCGGAGAGTATTGCAAAGGTTTGAGCAGAGGAATTGCTTAATGAAGTTGCACAACAAGATGATGCTTACATCGCTTCCCGATGTACAAGATAACACGATGTTCCTAATATCTTTGAGAACCATCACGCCAATGACGACGGCGAAAAGATTGCCCGTCGTGGCTGTGGACATACAAGAGTTGATCAAGAAGAAGCCAACGCTCGAGGACATTGAGGACGAAGAAGAAGATGACACCTTGGGGAATTACGATTCAGACCGATACACATGGAGAAGATGTTGACGCTGCTGCATGGATGATGATTACATTGCTTTTGTCGATTTGGCTCGTCGAAGACGCTTTTTATCTACTATGTGAAATTGTGTTTGCTATGACAATCAAACCCGATGAACATGTTGTTTAGTATTTTGTCGTGAGAACATCACTTGTTATGTATGCTGATTTGTGTTTGGTGATTGTATGACAACCAAAACATGATGACATTGTTGTTTAGTTGTACTCATATTTGGCTGTGAAACTTGAATTTGATGACATAGTTTGCTGTTGGACTGCAATTTGCTCGACGCCTTCGAATGAGAACAAAGCTGACCCGATGTGGCCTCTCGCTATCTATTTATTTATATGAGCAAAGGATACCCCTGATTTCCGCTAATAGAAATCATTAGATGTTCACAACACTACGCCCAAATTTCGCTACACAAGTTTCATTCATTACTATTTTCAGCAAAGTGCTCATGTCATAGCCATCAATACATCACGAAAAGCTACATACACCGCAAATAAAGAGACAATCATCCCACAGAGCACATCGATTTTTCCCATTATCTTCACAAGCTCTTTCATCTCCTCATTGCTGTCAAGGCCGCTCAAAGATCTGTTGTTTGGCCATGATCGAGGAACTGCATCTTTAACCTTTCGCTCGTGATCTTCCTCTTCTCGTTGTTCCTTCGCCATTTGTCCAACACCCCAACCTGCTGGTATTGGGATTCCTCGCTAACCAAATAATCAGCGAGTTGCATTCCCCACATCAAGAACTTCCCGTAAATACAAATCACACGAATCTTCCCTTTCTCGCATTTAATCAAATTGGAAGATCATCAACCAAACTATTAAAAAATCAGCAACCGAAAGCAGCAGAACAACACTTAAACATATTATTACCCCATGATTCGGCATTTGTAGAAGACTCGCCAGGTTGCGGATTGTGGTTGAGACGCGACGGATGACTCGCGTGATTTGCAGCAGGGCACCACACCAACGACGCACGGGTTATGGCGAGCAATCGGTTGCGGTGCTGCTGTGCGGTGGGGGTGTGATGAGACCCACAGCGATGGTATGGGTGGCGACTTGGCGATATCTGGTTGTTGCCTCAAGAGCAGTGGACGAGCAGCCAGCGGACATGGTTGTCGCGCCGAGCTTTCGATGCTAGGCGAGTAAGTAGAGAAGAGGAGAAGCTTAACGTTGATATGTCGGCCATTACTTGCAGAGTAGCATATCACCATATATAGTCATAGTCTAGGTTTGGATTCAACCAGCCACAGTGAGCACGCCTTTCTTTTTTCTAAAACTCGCAACGCCTCTTTATCGGGTACACTAGCTTGTTCTCAGACGCCTTCCCAAGTCTTTGATTGTCTTTCCTTTTTTTGCGAGGAAGGAAGGAGGACAAAATTGAGAGTTCCTGACTCAACCCAAGACCTCTCGTTGAAAACCAAGGGTGCTAGTCACTTATGTGGCTAACGCTTCTCGTGGAGGAGGACGGTAGAGGAACGATTTTCCTCGCAGTTTTCTTCCTATATAAAAAGTATGCTACTTGGTGTCCACTTAGTAAAAAACGACAGCTAACTCTTGACTGCTCGATTGACATTCAACGCCCTGTCTGCTTTCTTCGCCTCTTCTTCCTCGAGCCGCCAGTTAAACCAGCGCCAAGGGACCGGCTCGCCCCCGCCTCCCACGGCTGGCTATGATCTTCCCCGGCTCCTGCTCGCTCCTCGTCCGAGGCCTCACCATCGCCCTCCGCCTTTGGTTCGCCACAAGGCGCGCCTCCTGTTGTCAACATGGTCAACAACCGAGAGGAATAAGGAGATGACTGTACATGGTGATGATGATAGTTGGGACCCAAAGAGCAGCATAGTAATTTTGTTTTTCGGACGGAGAAGGGTATCAATCTGGTTAAAGGGACCCATGGCCTGCCTAGCCTGTGCTTTTATTTCATATGTTTAGCACATGACCATCCCAGCTTTGTTTTTTTTCTTCCTAAAAATGGCTAGCCAGCTATTTTGTTTTTGCGTAATAACCAACATAGGCCTACTTGTTTTCACGCTCGCTGGGCGGAAATCTTTCAAGACGAGGAGGGATGCATTTGCCTAGAAAATGGGCTATAAGTAATAAGAAATGGGCTATAAGTAATAAGAAATGGGCTATAAGTAAAAAATACAGAAAAAGGCAATTAGTTCCCAAATACTGCTTTTCTTTTCGGATTTTGATATTTTAAATTTCATTGTTTTTAAAGCGGTAAAATTTCATTGAATTTAAATTAAGGTATATTTAGATTTAAAACTAATTTGAATCGCTAGAAATTTCGGCTTTATGCTGTTTGGGACAGATTTGGAGGTTGACTTGTCGGTCTACTAGGTTAACGGTACTTTGGCTTTGTCAACTTAGTCCACCTTCTCAAAAAAAGCTTAGTCCATTAACCATTCTAGTAGCAAAGGACTGCTGGATGTTAATCCAACGGCCGTGGCTGCTTCTTCAATATCCGATCTTCTTGCTCCACTACCAAACCAGCTCCTGGGACTGCCGCTCGCCCCGCCTCCTGGTCGGGCCAGGTCGCCAAGACAGCCGCACCGCCCCACCCTACTTCATTGTTGGCTGTGCCATTCCTCTACTCACCCACACCTCCTCGTTATTTTCCGCAACAAAGAGCCGGACCAAGAAACCTCAGATTCCCCATCGCAGGGCAACCATTGCCGAAGTCTTCCCTGCCCATGTCGTTCCTTCCTAGGCCTCGCCGTCCCACCGCCATGGTGCTCTCGGTGAGGCCTGGTCAACATGGTCAACGAACGACATCCATCGCCGTGGATCTGACGCAAGAAAATAATGATTCCTCCACCGACAAATGGGACCCACCGAAGGGCCTCAGATTTCGCGAAAAACGCTCCTCACCGACATGTCGACCCACCAGCTATATATTCGCACGCAAGGAAGTGCCTCCTTATTACACAAAAAAGTGAATACCCACCGCTAGATGGGACCCACCATAGTGGAGGATGACTTAGGGCCAATCTGTTGACGGGACGGAGGGCTTTGTCAACTTAGTCAATATGAACGATTCTAGCTCCAAAGGACGTGACGATGTCCATCCAACGGCCATAGTGCTTCTTCAACCTCCGTCTTCTTGCTCCACCACCAAAGCAGCGCCGGTCGTGTTGCTGCGTTCTCGCCTCGTGGGTCGGGTCAGGATGCCGCTGGAGGCCTCACCGCCCCTACTACTCCCACCGCTGGCCTGTGCTATCCCTCTACTCACCCACACCCCTCGTTATTCTCAAGGGCGACGGCAGCCTCACGCCTGCAGCCCAACCAAGTGAACCTCAGATTCTCTCTCAAGCAGCTACCATCTCAGGGTTTTCCCTGCTCTCCGCTGCCCCTTCCTAGGCCTCGCTGTCCGTCTGCACTCACCACCCTAGTGCTCTTGGCAAGAGCGTGGTCAACATGGTCAACTAATCGACTTCCATCTAAGAGTATCTGACATGGAGAGGCCGATACCGGGTCCAGCGGCCGCAAGGAAGTGCCTCCTTATTACACGCAAAATAATTATTCCTCCACCTCACAGCAGGGACCCACCGGACGGGCCACCTTATTTCACTAAAAAATGTTTCCTTAATCGCTGGGAGCCACCGGACGGGCCAGCGATTTCGCGAAAAAACGCTCCTCACACTGTCACCGACCCACCGAAGTGCCTCCTTATTACGCACAAAAATGAATACTCCCTTGTTAGCCTGGGACCCACCATGGTGGAGGCTGACTTAGGCCTACTAAGTTGATCGACAGGGCCTTTGTCAACTTTAGTCAATATGAACGATTCTAGCTCCAAGGACTGTGACGATGTCCATCCAACGGTCAGAGTGCTTCTTCAACCTCCGGTCTTCTTGCTCCACTACCAAAGCAGCGCGGTCGTGTCAAGATGCTCCTCGCCTCCCGTGGTCGGTCAGGCTGCCACGGAGGCCTCACCGCCTTCTACTATTCTCACCGCTGGCCAGCCCTCGCGGCGACGCCACCACACCGCAGCCGAACCAAGAACCTCAGATTTCTCCGCACAGGCTTCGCTGCTGCTTTTCCTGCCCCTGTCGTCGTCCCTTCCTAGGCCTCGCTGCCGCCCACCGCCTGGTGCTCTCTGATAGCGTGGTCAATATGGTCAAGGAACGACTTCCATCGGACGTGGAATATACGTGGAGAGGCCGAGAGCTGGGTCCATACCGCAGAAGGAAGTGCCTCCTTATTACGCAGAAAATAATGATTCCTCCACCGACACCGTGGACCCACCGGACGGGCCACCGATTTTGCAAAAAAGTTTCTCGACCGCCGGGACCCACCATCTACATCTTCGCACGCAAGGAAGTGCGTCCGCAAAAACCAAAACGATTCGCTTTCGACTGCTGGGACCCACCAGCTACATCTTCGCACGCAAGGAAGTGCTCGATACCGACCCACCTGGTCGGCGGTACGAAGCGCTGTCATTCTGGTCGCGAACGGTACGCATATACCGGTCGATGTAGAGGCACGCACATGTCGAGATGTAGAGGCGCTGCGATGTAGCATGTACACGCACGCATAACGCGCGGTGCAAGAAATAAAATACGCCACGCACGCATACGGGCAGGTCTCAACGCCACCGCAAGACACGCATATGGTTGGGTCGAACGGAGAAACAACATCGCCGACGCAGTTCATGGGGAGCCAACCGCTGGGTCGGAACGGAATGCGTGGTCGTGTTCATTGGGAGGGCTTGGACGGAATAGGCGATGGAACGAGGCTCGGCGTATCGCACAACGGAGGAAACGGCCTTGTGTTCGACCGCCACGCTCAAACGGGTCATGTTAATCGAGGGGCTCGCGCATCGCAAAACGGAGGAAATGACTTTACGGTCAAACGGGGTCCCGTTGATCGAGGGGTGTGGCGACCGCAAAACGGCGAAACGGATCTCCTACGGTCGAAACGGGGTCCCGTTGATCGGCAAGGGTGTGGCGATCAGAAACGGACGAAACAGACTTGTGTTGGAGCGCCACGGTCAAACGGGGGAGGGGTGTCGCATCAGAAACGGACACCACGAGATACCGCTCATCTCCACCGCCGACCTCCTCCAGCCTCCACTGCCATCGCCGACCTCCTCCACCTCCACGGCTCCTCGCTCATCCAGCCTCCACCGCCGCTACTCCACCGCCATCGCTCAACCACCCTCCACGGGCACCCTCCACCGCCTAGTGTTCATCCAGCCTCCACACCACGGGTCCTGCTCAACCACCCTCCACGGCACCCTCCACCATCTACTCGCTCATCCAGCCCTCCACACCATGGGTTCCTCGTTCATCCAGAGGCAACGCCACCGCCATCGCTCATCCAACCCCCCCACAACGCCACTAGCAGCAGAGCGGGCGAATCGCCCATCGGGTTCGCTAACAGCCATCGATCGATCGCCGGTTCAAGAACGCGAGCCTACAAAGGCAATCGCCGGGTTCGCTAGAGCCCAACGGATCGCCGGTTTTAGTTAGAGCTAACGCCGCACACACGCTGCACGCACGAGAGAAACGCGACGCTTCCGCCCGACCTCCCACCATAACCGCAACTCCGCCGAAAATTTCTCCCTCGCTTCTACCATGGTTTTTTCACCATGGACGGCCCAAAGAATGTCATGCACCGCTGCCTCCGCCCGCCTGTGACTTAAAATCCCATTTTCTCGTCATGATTTTTGTCATAGAAGTAGGATCCCACCACATCTATGATGATACCGGTTTTGTCACAATTATCGCCATAGAAGTGTCATATGTATGACATAATTTTTTTCGCTCGCCCAAAATGTCACGGATGTGTCTTTTTTGTAGTGCTTGTAGGTTTATCCTCAAATAGTGGCCTCGTGGCCGAGGGAGGTTTGAGCAACTTGGCCACTACTTTCATCCAACTAGTTTATCGCTCATCTTGGTCCCGAGCTCGCCAAAATTCTACATTGCGCATCGGTAAATGGTGTTCAATGGAGGTACTTTTTGCTAAAATTAATGCTTCTACGAGTAAACTTTCGAGTACATAAGAGGCAGCATGCATAATCTGAAATTTGCTTGTAGGTTTATCCTCAAATAGTGGCCTCGCGTTTCGAGGAGGTTTGAGCAACTTGGCCACTACTTTCATCCAACTAGTTTATCGCTCATCTTGGTCCCAGATCACGCCAAAATTCTACATTGCGCATTTAGAAAGGAGGCGGTTGAGAAAATGAACCACCCAACTTTTTGTGCGCTCAACTAAATGGAGCATCTCAATGCAAGTGATCGATTAAATGCCGATGAATATACGCCACAACCAACTTGTCTCGAATCTTTAGACTCATGCCATATAGTTCGCTACCATATGTGCAGATAACCAAAAGGCACAAGTTGGGACCAAAGATCGGATCTGCATTTTTCCGGGCTATGCGCCAAGCAATATTTTTATGCTCACTCTCTTAATAATTGAGTTTGACAATTGGTTGATGACGTTGATACCTGAATGAATATCGCACTTCTTCTTGACAACATTGATGCTTGTCTATGAACTTTGGAGTACATAGCAGCAAAGATAAGTACCGTCCATCCGATCTTTTGTGCGCTTCTACTCAAATCACCCGATGTAATGATTTGCCCGTGAGTTCAGCTCCAAGTTACTCCTTTATGAAATCGCAAACAAGAGCACAATACCAAATTACCAATACATATGACAAGCACAATAATCAAGATAAAGACCAAGACCAACCTGTGTGAGGTAGCATATAAATTACTATTTCCTTTGATCGAAGTTTAGATAAGCCAAGCGGCCGACAACAAAGGAAGAATGCAAGCCAAGATTAGCGACTAACAGAAAGGAAGGAAGCTATCGAGGCAATGAAGCACCCAAAGGTTTTGTGCGCCCACCAAAATCGAGCATCCTCATGGTACATATATTGAGAGAGTGAGATTACCGTAATAGTGGGACTAGTTGATGAAACATACACTAACAAATAGAAGCACCCTAATTATCTTAATGGGTAAAGTTAGCATTCCTCCTTGCTCCACCACATGATTCACCTCATAGACAAACATACACACGCATATGATTCAAAGATAGGGTGCTACTAAAGATTTGTTTAACTCCGACAAGAAAATTAGGCATCAATAAATTAGTGGTACTTAAGTACTCCTAATTAATTAAGTGAGACATTAGAAGTGGAAGGGCCTCGAGGATCGCCTCACATGTAAGGTAGTCGCTGTCGGAGCCCTTGAATGGCCTCGATCGAGGCCTCCGCTTCAAAGAAGATCGCCTTTGGCATCGCTTACTCTTCTTCTTCCTCTTCATGCTCGCTTCTCGGCCTCTCACCGCTTGGTCAAACCAAGTACATGATTGGCCTTCTATTTCAGAATTGGTTTTGTCAATGAGGGAGAACAAGTGTACTAGTAAAAATAGCATTATTTTCTCATGGAAGTCACAAAATAGAGATGAACACATGCATTAAATATCATTCTTACCTAAAGGAAGGTTATGGTGCCAATATGGATGATGAGGATTGGAACACGATCTCCCTTTGTGCGTTCCAATCAAGTGAACCAACTGCTCCATTCTCGACATTCCAGCTTAAACAACACAAAAGTAACTTTTAAGAAGAGTTTTGTGCAAAGGCACCAAAAGGTCACAACAACAACCAGTGAAATTGATATCCCTGCTTGCACAAAAAGCTACAGAGGAAACAGTCAGAGTCTCAAAAAATTACAGGCAAAAACATTTGGCTAAACTTGTCATGGCTTATAACAGTTGCATGGCTTCATTTTTACCAGGGCATTAGATTAAGAACAACTAAATATTTGGTATAAGGGCATGGGACAAGGTGCACCAAGAGTCCAAAGACCATGTACCTAAACAGGGCATAAAGTGGTGATTCATAGTTTGTTGCCCCGAGAAAAAAAACATCTCAAACATATCCGGTTGGTCCCATTTTTGTTCACTCTAGCCACCTACTACAACTGTGGATAGAAAATCTAGTCCCGGTCATACCATCGTGTACAACGTTACCCTATATTTCACTTTTTCGACCAAGAGACCTGCTATGACCAAATTGACTACTTTCACCCCTTTCCTTCCTGCTTGTACCAAGTCCGATGTACTACATACTAAATTCCCCACCCCCACTTTATTTCTTGTTTGAACCAAGTACAAGATTCGACTGTGAAGTAGCTTTACTCTAACAATAGAAGAAAAATAGGTGACGTTGGACCATCCGACGAGAGGGGCTGAGAGGTAGAAAATGATGCAGATGCAGCGACGAGCGAAATGGGGAAGTAGAGCTAAGGCAGTTTCAAGGAAGATATACCAAGGTCGCCGGATGTGGATAGGTGGGCGGCGGAGGCCGGATCCGCCACACTAGGGCAACAACGGCGAATCGGAGGACCTCTCGCCCCGACGCCGCCAAAGATAACAAGGCGGGCCGCAAGGGGTCTCTCCTCGCCTCGACGATGGCCTAAATGTTGCCCTCCTCCCTTCACCGCGGAGGGGATACGTCCCGATCAGAACCAGCGTGAGGATAGAAAGACGTTGTTTTTGAAGGAGAAAGACAAGTTGTTACCACCCCTATCTTGTTTAGATCTAGAGAGGATGAGAGTGTGTGAATAGAGTAACCCTAGCAAGCAAGCGCGAGACTCCGCCCATATATACGTGAGGGGTAGTTTTCTTTTCACTCCATCAAAACAATCGCTTAAAATTGTGTACTACGTGCAGTCGCCGCTTTTTTAGTTGTTGATTGTTTTTGAGATAGCTACCCGCTTGTTCCAAGTGGTGTTACGGTGTGCCAGTGTCGCACTTTATTTTTGAGGGTGCCAGTCGCACTTTGTATCGCTCAAGTCTGTACAAGTCCCTCCATTAAATGAACAACCACCCCTCGTAAAATTGTGAACAAGCCCACGACTAAAATTATCTAAACGGGTTGTCCCAACATGCATTATTATTTATATTTTCTACTCCTCCGCTCCTAAATATAAGTCTTTTTATTAGACACCAGATAGTTTTCTAGTTTGTTTCACTTACGGAGCTTGTTTTGCCCTTACTTTCGAAGTTGTTTCAGCTTTTTTTGACTAATTCATTTTTCCGATATCAAATATTCATCTGATCATTACTTTTTTATGTGCATATCGCTTGCATTGACGTAAGTTTTTTAAATTATTATTAAAATTTACTTTTTTCATGAAAAAATTATGAAAATTAGATATTTTATTTGCATTTTTGAGTTCGATCATCTTGTTAAGAATGTTCTAACGATTTTGAAAATTATTTGGAAACTTCATAACAAGTTGATACAAACTCGTAAAAATGCAAATAAGATATCGTGATGTTCGTAAAACATCACCTACATTTGAATGTAATTTTATTCATGAAAAAATATATTGTTTATACTTTTTATTTTTAATAATGTTAATAACATTAATTACCTCTGTAGTTTAAAGGGTGCTTTTGTCCTGAATGCAAATGATATGCACATAAAGGTAATGTTTATCTGAACATTTTGATATCTTATTTGCATTTTTCTGAGTTCATATGAATTAGTTATGAATCTTCAAAGTTTTGGTCAAACGGTCAAAGGGCATTCGAGGGACCTCGACAAAAAAAGGAAGGGCAAAACTAAGTAAGTCCGAAAAGTAAGGGCAAAACCCGTGGGTAGGAACCAACTAGGGGTAAAAATCCAATTGTCCCTTTTTTATTAGCCACACCTAAGACAAGAATTTTTTTATTAGCAGTGAACCCCACATGTCATAGACACAAAAAGTGTGGCAAGATCCCCTTAGGCAAGTCAAAGTGTGTCTAACAATTTGAGCAACTGCTAGGCAAGTGTGGCAAGTGTGGGAAAAATAATGTGGCAACATAAGACAAACATAGTCACAATCCGACAGCCCCGTAATTTTTGTGACATGCATGAAAATTTGGTTAGTTAAATTTATAGTCAAAATTTGGCAAGGTGCATCAAATCAACACATGCAGTATCAAAAGGAGGTCACGGCATGCATGCATGCTTGTACTCCTCCATTTCCAAATATAAGTCTTTTAGAGATTGCAACAAGTGACTACATATGGTTAAAATATGTCTACATACATCCGTATGTAGTAGCCAACCTGCATAAGACCGAGAAGTTTGATTACTACAACGCCTCCTCGCAGCATGAGCGTGGTGGCTGGCAGGACTAGTAGGAGCTGCTACATGCTTCTTGATGGTGGAGAACTTGTGGATGGAGTTGACCATCATGTCGCCCATGCGAGAGGCGGCCGGGCGCGGGCGAGGGCTACGACGCCGGCGGACGCCAAAGACTGGTCTGAAACGCCAGACGGTGTGGGGCCGCAGGTTGGCGCTTTGATGATTTGGCACAGCCGATCGCCGCCGTGACCATCGCCCATAGGTGCTTCCGCTTCGTCACTTGGTCTCGGATTGGAGTGAGCAAGGTTGGCGCAGTTGATTGAGAAAGAACATTTGTTGTCAATCTAACCCTACCATCCGAGACCTCTTTGGTTTAGAGTTAGTTAAGGGTTATAATCTAAGTCTAACTCTAACCGAAAGTTAGTAGAGTTCTCCTCGCCTCGGTTCATCGCCATCATACTTTCCCCATTTCGTGTTTTCAGATCCCGTGAATCAAAGAGGCCCTTAGACTGGTTTAGGTCCGTAGTTTTTATAAATGTGTTATGTCCAAAATTTATTGAATGTGCTTCGTTTCTATGAAAATAATCTGTTTCATGTAGTAATTTATTTATTTATTTATTCTTCTGGGGGTTTGTATGTAATTGTGAGGTCTGAAATGTAAAGTACCCCGCATATGCTCCGAGTCGCATGCACTACTTACCCAGATCCTCTATGTCCCACATGTCGCTGAAGGGTGCACGTGGAAATAGCCTAGGGTACATATAGGAGGATAAATGCGGAAAAATATGTACGGTGAAGCGAGCTGCGGTTCAAAAGGAGGACTAAAGTGATGATGTATAGGTCGACGCACTCAACTAGTGGTAGTACTAGACATACGATCGCTTTTTCCCTAAAAAAGAGGTACGAGTGCTCAAGATTCTATTCTATGAACGCGAGTCCCATCTCGACAATAGCGCCTCAGTATACAGCTAGCTCTTCTCCTCGCTTTCTTCTAGTAATTTTAACTTCAGCCGACGCCTCGTGGGCGGGTGGGGATTTGCCGATGGTCGGTTTGCTCAATCGCGCCTCACCTCACAAAGGAAAACGCATTACCGGAATAAAATGCCATATACTCCTATACTAATAAAACATTAAGGCCACGAGGCGATGCAAAGGCTGGTTAAAGGAGGCAAGAAGAAGAGATGCATCGAACGGCGCTAAGTAGCAGCAGCTTTGGGCCAGTCGACGTGCTTCTCAACAATGGCGCCCAAAGATTCCACCACCGAAGAAGGCCAACGCCTTTCGCCCTCGCTGGACTTGTAGTGGCCTATGTAGACGATTTCTCAGACGGATGTGCAGGTCGACGGTTTCTTGCATGGCAAGGCATCGCGACGACGCGCGGCTCGAGGAGCACATTCTTCATCGCGATCTCCCAAGAATCGCAAGGCCACCGTGGCTTGAGAGAGTTCGTCACCATGGAGGCTAATGAGGGTGGCAGGCAATGAGGAGCCCGGGCGCTGGCTGGACCAAGACGGCAAGGTCGCTCCGCGCTTGACGGCGGCGAACTTGCGGATGGAGTTGACCATCATGTCGTCCATGTGAGAGGCGGCCTGCATCGGGCGAGGGCTACGACACCGTGGTCGCCAAAGACCATCTCGGAATGCTGCGCTGGCGGGATGAGGTCGGGCGCTTTTGATGATTTGGCACAGCCGATCGCCACTCGCGCCCATCGCCTCCATAGGTGCTTCTGTGCTTCTAGTCACTTGATCTTGGATTGGAGTGAGCAAGGTTGCGAGAGACTAAGGAGTAGATGGATTCGAGGGGGGCGCTTTATATGAGAATCCAAACTTTGTTGCATTCACATCGGCTGGCTCTATTCTCGCTTCTCCAACTAATGCCTCTCGCTCCTTCAAAAAAATTAATTCTCTCGCATGTAGAGTAATTTGAGGATGCATCATCGACTGCTCAACGCCTCGGGAACCGCTACCTCTCCTTCCTTGGCATTCAAGCACCTATGGAGGCGACCGCAAGCTGCCTATCACGTGTTAGGAGACATTCTGCCGCATTTACGAGGTGCCTATGGTGACTTCATAAATTTCAAGATGATAGTACTAGTATACTCAATATTTTTTTTGCAATTTAATATACTCAATATTGTGCACCGCGACCAAGGCCGAGAGGAAAATGAGAGAACTATGTGTTTATTTACGGTGTAGATTCACTCATTTTGCTCCATATGCACTCCGTCTCGGTGTAGTCTAGTCACTTGTTGAAATCTCAAGAAAGGCAAATACTCCTTTCTGGTTTACAGGGCTATACTAGCAAGTACTTACTACAATAGTGGGCTCACATAGCAATTTTGTCTCATGCAAGAGCCTGACTATATGCGTGCTCCAAGGTTCGCAACTACCATGTTCGGGTTGCACTTGGCGCTTAGCCTCTTCGAGAAGAAGAACAATGATGTTACTACTACTGCTTCTACATTATCAAATCCACTGCTGCATGTCCGTCCACCGCGAGCGGGAGGGATAGCTTGTTGTAGTACTATAAAAGCAAAAGCCTGTCCTCGCTCATGAGCCACCGCGGCATGGGCGTAGGGAGAAGCGTAGTAGTAAAATCAAGCTCTCCTCGCTGTAATGAAGTTGACGCGACACATCATAGCACCGGCCCCACATGGTTGCCTCTAAACTTGGCCGAAAGACCCATGTGTATAATACTCCATTTGTCGCAACCTCTAACATTTACCCCACCACAAATTAAAATATATATTCCTGTCTTGACCAGATGAGCGCAAACTAGAATCACCAGATGACAGTAGGGCCGTAAGATAATTTTAATCAAAAAATATAGCATGGAGCCAACCCCAATGATTTTAAGCTTACAGCATGGTACACGCCATCCTAGACTACTCTACACATGAAACCGCGACACGAGCGTCCGGCTGCGGTTGGCTCTTCTTCTTCGAAGTCGAACAAAATGATGGAGTACTACTGCAGTGGAGGAGTACTACAAGATGCTTCCGCCATCCGACACCGATTGAACTGCTGATGTCCACCGCAGACGGGAGGGGAGAGCATGTAGCGTAATGAAAGCTTCTCCTAGTCCCGCCAACACCACGCCATGGGCGCAGGGAGGGACGCAGTTTATTGATTATCGCCTCGCTTTAGGCCCATGATGTGGGCCTAAGAGGTCGGTGGCCCACCTGCCATGCAGCCAAAGGCAAAAGTGTTAAGGCGAGAGGGCGTTGTAGTAATCAAACTTCTCGGTCTTGTATGAGTTGACGCGACACATCAAAGCACCGCACTCGATATATGTCTTTTACACATTGTCGGGTGGGGCTAAGCCGGTGTCCCTCCACATTCAGATTGACAAGCTCACGCCCTAAATGATTCTACAAAGGCTTCTGCTTATCTTAGTAATATGCTAATATAGGGGTTAGCTCACCTAGATTAGCTTAAGAGATGGTGGGTTTCGTATGATGCAGCAATTACCTCGACATCGATCAAGAAGGAAAGTAATTTCAACAGCCTAATGGATATTTTGTGTCTCATGGATATAAAGATCCTTTGGGTAAGAAGTAACAGCTATATGCTTTTTTTCAAACGAACAGCGATACTAGTATAATTTTTGTTGACATGCACTAATATTTTCAAACGGGCGCCGGGTCAGTAGCTAGAAGGGCGGTTGGGACGCTGCATCGCCCATACCGCGGGTGACCGCCGATTTGGACGCACCGACCGTGGATTTTCTCCTCGCCGATGTTCACCGCTGCTCACGCAACATTGTTTCCTTCCCCACCGCAGGATCAGCCGGATATGTGACCAGCGGTGTGTCCACCGTCGCTCGACATGCTTGTGAAGAGAGCAACCCAAGCAAGCAGGCTTGTAGCTTAGGCTCCTGCTAGTGTATATATAGTGGTTTTTTTTCTCCATATCAACCATTTTATATTGCGACGTGTCATTGAAGAGTGAAATGATGGTTGCTTCTTCCGCCTAACTTATCGTGTGATTTGACTGCCTTTAGTGGCCCCTACACGCATTCCCCTACGTATGCAACACCACACGCATACATGGACGCAGTAAACACGCGCGACACCCTAATGCATGCATGTCCGAGCACACGACGGAACACACACGGTCACGCCAAGTGCTCAACCTACACGCATGCACACACATACTCAGCCGTGGTGAGCTAGTCACCGATAAACACCTAAAAATGTATATATTGAGCGAATGAGCATATTATGAAGTCCATCGACCGTATTTTTACAAATATACAAAGGATGCATGCTGTATTTATCTCGCCTCAAATTAAGCCATATTAACCGGAGAGGAGGCAGATGGACTAGCATTATTTTGCTGTGTCCCGCCAACTTGCCGAACGGGAGAAGCTTGCAGGACGGAGAAGCTTGACGCTGTGGCTCGCAGGACAAGGAGAAACTTTTGACTAATGCAAGCTGTCCTTCGCCAGCAAAGTGGACGGCAATGCTTAATTCGTGTCGATTGCCGTAAGCATACATTATACTAGTACTATTATTGTTGCACTTCCAAGAGGCTAACAGCCAAGCGCTAAAGTTTACTAGTACTACTACTATAGTCTATAGAGGTACTATACTAGTACTAGGAACCGGATGGAGGAGCGCCTCAGACTCTTATTATATTTTTAAAATGTGATAAAGCAATCTTCAACACATTTGGTTCTCTTCGAGGGTTCTCGATGTGATAATGGAAGTTGATTGCATGGAACACTCGCCGCAATTCTCGCTTAATTCTCGCTCATATCCTGTTACAAATAGGAGTGCTCGTAATATTTCTCTTTTTGTTATTCAGCATGTAAACAGGTCAGCAAACCTTGCGGCGATCTTTGTGCGAACCGTGTTTGCTGCACTTTGAATGTGGCCGAGAGCTGGCTTGATGAAACACCTCGCTTCCTACTTTTTTTATGGGTACTCGCCCTAGTGACCAAAGGTCTTGGCTGATCGCCTTAAGAATGCTTATATATGAATAAAGCTCTCTCATTTACCCGCAAAAAGATTAAGCTATATTAACCGTAAAGAAGGGAGTATGGACTAGCACTACTTGTTGGTGTGTCCCACAACTCGCAGAACAAGGAGAAGCTTGCAGGACAAGGTGAAGCTCACATTTACTTTTGACTAATGCAACGACTCGCCCAGCGGTGGACATGCATCAGCTCATTCGTGTCGATTGCCGTGAGGCATACATCGAGTACCGAATATGCGGAGTACCATCATTGTTCGACTTCACGAAGAGGCGAAGAGCCATGCGCAAGGTTTAGTAGTACGAGTATTACTACTACTAGAACCGCATGGTGCAGCCTCTGTACTCTTATTTTTCTTAATCTTTGATAAAGTACACATTTATTCCAGAGATGGGCGGAAAACGGCAGCCCAACATGTAATGATGATATCGATCAACCATGCTCGAACATATCTTCGCCTCCGCGCAAGCCCGTCTGTGTGTTCTTGCTCCTCGTCTCTCTCAAGGAACGGCGGGTTGGCCATTTTGCCGTCAATTGAGATCAGTTTGCTCACACTCCGGTCCCACATGTCGCTGATATGCCAAGACAAGGTGCATTGACCGACCGCCATACGCTGTATTTAGTTTTGCACCTTCATACTACCTCCCTCCACACAGCTTTATGTATGCCGCTTCATTATGATGCATTTCTCTCAATGCATTTCCACCACTAGAGAGACTTTAGACGCGCTTGGTTTAATGCTCAATTAATTAGGGCGTGGTAACCGCAATTTTCTCGATGTAGTACTACGAGAGGAGTAAGTGCATGCATGTGTCTACCCGGGTGGAAGCATCGCATGCATGTGTGTACGCATTATTTCCTCTAGTAATAGATGCCGTATAGAACTACCAATGCTATTTTTCAGCCGATCGCTAGTCGCCTTTGGTCCCAGAGATTTTCTTTTTCCAAGCGCCTATAAACAAAGGATGATGGAGTAGTATGAGAGGATTCAAAGAAGAGCGATTGATGGTTGCTTCTTCCGAGCAACTTATAGTGGGAAAGGTGGGGCTTATGATTTGACCGCTCATTACTCACTATTAATGCGGCGATCGACCGTCCGAGTCTCCCATGCGGCTATGCACTACCCCCGGTTCTTAAATATACTCCGAGTATTTGTCTTTCTAGAGATTTCAACGAGTGATTATTTCAAATATTTGTCTTTTAGAGATTCAAATGGACTACTACATATGGATGATATTTTAGAGTGTAGATTCACATATTGTCCGTATGTAGTCACTTGTTGAAATCTCTAGAAAGACTAATATTTAGGAATGGGGAGTACACATATAAGCAAAATGAGTGAATCTACACTCTAAAATATGCCCATTTGAAATTTGTAAAAGACAAATATTGTTGATGACAGCTTGGGACGACAAAAAGAAGCATATTCCTTGTCCTAAGGGAAGATAACAACACGGTTGTGTTTGTCTAAAACGGTGTGAGGACGAGATTGCAATATGGAAAGTACGCCAAAGAGCTACGCTTTGTGCAAAGAACTATGGAAGATCCACATGCAGCGACGGGAAGACGGGCAAGGAGCAAGGCCGAGGGGATACCGGAGGTCGCCGGATGTAACTAGGTGAGCGGGCGGCGGTGGAATCGCCCATACAAGGCAAGCGAAAGTAGGTGGCGAGGGCCCCACTGCGGCTCGAGTTTGGTCGAGATAACGGCAGTACCGCAGATCGACGCTACCTCGGTGTCGCCGAACGGAGAACGATGCACGCCCTCCCTTTCCGCCGGGCGGACGGATGCGGCCGGATCGCTGACCAACGGTGAGAGAGAGAGAGAGAGAGAGAGGCCACCGCAGCCATGTGTGAGATACTCAAGAGAGACAAACCAGCAGCAGGCTCCATTGTATATAGTGGAGCGGACTACCTTTTTCTCCATAAAATCGGTTTATATTCTGTGTAACGCGCTATTGAGCGATATAAATTTATTTAAAAATAACGCGCCAACGCATCAACTCAAACTTTGTTTCGCACGCATGGTACATGACCCTCAGAGGTAAACAACCGCTACATGCGCTCAAATTAGCACGGGCTGCCATTTCAGACAGAAATGAGCTCCACCGTACCGCTGGATGTGGCTGGGCACGGCATGAGTACGCACGGTGCACCTATTCTCTTCTTGTATACGCACACCACCTACGTGAGGTTGTGTGAGAGAGATACAAGCGAGAGAGATATAGTGTGGGTTCGTGAGAGTTTTTTAGGGGGGTCAATCAAAAATGTAACATATGCAATGTGTGTGAAATAGAGTCATGGATATATCATATATATAGAGGGGCGATCCACGAGAAGAGAGTGGAGGTATCACGACTTGAGGTGTCCATAGAATCAAGAGAGGGATGATGTGTGTGTGTGTGTGTAGCAAGCACGCCGGGTCGATAAAGAGTGCCATCGAATTTGTGTGTGCCCACGCCAAAGATATAGAGTGGCTGGCCTACTAGAACGAGAGAGGGACAGGTGTTTGTCTCGTGGCATGGATACCTACCACAGCGCCGACTATCTGTGTGTGGTGGGGGGAGGAGGCCTAATTAACTATAGAGGTACAATGGCTGGTATATGTGTGGAGGAGGAGAGAGGCCTACCTCATGTATTAAGGGAGATCGATCAACATCCATGCATATGTGCAGGAGAGGAATAAGGTTCGGAGAGAGACAGAGCTAGAGTGTTGGAGGGAGTGGTAGTGGAGTTGCTTCTAACAAATGGTGGGATAGGATTGCTAGACAACCAGAGGGCACGCCTGCAATATCAATAAGAGAGGGGATGGCTGCCTGTCTGTGCACGTGCGTGTGAGAGACGGGTCAGGAGGCACGCATGAATTATGGAGAGGGGGGCGATATGGGTGTGGTAAGCAGACATAACTACATAGGAAGATCAATCATCCTTTGTCAGAGAAAGGAGAGACATAACTTGTGAGGTACGCCGACCGATGGGGGGGAATAGTTAAAGCCCACCTAGGTATATGTTGGGAGATCGACGTATACATGCATGTGTGTGTTAGAAGCAAATGAGGCACGAGGGGAAGGATAGAGAGAGGGATGCATCTAGGAGGTGGTGCGAGAGTCATACTATATCAAGGGGGAGAAGTAAAAGTAGCACGAGATCAATGAAAAGAGTGGTGGGAGTGAGGCATGGACGGTGATAAGAGAAGAGGGGAAGCTTGTGTTTTGTGCTAGGCACACCTGGCTAGAGAGGCATATCGATCGATGTGTGCCGTAAAGAAGGAGCTGGGGGGGCTACACACACCGTGGGCGAACGACCTAAAGTGAAAAGACGAATTTGCGCGATGGAGATAGAGAATGCTGAGGGAGGGTTAGAGGGATGCACGCGTCTACATGCATGAGAGAAAGTTAGTGCTAGCTAGCTACAAAGATAAGAGGACTGTGTGGGTGTAAACGATGAATAGAGATCATACTTGATTATAAAAAGCGAATTCAGATATTTGAAGAATTTATCATAGTGTTTTTAAACCGACGCATGTGTGAATATATATAACGGTGATACACATGGTGTGGTTATGAACATGTTATACTACATATAATATATTTTGTCTCTACTCTTATAAAAAATGGAGTTGTTGATGATGGTGCCATCCTCAATATAGGTCGTCCGATCTATATCCGATGATAGGAAGGAAACTATGGCAATTTTGAAAAAGATACCCACACCCTCTCCATATTTGCAAATTAGGCCTCCCTTGATCATGTTGATGTTCTATGGAACGATGGGCATCTTGCTAGTACTACGATAACATATAGAACATTGATCATAATTTGGGCTAGTGTGTGGCTTTTGCAGCTCAGTGTCTAAATACATGTCATAATGTAGGGGTGGGGCACTATACTATGTGTGATAAACACGTGTACACATATGGAACATGGTTTACATTATGAATATATAGTTAGTACATCAAATGTAGTATTATTTGGAATCAACATCAAGTGTATTCAAAAAATAGAATTCGAGTTCATGTAGTACACATAGTTCATATCTATCTCTATAGTTGTCAGGACCCCGATTCCAAGTCACATCGACTCAGCCGGTAACACCTCATATCACTTTATGCCTCATGCACGGTATTCTACGGTGTCGCTTACCATGGCCCGGGGCCGCTTGGCGCCTTTTGGCTCACTTAATATGATAGTGTCGCTAGCATCCATATGACAAAGAACCCGCCAACATGGCTAGTCATGAACCCAAAGCGGCGCTTAACCCATGGGGACAGTATACATGAATCACATCGAGCATGTCGGTCATCAACGATGAATTGGCTGTAGCATCGGGCTAACAGACTCAAAGATCCCGGCTGTAGCAGGCTAGGCAGACTCAATATCACCAAGTGACATTTCAAGGGACGTATATAGGAACGAAGTGAAACACATGTCGGCCACCAAGTGTCCAAGCAGAGTGTCATTAGCAGTGACTCGTGAACCGGCAGTAGCGGACTACTATCGCCGTAAGCACGAGACTACATTTCCCCATATGAGAGGCTGCCAAGGATAAACAACTAGTTTGTCGGATCCCACTCATACCAAGCATTTCAATCATACACGCAATATGCCCGATATGAGTACATACAACATGGCATCACAACAAAACTCTACAACTCAAAGTACTTTATTTAAGAGGCCCGAGGAGCCATAACATATCCATACGTATAGGGGTCACATGACCCAACACTCAAGTCATACAAACATACAAGCACATGCGAAGCAAACTAGTCTCGAGTACGCACTCTAAAAAGAAAGAAAGCTTGTTGAAGCCCTTCTATCTACAAAGGGCCCTTCACAAGCCTTGGATCACCACCGGGTGGCTAGCTCACCTGCCGATGTCAAGGTCTACATAAAACCGATCGGAGGGGGCAGTGTTGTCGCCTCAAACATTAATTACAAACATGAGTACGGAGGTACTCAGCAAGTCTTACAATGTAATCCTATTATACATGCACATTCTCAAGAAGGTGGTGGAGTTATTGCAGAAGCCAGCTTTGACTCTTGGCTAATCTATCCCACGTGACACCACTTGAAAAGCATTTTCGCACACCCAGTCCACTAATCACCATCACAATACTCCACCGTGGATCCTCTCTCATCAACCCACGAGAGGGCCATCCGCTGTACTCACACTTATCTTGAGGATTTTAGTGGTATCCATTTACTTGTCTATGAACTGTGATAGGCAACCCGTAAGTCCTTCTCCATGACACGGCTATTCAATAGATCATATTAACCCCGCAGGGTGTACTTTTCACACACGCTCACCACTTACCGCCGCTTACACGACATGTACTGCAACCTTCAAGCGGAAGCCCAACGGGTGTCGGCCATGTACTTACCTAAACACTCAAGTCTCTAGTCCGCCGAGGTTTCCACATACGGCCCCGAACGATGTGTGCAGGGTTCCCGAGGTACCAAACGGGAATTCGCACACCGGCCACGGTATCAAGATCATAGCCCACCCCTAGGGTCAGCGCCACGCACGGGCCCAACACATATCCTACAAACACCAGAAACTAGTTGCAACTCCTGGACAGAGAACAAGGGTGGTTAAGAAGCCGAAAGGGTCCATTGGTTTTGGGCCCAATGCGTGGTAGTAACTGTTTCATGGATCACAAACACAGAACTCAGTTCTTAGGTACGGCTTCAATGAAACAACCCACCATGTACTCCTACATGGCCTCTCATCGATACCTTTACCAAAATTAGCAGGGGGGGCCACCTGTCATAGACACAAGAGAGTCAACCAGGGCTCGCCCTGGTCAAAGTCAGGGTCAACTACGTAGGCGTTTAGCCGCCGGTGAGCCAGACGCAGCGGCGGGAGTGGTTTTGAGCGTTCCGGCAACCAAATGAGCCGTGGAGGGCGCTTCACGCAGTGGCTGGGAGCAAGCCGCAGCTCTTGGTGGCGCTGGCTGGGTTCGGGTGGCTTGAACGGCGCAGCGATGACCTTGGCGGTCGCCGGAGTTTGGGTGATGACGAACTCGTGGCTACGGGTACGGGCGAGGTGCGTGAAGTAGTGGGTTAGACTTCACGCGACGTGGTGAGCACGTTAGACACCGTGGGTGACCGTGGATGGCCGGAAGCACGCCGACGACGAAGCTCATGGGCGGGGCAGGTGTGAGCTTGGCAGGCCGCCATGAGGCTCGGGAGCAAGAAAGGGAAGGAGGGGAGGTAGCTGGGCTCACGGCGATCTCGAGGAAGCAAACGGTGAGGTCGGGACGAGCTGGTGCGGCGGTGACGCCGCAGGGATCTCCGCGACGGCGGAGTCTGGCGAGGTCGGTGCAGAGGCTCTCGGCCACGCGAGCCTCGGGCTTGGCTAGCTCAAGAAGAGGAGGGCGGCAGAGCTCCTAGACACGAGGGAATGGCGAAGGACTACAGAGAGCGCGACCACGGCGACGACGGAAGGGTTGTGGTGGCGCTGCCATGCCGCAAGCGAGAGCGAGGGGAGGAGCCGGGAGGAGGAAAAGTGTCTCTCGGGCTCTGGGGGAGAGCTGCCACGCCGACAGCTCGGCAAGGGAAGCGGCGAGGCGGCGGCTAGCTGCGTGGCACACATGTTGTTCTCGCCATCGAGCACTGCTTACTCGCCTCGCTCGCAAGCTGCAGCAGCCACTGCCAAGGGCTGGGCTGGGCCGGCAGGGCCGCTGGGTGGCGCCTGTAAAAGTTTTGCATTGCTTTTTCTATTTTCTCAGAATTTTGTTGCATTTCTAAAATACCTAGACAACTCCAAAATTCACCAAACTGCACCTGGTCCTTAGTTGGAATATATCCAGCATGGAACATTTTAGTTTGGGATTATTTGAGCATTTGAAATATTTTATATAGGTTAAATGCCCAAATTCAAATAGCTAGAGATTTAACTGTGACCTTAGAGTGACCTAGAAATCATGCATCACTTATGACAAAGGGTTTAGGACCAAAGCAAAGGTGATGAACATTTTAGAAGGGCATTTCAGGTTCATTGAAAATAATTTTAGTAAGCCCTAGTTGGATTCAAAGGGGTTCTGGGGGTTCTATCTTCCCCATTTCAAATTTCTGATGAAAGTTAAACATGATGCAACACACTAATGCATGGACTAGCTAGGATGTGACAACTCACCCCCACTCAAAAAATCTCGTCCCGAGATTTAGGATCCGTCGCGAAAAAGGTGGGATACTCAAGTCGAAGACGATCCTCCCTTTCCCAAGTTGCTTCTTGCTCGGAATGGTTTGACCATTGAACCTTGAGAAACTTGATATTCTAACGTCGAGTGGTACGCTCGGCTTGATCAAGAATACGAACGGGATATTCTCGATAGGTGAGGTTATCTTGGAGATCAAGCGCTTCATGGTCCACTCCACGGATAGGATCCGAGAAGCAACGCCGAAATGAGAAACGGGAAGACATCATGGACTCGAAAGATGCAGGTAGTTCCAATTGGTAGGCAACTTCTCCTCGCTTGGCAAGAATGCGAAGGGTCCAATGTAATGAGGAGCCAACTTGCCTTTGATACCTAATCGATGGGTTCCTTCAAAGGAGTAACCCAAGGTAAGCTTTTCGCCAATTTCATAAGCCATAGGCTTATGCTTGCGGTCATATTGGCTCTTTTGACAAGATTGGGCTGTTTTCAATTTCACTAATAACGCTAACCTCGCTCTTCTCGCTTCCTCGGATCATATTCGGGCCAAAGAGTTGTCTCTCCCGGTTTCTCACCGCTTAAGAGGCGCTCGACATTTCCGCCCATAGAGAACTTCGAAGGAGCTTTGCCCAAGCTAGCTTGATAACTATTGTTATGTTTAACTCGGCGAATGGAAGGCATTTCTCCCAATTCATGCCGAAAGAGATGATGTAAGCTCAAGCATATCCTCCAGATTTGATTGACTCGCTCTACTTGACCACTTGATTGAGGATGGAAGGCGGTGCTAAAGGAGAGACGAAGTTCCCATAGCATTTTGGAAACTTTCCAAAACCGAGAGGTGAAGAGACTTCCACGGTCTGAGTTAATCTCCAACGGAACACCATGAAGAGACACTATTCGAGAGATGTACAAATCAGCTAGCTGGCTAGCGGTTATACTCTCACTAACGGGTAGGAAGTGGGCTACTTTGGAAAGACGATCGACGACAACGAAGATAGCATTATTCTCTCTTGGTCCTGGGAAACCCAGAATGAAATCCATACCAATTTTATCCCATTTCCATTCGGAATAGCCAAAGGTTGAAGGGTGCCAAGAGGTCGTTGATGCTCGCTTAACTCGATTTACGACGCCGCAGTTAGCAATGTATTGAGCGATTTCTCTTCATCCTAGTCCACCAAAACCTCCGGCGAGGTCTTGATACATTTTAGTACTACCGGATGAATGGTGAGAGGAGATTCATGAGCTTCCTTAAGGATCAATCGCCTCAGTTGCGCACCTTGGGAACCACTAGGCGGTCTCCAAAGAACACAACACCTTGTTCATCTATGGAGAAACAATATGTGACTCTTTCTTGATGTTTCTCTTGATGCGGAAATTCCTGATCTACCTTCCGTGCCTTGATGATTTGATCCATAAGGGTAGGTTTCGCCACCGTGGTGGAAAGGAACTCGAGGAACAATGTGAAGGTTAAGCTTACGTAAATTCCTCGTGGAGAAAAGGTTGAGTTTGTTGTAACATCAGATTGTTACAATAAGATTTTGCATTTAGTGCGCCACCATGACATTGGCTTTGCCCGGGTGTAAGATATTCCTGTGTCGTAATCTGTATCAATCTCGACCCAACGCCTTTGCCCGAGATTCAAACCGTTGGGTGAAGATATATTTCAGACTTTGGTGATCAAGTAATTTCGCAACGATTACCAAGAAGGTAATGTCGCCAGGTTTTGAGTGCATGGACCATCGCTGCAAGCTCTAGATCGTGTGGGATAGTTATCCTCATGTGGACGAATCGTCGAGAAGCGAGGCAATCACATGACGATCTTGCATGAGTATGCAACCTAGTCCTTGTCGCGAGGCGCCGAATAGATAATAAGTCCTTAGAAAATCTGTGGAACAAGTACGGAGAAGATGTCAGCGCCTTTTCAGTTCCTCGAAAGCTGAACTCAGACCGTGGCATCCATTCAACTTTTTATCTTTCTTGAGGAGTTCGTTAGAGGCTTAGCAACTTTGGAGAAATTTCGACGAAGCGGGCGGCAATAGCTCGCTAAACCGAGGAAACTCCGAACTTGCTTGACCGATTCAGGTGGAGTCCACCAAGGACGGCTTGAACTCGCCGGATTGACAGCTATGCCCTTGCCGAGATTACATGGCCTAGATAGGTCACTTGCAACCAGAATTCACACTTAAAGAATTTGGCATAAAGGCGATGCTCTCAAGTTTCATCAATACTAGCCTTAGATGTTCGGCATGTTCTTCCTCATTCTTGAGTAGATGAGTATATCATCGAGGTATACCACTACTAATTTATCCAAATACTCCATGAAGATCGAGTTCATTAACCGAGAGAAGGTGGTGGAGCATTGGTTAACCCGGGACATGACGTGTACTCAGATTGGCCATAACGAGTAACAAAGGCCGCTTTAGGAATGTCCCTATTCTTGATTTTGATTTGATGGTAGCCCAACCTCAAATCCATCTTGGAAAAGACTAAGGATCCAGCGAGCTGATCAAACAGATCGTTGATCCTCGGGAGCGGATACTTGTTCTTGATAGTGACCAAGTTGACATGTCGGTAATCTACAACCATCCGATCCGCTCCATCCTTCTTCTTGACGAAGAGGACGGGCAAGCCCATGGAGATGAACTAGGACGGATGAAACCCTTTGCAAGGACTCATCGAGTTGTTTCTAAGCTCGGCTAGTTCTAGGGTGCCATCTTATAAGGTCTTCTAGAGATTGGAACGGTTCCGGGAACAAGATCTATCATGAACTCGACATCCCTCGCTGTGGAACACCGGCAGTTCTTTCCGAAAGACATCCGGAAAATCACGACCACCGGAATATCTTCGAGGTCCGAAGGGGTTGGCATTTAGGAGTAGAGTCGACGCTAGCCACTCGGGTTAAAACATTAACTGCCTTGCCCAAGGATGGGTGAGTTGAACAGTTCTAGTAGAGCAATCAATCTTAGCGTAATGGGTGGACATCCACCATACCCAAGATGATGTTTATGTCCGAGGACTTGAGAGCTATTAGAGATGCAAGGAAGACTAATCTGTCGACAAGGATTTCATTCCCATGACTTATTCTAGAGGTTTGCCATCTAGAACTGTGGAGTCTGAATTTCCATGAAGGTGTGCATGTCATGTATCGTAGGTTGTGCAATGAGCATAGCTCTTTAAATAAACGAATGAGATGCTCCAAGATCAAAGAACAGTTGCCGGATGGCAATTAACAAGGAGCGCATCGAGAACGGCGCTAGATCCTCATGGGTTTCTCACTGAAACATAGTTGACGTGGGCTATTTAACAAATGCAGCCTGGTTTGGCGAGAGCACCTTTCTCGCTGGCTTACCACGCCAATAGACTTTCCGATCCGACCGGGTTGTTCTGGGACACTCACGGATGTAGTGACCCGCCTCTCCACACTTGAAACAGGTTATCATATTGGGGCGTGGAGCAGCATTAGCAGCGGGCCACCATAAGTCTTGGGCGGTACATATCGCTGGTTGGGGCGAGGCGCCTCAAAGGATGGCCTCGAGTGAACTCCGGTGGCGGAGCAGTTGTTTGAATCCAGACCCAAGCGCTTCGAGATCCAGAGCCGGATGAAGAACCAAAGTCACGGAGTGCTTGCGTGAAGCTTCAAAGTTAGACTGTCTGGGCCAAAGACCGATAGCCTTGTTGACTAACTCGAAGGAGGTGCACTGCGCAGACGAAGATCACGGCGAAGCTCGGGCTAAGTCCCTTGCGGAACCTTGCTCGCTTCTTGGCGCCGGAGAAACCTCTTCAGAGCATAACGTGTTAGATTTCCAAACTCACGGTTGTATGCATCCACAACCGCCTACCCCGGTGAAATTGCAAAACTCTTCCTCTTACGATACATGAGACCTTCCGGAATGTAATGCTCACGGAAAGCGGCAATCAATTCAGCCCAAGTAGTGATTTGGCCAACCGGGCGATAGCCTCAAATTCTCCCACCAAAGGCTAGGTGGCCTTCGAGGTGATAGGCGCAAAGGTAACCTTATCAGCTTCAGCCACGCTGGCGTAACGTAGCTTGTGGGTGATGTCGCGGCCGCCATCCGCATCGAGAGGCTCAACAGAATGTTTGAACTTCGTGGATACAACTTGACAAAGTCATTAAGGACACCAGATCATTCCTTGGCTGGCGTGGCGGTATTCGCTCAATCCGCCCAAAGAAGCGATTGGTCTCACGCTTGTTGCGCTCGCCTCCAACATAACTTCGCCAAAGAAGGCGGTTGAGGCAGATTTACATTCCTAGCTGCTGGCTTCTTCTCCTCGCCCGAGCAGCAGGATTGTTATGGTGTTGACCATCCTAGGAAACAAAACAACGGTTTAAACCAGATGGCAGAATTTAGCAAGGAAGAGCGGAATGTAATGGATAACATGGAATGCAGGGATGTTCATCCGTATGACATGGTAATATAGAAACTGCCATATATATACCAACGGTCATACACACCATTCATAGTTTAGTACAAGCCCGGCGGAGTACAACTACAAGGAAAGGCGCTACATGTCACTCCAAGCATTCCAAACTCCTATACATTATTTTTCTACACTTCCTAATGATACACACTAAGTCATATTCCACATGTGTCACGCAGATGGTGGAAATACAACTATTACAATACTAGGGATACTACTACTAACTCGCATAGTACCAGTAGTAGTCCTCATAGAAGTCACCACCCAAGCCTCGAAGCGAACATGATCATCCGGGAACAGACGGTCCCGTGGAGCTTATGGACCAAAGGGACTCTGGATGTGGCCGTGGTCCAACAAACGGCGGCAGACGAGGTCCACGAGGAGGGGTGATGCCTCCCACCTCACGCCACTCCATAAAATCTGCGCAGACCAGCCCGCACAGGTACAAGTCCTCATGTCCATGTATCCGCTTGCACGGCAGTGCAAACCGAGTCGAGTGGCCCAAAGGATCGAAGGGCATTAAAGAGCTCCATACGCAAGGCCCAATTTTCACGGTCCTTGTCTTCTGTGATCTCAAGAGGGTGCGGAGGAGAGAGTCCTCATGGGATGCGCCGCAGACATACCTCAAGGTAACCATGCGCCTGTGGAGGGATGCCGGCATGTAGCGGAAATCGGTATTGCACAAAGAAGGCAGTTCCGCTCAATAATAGTCATCATCGAGTAGGCTGCATCCCGCACGGACATCCCAATAGTGATCCCAAGTCCATAAGAACAAAGGAGCGGTTCAAGAGTCTGGATAGGATGGATATATCCCGACCGCAGCACGATATTGGCTTTGATTAAAGTCTCTAAACTGCTCCTCGACGGTATATTCGGATACCATCGGTAACCGGTCTCACCATCACCCGAACTAACATGACCGTGTGACCGCACACATCAATGCACGGGTCGATTTAACCACTTGGTTCTCGGGACGGTGGCCATCCGAAGCACAGCCACAATGCAAAGACATTAGAATTTCTAGGAAAATCGACAAGATAACATCCGTAAATGCTCAAGAACAGATTTGAGACATTCAAAATCAGATTGCAAAACCCTCAACAACATCATATCAAGGTTCTGGTCCAACCGATAGCATACTAAAAATAGTAGAAACTGAATCGAGGTCAGAACCAACAATCCTATAAGTTAATACGGATTAGTAACACGTGAACCTCGATAGAGAAAGAGAGCCTAGTCCTATACCCACGAGAATGAGAAGAGGATGACTCAGATCGAGGGCATAAGGTAAAGGAGTAAAAAGAGCCTTACGCTCCTCCCACAATCAATTCCCCTACATAAAACTAAAGCATTTCTAGACTCGACATCGACTGGCTTTGGCTTAGCGAACCCACTGTGCAGTCCGGTTCGATGCCAACGCTGTCAGACCCCGATTCCAGTGTCACATCGACCTATCCGTAACACCTCATATCACTTTGCGCCTCACGCACGGTATTCTACCACGTGTCGCTTACCATGGCCCGGACCGCTTACGCCTTTTGGCTCACGATATGATAGTGTCTCTAGCATCTATATGACAAAGAACCGGGCCGACATGGCTAGTCGTGAACCCACAAAGGCGCTTAACCCATGGGGACAGTATACATGAATCACATCGAGCATGTCGGTCATCAATGTATGAATTCGGCTGTAGCACTGGCTAACAGACTCCGATCCCGGCTGTAGCAAAGCTAGGCAGACTCAATATCACCAAGTGACATTTCAAGGGATGTATATAGGAACGTAAGTGAAACACATGCCGCCAACCAAGTGTCCAAGCAAGAGTGTCAAGAAGGTGACTCGTGAACCGGGTTGTAGCGACTACTATCGCCGTAAGCACGAGACTACATTTCCCATATGAGAGGCTGCCAAGGATAAACAACTAGTTTGTCGGATCCCACTCATACCAAGCATTTCAATCATACACGCAATATGCCCGATATGAGTACATACAACATGGCATCACAACAAAACTCTACAACTCAAAGTACTTTATTTAAGAGGCCCGAGGAGCCATACATAACATATCCATACAGATAGGGGTCACATGACCCAACACTCAAGTCATACAAACATACAAGCACATGCGAAGCAAACTAGTCTCGAGTACGACTCTAAAAAGAAAGAAAGCTTGTTGAAGCCCTTCTATCTACAAAGGGCCCTTCACAAGCCTTGGATCACCACCGGTGGCTAGCTCACCTGCCGATGTCAAGGTCTACATAAACCGATCGGAGGGGGCAGTGTTGTCGCCCCAAACATTAATTAAGAAAACATGAGTACGGAGGTACTCAAAGAAGTCTTACAAATGTAATCCTATTATACATGCACATTCTCAAGAAGGTGGTGGAGTTATTGCAAAGAAGCCAGCTTTGACTCTTGGCTGCTATCCCACGTGACACCACTTGAAAAGCATTTGTCGCACACGAGTCCACTAATCACCATCACAATACTCCACCGCGGATCCTCTCTCGCCAACCCACGAGAGGGCCATCCGCTGCACGCACACTTATCTTGAGGCTTTTAGTGGTATCCATTTACTTGTCTATGAACTGTATAGGCAACCTGTAAGTCCTTCTCGCATGACACCGCTATTCAATAGATCATATTAACCCCGCAGGGTGTACTTTTCACACACGCTCACCACTTACTGCCATACACGATATGTACTGCAACCTTCAAGCGGAAGCCCAACGTGGGTGTCGCCACACTTACCTAAACACTCAAGTCTCTAGTCCGCCGAGGTTTCCACATACGGCCCTTAACGATGTGTGCAGTGGTTCCCTAGATACCAAACGGCATTCGCATACACGGGCCACGGTGTATCTATGAAGGAAATATGCCCTAGAGGCAATAATAAAGTTATTATTTATTTCCTTATATCATGATAAATGTTTATTATTCATGCTAGAATTGTATTAACCGAAACATAATACATGTGTGAATACATAGACAAACAGATAGTCACTAGTATGCCTCTACTAGACTAGCTCATTAATCAAGATGGTTATGTTTCCTAACCATAGACATGTGTTGTCATTTGATTAATGGGATCACATCATTAGGAGAATGATGTGATTGACATGACCCATTTCATTAGCTTAGCACTTGATCGCTTAGTATGTTGCTTATGCTATCTTCATGACTTATACAAAGTTCCCGCAACTATGAGATTATGCAACTCCTGCTTACCGTGAGGAACACTTTGTGTGCTACCAAACGTCACAACGAATCGGGTGATTATAAAGGTACTCTACAAGTGTCTCCAAAGTATATGTTGAGTTGGCATGAATCAAGATTAGATTTGTCATCCGATTGTCTGGAGAGGTATTCTAGGCCTTTCGGTAATACACATCACATAAGCCTTGTAAGCATTGCAACTAATGAGTTAGTTGTGAGATGATGTATTACGGAACGAGTAAAGAGACTTTCCGTAACTAGATTAAACTAGGTATTGGATACCGACGATCGAATCTCGTAAGTAACATACCGATGACAAAGGGAACAACGATGTTGTTATGCGGTTTGACCGATAAAGATCTTCAGAGAATATGTAGGAACCAATATGGGCATCCAGGTTCCGCTATTGGTTATTGACCGAGAATGGTTCTAGGTCATGTCTACATAGTTCTCGAACCGTAGGGTCCGCACGCTTAAGGTTTCAATGACGGTTATATTATGAGTTTATGTATTTTGATGTACCAAGGAGTTCGGAGTCCCTGATGTGATCACGGACATGACGAGGAGTCTCAAATGGTCGAGACATAAAGATTGATATATTGATGGTTATATTCGACACCGAAAGGTTCCGAAGTTTCCGAGAAAATCGGAGTGCCGAGGGGTTACCGAACCCCCGGGAAGCAGGGCCTTATTGGGCCAAGAGGGAGAGAGAGGATGCACCAGGAGGTGGCGCGCCCCCATGAGGAGTCCGACTGACTAGGAGGGGGCGCGCCCCTTCCCTCTCCCTCTCCCTCTCCCTCTTTCCTTCCCTCCCTCTTCCTAGTAGGATTAGGAAAGGGAGTCCTACTCCTACTAGGAGGAGGACTCCTCCCTTGGCGCGCCCCTAGGGCTGGCCGCCCTCCCCTTGCTCCTTTATATACGGGGCAGGGGGCACCCTAGAACACACAAGTTGATCTTCGAGATCGCTCTTAGCTGCAGCGGTGCCCCTCCACCATATTCCACCTCGGTCATATTGTAGCGGTGCTTAGGCGGCCCCGCGACGGTAGAACATCAAGATCGCCACCATGCCGTGCAGTCGACGGAACTCCTCCCCGACGCTTTGCTGGATCGAGCCCGGGATCGCCATCGAGCTGAACGGTGCTAAGAACTCGAGGTGCCGGAGTAACGGTGCTTGGATCGGTCGGATCGTGAAGACGACGACTACATCAACCGCTGATATAACGCCCGCCGGGTTCACGAGGGTACGTGGACGGATATTTCCTCTCGCTATGCCATCACCATGGTCTTGCGGTTCAGAGGAAATTTTTGAAATTACTACGCTACCCAACAAAGGGCATCCGAGCCAGGTTTTATGCGCTGATGTCATATGCACGAGTAGAACACAAGTGAGTTGTGGGCGATATAAGTCATACTACCTACCAGCATGTCATACTTTGGTTCAGCGGTATTGTGAGATGAAGCGCCCGACCGACATTACGCCAGACGCTTACGCGAGACTGGTTTCACCGCCGTGAGCACTCGCTGCTTAAAGGTGACCGGCGGTGTCTGCTCTCTCACTTTAGTTGAACTGAGGCATACGCCCGTCCTTGAGAAGGTTAAACGGAGTCTATTTGACGAAGTATCGCTGTGGTTTTGATGCGAGGTAAGAACGGTTCTTGCTCAGCCCGTAGCAGCCACGTAAAACTTGCAACAACAAAGTAGAGGACGCCTAACTTGTTTTTGCAGGCATGTTGTGATGTGATATGGTCAAGACGTGATGCTATATTTTATTGTATGAGATGATCATGTTTTGTAACCGAAGTTATCGCAATCGGCAGGAGCCATATGGTTGTCGCTTATTGTATGAAATGCAACGCCATGTAATTGCTTTACTTTATCACTAAGCGGTAGCGATAGTCGAGAAGCAATAGTTGGCGTAGACGACAACGATGCTACGATGGAGATCAAGGTGTCGCTACCGGTGACGATGGTGATCATGACGGTGCTTTGAGATGGAGATCACAAGCACAAGATGATGATGGCCATATCATATCACTTATATTGATTGCATGTGATGTTTATCCTTTTTGCATCTTATCTTGCTTTGATTGACGGTAGCATTATAAGATGATCTCTCACTAAAATTATCAAGTAGTGTTCTCCCCGAGTATGCACTGCTACAAAGTTCGTCGTGCCGAGACACCACGTGATGATCGGTGTGATAAGCTCTACGTCCATCTACAACGGTGTAAGCCAGTTTTGCACACGCAGAATACTCAGTTATACTTGACGAGCCTAGCATATGCAGATATGGCCTCGAACACGGAGACCGAAAGGTCGAGCGTGAATCATATAGTAGATATGATCAACATAAGATGTTCACCATTGAAAACTACTCCATCTCACGTGATGATCGGTTATGGTTTAGTTGATTTGATCACGGATCACTTAGATGACTAGAGAGATGTCTGCCTAAGTGGGAGTTCTTAAGTAATATGATTAATTGAACTTAAATTTATCATGAACTTAGTACCGATAGTATTTTGCTTGTCTATGTTTATCGAGATAGATGGCTCGTGCCGTTGTTCCGTTGAATTTTAATGCTCCTTGAGAAAGCAAAGTTGAAAGATGATGGTAGCAATTACACGGATCGGGTCCATAACCCGAGGATTATCCTCATTGCTGCACGTAAGAGTTACGCCCCGATGCACCGCTAGGTGCCGTGCTCGCCGCCGATGCAACCGACGACGCTAAGAACGCCCGCGAGCAAAGCTGATGACTACTCTATAGTTCAAGCAGCCATGCTTTACGGCTTAGAACTGGTCTTCAACGACGCTTTGAACGCCATGGAGCATATGAGATGTTCCAGAGTTGAAGTTGATATTTCAATGTAATGCCCGGATTGAGAGATATGAAGTCTCCAATAAGTTCTATAGCTGCAAGATGGAGGAGAATAGTTCACAAGGAGCACATACTCAAAATGTCCGGGTATTACAATCACTTGAATCAACCGGGAGTTAATCTTCCGGATGATTGTGTCATTGATGAATTCTTCAATCACCGCCACCAAGCTACAAAGGCTTCGTGATGAACTATAATATGCAAGGGTTAGTAAAGACTATGCTCGAGCTCTTCGCAATGCTAAAGGTCATGGAGGTAGAAATCAAGAAGGAGCATCAAGTGTTGATGGTCAATAAGACCACTAGTTTCAAGAAGAAAGGCAAAGGAAGAAGAAGGAACTTCAAGAAGAACAGCAAACAAGTTGTCGATCAGAGAAGAAACCCAAGTCTGGACCTAAACCTGAAATCGAGTGCTTCTACCGCAAGCGATCGTCATCGAAGCGGAACTGCCCCAAGTATTTGGCGATAAGAAGGATGGCAAGGTGAACAAAGGTATATGTGATATACATGTTATTGATGTACCTTACTAGAGCTCGCAGAGTACCTGGTATTTGATACCGGTTCTGCTAATATTTGCAACTCAAACAGGACTACGGATTGCTTAACACCGCAAAGGACGAGGTGACGGCGCGCTGGGAAATGGTTCCAAAGTCGATGTGATCGCAATGGCACGCTACCTCTACATCTACCTTCGGATTAGTTTTAGACCTGAATAATTGTTATTTGGTGCCGCCTGAGCATGAACATTATATCCGGATCTTGTTTGATGCTAGACGGTTATTCATTTAAATCAGAGAATAATGGTTGTTCTATTTATATGAATAATATCTTTATGGTCATGCACCCTTGAAGAGTGGTCTATTTTAATGAATCTCGATAGTAGTGATACACATATTCATAATGTTGAAACCAAAAGATGCAGAGTTGATAATGATAGTGCAACTTATTTGTGGTAATCGCCGCTTAGGTCATATCGGTATAAAGCGCATGAAGAAACTCCATGCCGATGGACTTTGGAGTCACTTGATTATGAATCACTTGGCACTTATGTAACCGTGCCTCATGGGCAAGATGACTAAAACCCCGCTCTCCGTACTATGGAGAGAGCAACAGATTTGTTGGAAATCATACATACAGATGTATGTGGTCCGATGAATGTTGAAGCTCGTGGCGGATATCGTTATTTTCTCACCTTCACAGATGATTTAAGCAGATATGGGTATATCTACTTAATGAAACATAAGTCTGAAACATTTGAAAAGTTCAAAGAATTTCAGAGTGAAGTTGAAAATCATCGTAATAAGAAAATAAAGTTTCTACGATCTGATCGTGGAGGCGAATATTTGAGTTACGAGTTTGGTCTACATTTGAAACAATGCGAATAGTTTCAAGAACTCACGCCACCCGAACACCACAGCAAGAATGGTGTGTCCGAACGTCAGAATCGCACTTTATCGGATATGGTGCGATCTATGATGTCTCTTACAGATTTACCGCTATCATTTTGGGGTTATGCTCTTGAGACGGCCCGATTCACGCTAAATAGGACACCGCCAAAACCGCTGAGACGACGCCTTATGAACTATGGTTTAGCAAGAAACCAAAGTTGTCGCTTCGAAAGTTTGGGGTTATGATGCTTATGTGAAGAAACTTCAACCTGATAAGCTTGAACCCAAATCGAAAAATGTGTCTTCATAGGATACCCAAAGGAGACAATTGGGTACACCTTCTATCACAGATCCCAAGGCAAGACATTCGCTGTTAAAATGGATCCTTTCTAGAGAAGGAGTTTCTCTCAAAGAAGTGAGTGGGAGGAAAGTGGAACTTGATGAGGTAATAGTACCAACTCCCTTATTGGAAAGTAGTTCGTCATAGAAATCAGTTTCGTAACACCTACACCAGCTTAGTGAGGAAGATAATGATGAAGATCATGAAACTTCAGATCAAGTTGTCACCGAATCAGAGATCAACCAGAATAAAATCCGCACTGAGTGGTACGGTAATCCTATTTCGAAGTCATGCTACTAGATCATGGTGAACCTACTAACTATGAAGAAGCGATGGTGAGCCCAGATTCGCAAAATGGCTTGAAGCCATGAAATCTGAGATGGGATCCATGTATGAGAACAAAGTATGGATTTTGGTAGACTTGCCCGATGATCGGCAAGCTATTGAGAATAAATGGATCTTTAAGAAGAAGACTGACGCTGATGGTAATATAACTGTTTACAAAGCTCGACTTGTTGCAAAAGGTTTTTGACAAGTTCAAGGGGTTGACTACGATGAGACTTTCTCACCAGAAGCGATGCTTAAGTCCGTCTGAATCATGTTAGCAATTGCCGATTTTATGATTATGAAATTTGGCAAATGGATGTAAAAACTGCATTCTTGAATGGATTTCTAGAAGAAGAGTTGTATATGATGCAACCGAAGGTTTTGTTGATCCAAAGGGTGCTAACAAAGTGTGCAAGCTCCAACGATCAATTTATGGTCCGTGCAAGCCTCTCGAGTTAGAATAAACGCTTGATAGTGTGATCAAAGATATGGTTTTATATGCACTTTTGGAGAAGCCTCAGATTTACAAGAAAGTGAGTGGGAGCTCAGAGCATTTCCGATATTATATGTGGACTATATATTGTTGATTGGAAATGATATAGAATTTCGGATAGCATAAAAGGATACTTGAATAAAAGTTTTCAATGAAAGACCTCGTGAAGTTGCTTATATATTGGGCATCAAGATCTATAGAGATAGATCAAGACGCTTAATAGGACTTTCACAAAGCACATACCTTGATAAAGTTTTGAAGAAGTTCAAAATGGATCAGCAAAGAAAGGTTTTTACCAGTAGTACAAGGTGTAAGATTGAGTCGACTCAATGCCCACCACAAGCAGAAGATAGAGAGAAATGAAAATGGTCCCTATGCTTCAGCCATAGGCTCTATCATGTATGCAATGTTGTGTACCAGACTGACGATGCTTAGCTGTAAGCTTAGCAGAAGGTACCAAAGTAATCCAGAGTGGATCATCGACAGCGTCAAGAACATCCTGAAATACCGAAAAGGACTAAGGATATGTTTTCAGATATGGAGGTGACAAAGAGCTAGTCGAAATGGTTACGCCGATGCAAGTTTTGACACCGATCCGGACGATTCTAAATCGCAAACCGGATACGATTTTTATTAAACGGTGGAGCCGTCGCTGGTGCAGTTCTAAACAAAGCGCCGTATGGATCTACATGTGAAGCGGAGTACATAGCTGCTTCGAAGCAGAAATGAAGGAGTCTCGATGAAAGAGTTCATTTCGATCTAGGTGTCATACCTAGTGCATCGGGACCAATGAAGATCTTCGTGACAATATCGTGCAATTGCCTTGGCAAAGGAATCCAGATTTCACAAGAGGACCAAGCATATCAAAAGACGCCTAATTCCATTCGGGACCAAGTCCAAGTGGGAGACATAGAGATTTGCAAAATACATACGGATCTGAATGTTGCGCACCCGCTGACTAAGCCTCTTCCACGAGCAAAACATGATCAGCACCAAGACTCCATGGGTGTTAGAATCATTACCGTGTAATCTAGATTATTGACTCTAGTGCAAGTGGGAGATCAAGGAAATATGCCCTAGAGGCAATAATAAAGTTATTATTTATTTCTTATATCATGATAAATGTTTATTATTCATGCTAGAATTGTATTAACCGAAACATAATACATGTGTGAATACATAGACAAACAGATAGTCACTAGTATGCCTCTACTAGACTAGCTCATTAATCAAGATGGTTATGTTTCCTAACCATAGACATGTGTTGTCATTTGATTAATGGGATCACATCATTAGGAGAATGATGTGATTGACATGACCCATTTCATTAGCTTAACACTTGATCGCTTAGTATGTTGCTTATGCTATCTTCATGACTTATACAAAGTTCCTCAAGAACTATGAGATTATGCAACTCCTGCTTACTGAGGAACACTTTGTGTGCTACCAAACGCCACAACGAATCGGGTGATTATAAAGGTACTCTACAAGTGTCTCCCAAAGTATATGTTGAGTTGGCATGAATCAAGATTAGATTTGTCATCCGATTGTCTGGAGAGGTATTCTAGGCCTTCTCGGTAATACACATCACATAAGCCTTGCAAGCATTGCAACTAATGAGTTAGTTGTGAGATGATGTATTACGGAACGAGTAAAGAGACTTTCCGTAACGAGATTAAACTAGGTATTGATACCGACGATCGAATCTCTGTAAGTAACATACCGATGACAAAGGAACAACGATGTTGTTATGCGGTTTGACCGATAAAGATCTTCAGAGAATATGTAGGAACCAATATGGGCATCCAGGTTCCACTATTGGTTATTGACCGAGAATGGTTCTAGGTCATGTCTACATAGTTCTCGAACCGTAGGGTCCGCACGCTTAAGGTTTCAATGACGGTTATATTATGAGTTTATGTATTTTGATGTACCAAGGAGTTCGAGTCCCGATGTGATCACGACATGACGAGGAGTCTCAAATGGTCGAGACATAAAGATTGATATATTGATGGTTATATTCGACACCGAAAGGTTCCGGAAGTTTCCGGAGAAAATCGGAGTGCCGGAGGGGTTACCGAACCCCCGGGAAGTTAGGGCCTTATTGGGCCAAGAGGGGAGAGAGAGGGCTGCACCAGAGGGGCGCGCCCCCATGGGGAGTCCGACTGACTAGGAGGGGGGCGCGCCCCTTTCCTCTCCCTCCCTCTCTTCCTTCCCTCCCTCTTCCTAGTAGGATTAGGAAAGGGAGTCCTACTCCTACTAGGAGGAGGACTCCCTCCCTTGGCGCGCCTCTAGGGCTGGCCGCCCTCCCCTTGCTCCTTTATATACGGGGCAGGGGGCACCCTAGAACACACAAGTTGATCTTCGAGATCGCCTTAGCTGCAGCGGTGCCCCTCCACCATATTCCACCTCGGTCATATTGTAGCGTGCTTAGGCGAAGCCCCGCGACGGTAGAACATCAAGATCGCCACCACGCCGTCAGGCCGACGGAACTCCTCCCCGACGCTTTGCTGGATCGGAGCCCGGGATCGCCATCGAGCTGAACGGTGCTAAGAACTCGGAGGTGCCGGAGTAACGGTGCTTGATCGGTCGGATCGTGAAGACGCACGACTACATCAACCGCTGATATAACGCCCGCTTTCGGTTCACGAGGGTACGTGGACGGATACTTCCTCTCTCGCTATGCCATCACCATGGTCTTGGCGTGTTCAGAGGAAATTTTTGAAATTACTACGCTACCCAACATCTACCGTGATCATAGCCCACCCCTAGGGTCAGCGCCACGCACGGCCTCCAACACATATCCTACAAACACCGTAAACTAGTTGCAACTCCTAGATAGAGAACAAGGGTGGTTAAGAAGTCGAGAGGGTCCATTGGTTTCGGGCCCAATGC